>OZ007563.1:96225643-96751591 GCA_963931875.1 Pollenia griseotomentosa | reverse complement strand
AGCTAGAGCAAAAAATAACGAAAATCTGTGATCACTAGTATTTTCCACTAAAAATGGATTTTCTTAGGATTTTTATTTGAAAAACTATAAATGCATTTTTCTGGGCAACTAGAGAGAGCTAGAGCAAAAAATAACGAAAATCTGTGATCACTAGTATTTCCACTAAAATGGATTTTCTTAGGATTTTTATATGAAAAACTTTAAATGCATTTTTCTGGCAAACTAGAGGAGCTAGAGCAATTCTTAGGATTTTTATATGAAAAACTTTAAATGCATTTTTCTGGCAAACTAGAGGAGCTAGAGCAAAAATAACGAAAATCTGTGATCACTAGTATTTTCCACTAAAAATGGATTTTCTTAGGATTTTTATATGAAAAACTTTAAATGCATTTTTCTGGCAAACTAGAGGAGCTAGAGCAAAAATAACGAAAATCTGTGATCACTAGTATTTTCCACTAAAAATGGATTTTCTTAGGATTTTTATATGAAAAACTTTAAATGCATTTTTCTGGCAAACTAGAGGAGCTAGAGCAAAAATAACGAAAATCTGTGATCACTAGTATTTTCCACTAAAAATGGATTTTCTTAGGATTTTTATATGAAAAACTTTAAATGCATTTTTCTAGCAAACTAGAGGAGCTAGAGCAAAAATAACGAAAATCTGTGATCACTAGTATTTTCCACTAAAATGGATTTTCTTAGGATTTTTATATGAAAAACTTTAAATGCATTTTTCTGGCAAACTAGAGGAGCTAGAGCAAAAATAACGAAAATCTGTGATCACTAGTATTTTCCACTAAAAATGGATTTTCTTAGGATTTTTATATGAAAAACTTTAAATGCATTTTTCTGGCAGACTAGAGGAGCTAGAGCAAAAATAACGAAAATCTGTGATCACTAGTATTTTCCACTAAAAATGGATTTTCTTAGGATTTTTATATGAAAAACTTTAAATGCATTTTTCTGGCAAACTAGAGGAGCTAGAGCAAAAATAACGAAAATCTGTGATCACTAGTATTTTCCACTAAAAATGGATTTTCTTAGGATTTTTATATGAAAAACTTTAAATGCATTTTTCTGGCAAACTAGAGGAGCTAGAGCAAAAATAACGAAAATCTGTGATCACTAGTATTTTCCACTAAAAATGGATTTTCTTAGGATTTTTATATGAAAAACTTTAAATGCATTTTTCTGGCAAACTAGAGGAGCTAGAGCAAAAATAACGAAAATCTGTGATCACTAGTATTTTCCACTAAAAATGGATTTTCTTAGGATTTTTATATGAAAAACTTTAAATGCATTTTTCTGGCAAACTAGAGGAGCTAGAGCAAAAATAACGAAAATCTGTGATCACTAGTATTTTCCACTAAAAATGGATTTTCTTAGGATTTTTATATGAAAAACTTTAAATGCATTTTTCTGGCAAACTAGAGGAGCTAGAGCAAAAATAACGAAAATCTGTGATCACTAGTATTTTCCACTAAAAATGGATTTTCTTAGGATTTTTATATGAAAAACTTTAAATGCATTTTTCTGGCAAACTAGAGGAGCTAGAGCAAAAATAACGAAAATCTGTGATCACTAGTATTTTCCACTAAAAATGGATTTTTCTTAGGATTTTTATATGGAAAACTTTAAATGCATTTTTCTGGCAAACTAGAGGAGCTAGAGCAAAAATAACGAAAATCTGTGATCACTAGTATTTTCCACTAAAAATGGATTTTCTTAGGATTTTTATATGAAAAACTTTAAATGCATTTTTCTGGCAAACTAGA
The DNA here is from genome assembly GCA_963931875.1 of Pollenia griseotomentosa. NCBI lineage: Eukaryota > Metazoa > Arthropoda > Insecta > Diptera > Polleniidae > Pollenia > Pollenia griseotomentosa. The sequence goes on along the minus strand of OZ007563.1, from coordinate 96,749,816 downwards.
GGAGCTAGAGCAAAAATAACGAAAATCTGTGATCACTAGTATTTTCCACTAAAAATGGATTTTCTTAGGATTTTTATATGAAAACTTTAAATGCATTTTTCTGGCAAACTAGAGGAGCTAGAAGCAAAAATAACGAAAATCTGTGATCACTAGTATTTTCCACTAAAAATGGATTTTCTTAGGATTTTTATATGGAAAACTTTAAATGCATTTTTCTGGCAAACTAGAGGAGCTAGAGCAAAAATAAGGATTTTCTTAAGGAATTTTATATGGAAAACTTTAATGCATTTTTCTGGCAAACTAGAGGAGCTAGAGCAAAAATAACGAAAATCAGTGATCACTAGTATTCCACAATATTTTCTTAGATTTTATATGAAAACTTTAAGCATATCTGAAAATGGATTTTCTTAGGATTTTTATATGAAAACTTTAAATGCATTTTTCTGGCAAACTAGAGGAGCTAGAGCAAAAATAACGAAAATCTGTGATCACTAGTATTTTCCACTAAAAATGGATTTTCTTAGGATTTTTATATGAAAAACTTTAAATGCATTTTTCTGGCAAACTAGAGGAGCTAGAGCAAAAATAACGAAAATCTGTGATCACTAGTATTTTCCACTAAAAATGGATTTTCTTAGGATTTTTATATGAAAAACTTTAAATGCATTTTTCTGGCAAACTAGAGGAGCTAGAGCAAAAATAACGAAAATCTGTGATCACTAGTATTTTCCACTAAAAATGGATTTTCTTAGGATTTTTATATGGAAAACTTTAAATGCATTTTTCTGGCAAACTAGAGGAGCTAGAGCAAAAATAACGAAAATCTGTGATCACTAGTATTTTCCACTAAAAATGGATTTTCTTAGGATTTTTATATGGAAAACTTTAAATGCATTTTTCTGGCAAACTAGAGGAGCTAGAGCAAAAATAACGAAAATCTGTGATCACTAGTATTTTCCACTAAAAATGGATTTTCTTAGGATTTTTATATGAAAAACTTTAAATGCATTTTTCTGGCAAACTAGAGGAGCTAGAGCAAAAATAACGAAAATCTGTGATCACTAGTATTTTCCACTAAAAATGGATTTTCTTAGGATTTTTATATGAAAAACTTTAAATGCATTTTTCTGGCAAACTAGAGGAGCTAGAGCAAAAATAACGAAAATCTGTGATCACTAGTATTTTCCACTAAAAATGGATTTTCTTAGGATTTTTATATGAAAAACTTTAAATGCATTTTTCTGGCAAACTAGAGGAGCTAGAGCAAAAATAACGAAAATCTGTGATCACTAGTATTTTCCACTAAAAATGGATTTTCTTAGGATTTTTATATGAAAAACTTTAAATGCATTTTTCTGGCAAACTAGAGGAGCTAGAGCAAAAATAACGAAAATCTGTGATCACTAGTATTTTCCACTAAAAATGGATTTTCTTAGGATTTTTATATGGAAAACTTTAAATGCATTTTTCTGGCAAACTAGAGGAGCTAGAGCAAAAATAACGAAAATCTGTGATCACTAGTATTTTCCACTAAAAATGGATTTTCTTAGGATTTTTATATGGAAAACTTTAAATGCATTTTTCTGGCAAACTAGAGGAGCTAGAGCAAAAATAACGAAAATCTGTGATCACTAGTATTTTCCACTAAAAATGGATTTTCTTAGGATTTTTATATGAAAAACTTTAAATGCATTTTTCTGGCAAACTAGAGGAGCTAGAGCAAAAATAACGAAAATCTGTGATCACTAGTATTTTCCACTAAAAATGGATTTTCTTAGGATTTTTATATGAAAAACTTTAAATGCATTTTTCTGGCAAACTAGAGGAGCTAGAGCAAAAATAACGAAAATCTGTGATCACTAGTATTTTCCACTAAAAATGGATTTTCTTAGGATTTTTATATGAAAAACTTTAAATGCATTTTTCTGGCAAACTAGAGGAGCTAGAGCAAAAATAACGAAAATCTGTGATCACTAGTATTTTCCACTAAAAATGGATTTTCTTAGGATTTTTATATGAAAAACTTTAAATGCATTTTTCTGGCAAACTAGAGGAGCTAGAGCAAAAATAACGAAAATCTGTGATCACTAGTATTTTCCACTAAAAATGGATTTTCTTAGGATTTTTATATGGAAAACTTTAAATGCATTTTTCTGGCAAACTAGAGGAGCTAAAGCAAAAATAACGAAAATCTGTGATCACTAGTATTTTCCACTAAAAATGGATTTTCTTAGGATTTTTATATGGAAAACTTTAAATGCATTTTTCTGGCAAACTAGAGGAGCTAGAGCAAAAATAACGAAAATCTGTGATCACTAGTATTTTCCACTAAAAATGGATTTTCTTAGGATTTTTATATGAAAAACTTTAAATGCATTTTTCTGGCAAACTAGAGGAGCTAGAGCAAAAATAACGAAAATCTGTGATCACTAGTATTTTCCACTAAAAATGGATTTTCTTAGGATTTTTATATGAAAAACTTTAAATGCATTTTTCTGGCAAACTAGAGGAGCTAGAGCAAAAATAACGAAAATCTGTGATCACTAGTATTTTCCACTAAAAATGGATTTTCTTAGGATTTTTATATGAAAAACTTTAAATGCATTTTTCTGGCAAACTAGAGGAGCTAGAGCAAAAATAACGAAAATCTGTGATCACTAGTATTTTCCACTAAAAATGGATTTTCTTAGGATTTTTATATGAAAAACTTTAAATGCATTTTTCTGGCAAACTAGAGGAGCTAGAGCAAAAATAACGAAAATCTGTGATCACTAGTATTTTCCACTAAAAATGGATTTTCTTAGGATTTTTATATGGAAAACTTTAAATGCATTTTTCTGGCAAACTAGAGGAGCTAAAGCAAAAATAACGAAAATCTGTGATCACTAGTATTTTCCACTAAAAATGGATTTTCTTAGGATTTTTATATGGAAAACTTTAAATGCATTTTTCTGGCAAACTAGAGGAGCTAGAGCAAAAATAACGAAAATCTGTGATCACTAGTATTTTCCACTAAAAATGGATTTTCTTAGGATTTTTATATGAAAAACTTTAAATGCATTTTTCTGGCAAACTAGAGGAGCTAGAGCAAAAATAACGAAAATCTGTGATCACTAGTATTTTCCACTAAAAATGGATTTTCTTAGGATTTTTATATGAAAAACTTTAAATGCATTTTTCTGGCAAACTAGAGGAGCTAGAGCAAAAATAACGAAAATCTGTGATCACTAGTATTTTCCACTAAAAATGGATTTTCTTAGGATTTTTATATGAAAAACTTTAAATGCATTTTTCTGGCAAACTAGAGGAGCTAGAGCAAAAATAACGAAAATCTGTAATCACTAGTATTTTCCACTAAAAATGGATTTTCTTAGGATTTTTATATGAAAAACTTTAAATGCATTTTTCTGGCAAACTAGAGGAAAATCTGTGATCACTAGTATTTTCCACTAAAAATGGATTTTCTTAGGATTTTTATATGAAAAACTTTAAATGCATTTTTCTGGCAAACTAGAGGAGCTAGAGCAAAAATAACGAAAATCTGTGATCACTAGTATTTTCCACTAAAAATGGATTTTCTAAGGATTTTTATATGAAAAACTTTAAATGCATTTTTCTGGCAAACTAGAGGAGCTAGAGCAAAAATAACGAAAATCTGTGATCACTAGTATTTTCCACTAAAAATGGATTTTCTTAGGATTTTTATATGAAAAACTTTAAATGCATTTTTCTGGCAAACTAGAGGAGCTAGAGCAAAAATAACGAAAATCTGTGATCACTAGTATTTTCCACTAAAAAGGATTTTCTTAGGATTTTTATATGAAAAACTTTAAATGCATTTTTCTGGCAAACTAGAGGAGCTAGAGCAAAAATAACGAAAATCTGTGATCACTAGTATTTTCCAGTAAAATTGGATTTTCTTAGGATTTTTATATGAAAAACTTTAAATGCATTTTTCTGGCAAACTAGAGGAGCTAGAGCAAAAATAACGAAAATCTGTGATAACTAGTATTTTCCACTAAAAATTGATTTTCTTAGGATTTTTATATGAAAAACTTTAAATGCATTTTTCTGGCAAACTAGAGGAGCTAGAGCAAAAATAACGAAAATCTGTGATCACTAGTATTTTCCACTAAAAATGGATTTTCTTAGGATTTTTATATGAAAAACTTTAAATGCATTTTTCTGGCAAACTAGAGGAACTAGAGCAAAAATAACGAAAATCTGTGATCACTAGTATTTTACACTAAAAATGGATTTTCTTAGGATTTTTATATGAAAAACTTTAAATGCATTTTTCTGGCAAACTAGAGGAACTAGAGCAAAAATAACGAAAATCTGTGATCACTAGTATTTTCCACTAAAAATGGATTTTCTTAGGATTTTTATATGAAAAACTTTAAATGCATTTTTCTGGCAAACTAGAGGAGCTAGAGCAAAAATAACGAAAATCTGTGATCACTAGTATTTTCCACTAAAAATGGATTTTCTTAGGATTTTTATATGAAAAACTTTAAATGCATTTTTCTGGCAAACTAGAGGAGCTACAGCAAAAATAACGAAAATCTGTGATCACTAGTATTTTCCACTAAAAATGGATTTTCTTAGGATTTTTATATGAAAAACTTTAAATGCATTTTTCTGGCAAACTAGAGGAGCTAGAGCAAAAATAACGAAAATCTGTGATCACTAGTATTTTCCACTAAAAATGGATTTTCTTAGGATTTTTATATGAAAAACTTTAAATGCATTTTTCTGGCAAACTAGAGGAACTAGAGCAAAAATAACGAAAATCTGTGATCACTAGTATTTTACACTAAAAATGGATTTTCTTAGGATTTTTATATGAAAAACTTTAAATGCATTTTTCTGGCAAACTAGAGGAACTAGAGCAAAAATAACGAAAATCTGTGATCACTAGTATTTTCCACTAAAAATGGATTTTCTTAGGATTTTTATATGAAAAACTTTAAATGCATTTTTCTGGCAAACTAGAGGAGCTAGAGCAAAAATAACGAAAATCTGTGATCACTAGTATTTTCCACTAAAAATGGATTTTCTAAGGATTTTTATATGAAAAACTTTAAATGCATTTTTCTGGCAAACTAGAGGAGCTAGAGCAAAAATAACGAAAATCTGTGATCACTAGTATTTTCCACTAAAAATGGATTTTCTTAGGATTTTTATATGAAAAACTTTAAATGCATTTTTCTGGCAAACTAGAGGAGCTAGAGCAAAAATAACGAAAATCTGTGATCACTAGTATTTTCCACTAAAAAGGATTTTCTTAGGATTTTTATATGAAAAACTTTAAATGCATTTTTCTGGCAAACTAGAGGAGCTAGAGCAAAAATAACGAAAATCTGTGATCACTAGTATTTTCCAGTAAAATTGGATTTTCTTAGGATTTTTATATGAAAAACTTTAAATGCATTTTTCTGGCAAACTAGAGGAGCTAGAGCAAAAATAACGAAAATCTGTGATAACTAGTATTTTCCACTAAAAATTGATTTTCTTAGGATTTTTATATGAAAAACTTTAAATGCATTTTTCTGGCAAACTAGAGGAGCTAGAGCAAAAATAACGAAAATCTGTGATCACTAGTATTTTCCACTAAAAATGGATTTTCTTAGGATTTTTATATGAAAAACTTTAAATGCATTTTTCTGGCAAACTAGAGGAACTAGAGCAAAAATAACGAAAATCTGTGATCACTAGTATTTTACACTAAAAATGGATTTTCTTAGGATTTTTATATGAAAAACTTTAAATGCATTTTTCTGGCAAACTAGAGGAACTAGAGCAAAAATAACGAAAATCTGTGATCACTAGTATTTTCCACTAAAAATGGATTTTCTTAGGATTTTTATATGAAAAACTTTAAATGCATTTTTCTGGCAAACTAGAGGAGCTAGAGCAAAAATAACGAAAATCTGTGATCACTAGTATTTTCCACTAAAAATGGATTTTCTTAGGATTTTTATATGAAAAACTTTAAATGCATTTTTCTGGCAAACTAGAGGAGCTACAGCAAAAATAACGAAAATCTGTGATCACTAGTATTTTCCACTAAAAATGGATTTTCTTAGGATTTTTATATGAAAAACTTTAAATGCATTTTTCTGGCAAACTAGAGGAGCTAGAGCAAAAATAACGAAAATCTGTGATCACTAGTATTTTCCACTAAAAATGGATTTTCTTAAGATTTTTTTATGAAAAACTTTAAATGCATTTTTCTGGCAAACTAGAGGAGCTAGAGCAAAAATAACGAAAATCTGTGATCACTAGTATTTTCCACTAAAAATGGATTTTCTTAGGATTTTTATATGAAAAACTTTAAAGGCATTTTTCTGGAAAACTAGAGGAGCTAGAGCAAAAATAACGAAAATCTGTGATCACTAGTATTTTCCACTAAAAATGGATTTTCTTAGGATTTTTATTTGAAAAACTTTAAATGCGTTTTTCTGGCAAACTAGAGGAGCTAGAGCAAAAATAACGAAAATCTGTGATCACTAGTATTTTTCACTAAAAATGGATTTTCTTAGGATTTTTATATGAAAAACTTTAAATGCGTTTTTCTGGCAAACTAGAGGAGCTAGAGCAAAAATAACGAAAATCTGTGATCACTAGTATTTTCCACTAAAAATGGATTTTCTTAGGATTTTTATATGAAAAACTCTAAATGTGTTTTTCTGGCAAACTAGAGGAGCTAGAGCAAAAATAACGAAAATCTGTGATCACTAGTATTTTCCACTAAAAATGGATTTTCTTAGGATTTTTATATGAAAAACTTTAAATGCGTTTTTCTGGCAAACTAGAGGAGCTAGAGCAAAAATAACGAAAATCTGTGATCACTAGTATTTTCCACTAAAAATGGATTTTCTTAGGATTTTTATATGAAAAACTTTAAATCCGTTTTTCTGGCAAACTAGAGGAGCTAGAGCAAAAATAACGAAAATCTGTGATCACTAGTATTTTCCACTAAAAATGGATTTTCTTAGGATTTTTTATATGAAAAACTTTAAATGCATTTTTCTGGCAAACTAGAGGAGCTAGAGCAAAAATAACGAAAATCTGTGATCACTAGTATTTTTCACAAAAAATGGATTTTCTTAGGATTTTTATTTGAAAAACTTTAAATGCATTTTGGCAAACTAGAAAATATGATTTGAAATACAAAAATTTACAATTTAGAGCACACAACGATATTAAAAAAAAAAATGAACGTAACACAAATGTTAAGACTCAGTTAGCTGAGAGTAGCAGTAACGTTGCAAATCAGCTGCTTCATTTCGTTGTATGTTAAACAATTATAACGGTTAAAGTTATCAGTAAGATCTTAATTGTAAGAAATAAATTGGACTTATTGGATTTCGGTAATGATGTCGGTTTTAAGCTTTTGGTTATTTCGGTAACGGTATTTTTATGTAGATTGATATACATACATATGTACATTAGTGTGTCCCAAGCTCAAGCATTATTTAAGAGCTTATAGGGTAAAGTATTTTTGAGATTTCTTTTAGACTTTTCGGAAGAGGTTTAGAGGTCGCTCAAGTCGCATTTTTGCTAAAAATCGGGTCTGCCGGCCTTTTTAGGAATAGCGCATAGGAATAGCTTATCCCATCAACAATAAATTTCAAGTGTTTTTATCAGTAATAAAAACTGGGAATTAAGCACGAATAACAAAATCTTTTGAAATTAAAATTTTGTATTCCCAAAAATTGAAATTACTTTTTGATAATAAACAGGCAGTGCACGGCCTAAAAAAAAAAACACTTAATTGTCAACATCTTTTGTAAAGTTGTTGTTGTTGTTTTTATTTTGTTTTTCTTAACCTACTTACAACTACAATTAATGTTGAGAGAATTTCAACTAATTGTAGTGGGGAATGTAAGATGAGATAAACCCACTGTTTATTGTTGATGTGTTTTGTTTAAGCTTTGATATTATTACAAGTAGAACTGTTGCTATAAGTCTTATACGCTTAACAGTTTTATTTGGTTTGATATCTTTAGTTTTTCTAAAACGTTATGGATGAAGTTTCCTGATGATCTGGCCTAAGCAACCAGTGAAATGCGCATAGGAATAGCTTATCCCATCAACAATAAATTTCAAGTGTTTTTATCAGTAATAAAAACTGGGAATTAAGCACGAATAACAAAATCTTTTGAAATTTCTTCATAACTTTTCAAAAACCACGATTTATTTCACTTTCAAGAAAGTAATTTTATAGAAAAATGTCCAAGCTTTATTTTGGTGTACAAAGACTATAAGTTTTTGCAATGCATTTGCTCATTTTTGCACCCTACATTAAAATTTTTCGTAATTTGTCCATTAATTTTCTAAATAACGCTTTATAACTTTTAAAATTTTTATAAAAATGAAACAAACCAACAATGCAGTTTGAAAGATCAATTTATTCTTTATTATTATTTTTTGGGACACACATTTACCAAACAAGAACTAAAAAAAAGAAAACGGCAAGGGGTCTTAGGAACTCAAAAATTTTAACCAAACATCGAGTCACAAATTTTTACTAAAAATAAGACGCAAACTTTTTTTCTAAAAACCACAAGCGTAATTTTTTGTAAAAATAAAAAAGTTTTAATTAAAATCGCAGATTTTCACCAAAAATCTTATTTTTTGACTAAAAATCGGAATTACATACTTACTATAAATAATCATTTTTACAAAAATAGAAATTTTTCACAAAAATAGAAATTTTTCACAAAAATTAAAATTTTTTATAAAAACTCGAAACTTAAAATAGCAACCCTTTACTATAATTCGAAGTTTTTTACTAATGATTACACTTTTTACAAAAATATTCTTTAAAAAACGAAATATTTAACAATCTGCATTCACAAGAAATTAAAATTTTTGCTAAAAAACAATAAAACTATTTTTTTAAAAATCTTAATTTTTACTTAAGAACATAATTTTTAAGTAAAATTGCAATTTTTCTCAAAAATATTGAAATTTTTCCTAAATATTTCTGGCGAATAGCTAAGATGATTGGTTTTGACTGGTAAACAAAAAGGAAAAAGGCTAAAGTACTGAATTTAACGAAACATTGTTAAATTTTTAGCCCTCGTTGAAACTCAAGACACTATTTGCTTTATCAAGTACTTTAAAAAAACACATTGCTAATGGCAATTTTTTATTGAATCATATTTTACCATTTAATTCACACATCTTACAAATCAAATGTAGCTTGTGATTTTTTGCAGTTACTATTAATATGACCTTGTTTTATAAAACTAAAATATTTTAAGTTTTTTTTTAATTTTTACTTAGAAATGGAATATATAATATATAACTTCCCTACAAGAAGTGAATGAGCGAGTAGTCACTTTTTTCACGTTGGTGTTAAGAAAATGATAGAAAGAAATGACAGACAACTTGATTTCGGTCATTTCATTCTATCATTTTCTTAACACCAAGTAAAAAAAGTGACAACTCGCTCATTCTCTTCTTGTAGGGTTCGTATGTTTTACTCGTATGTATACACGAAGGTTTGCAGTTTATTGCTTAACAATTTTTAAATCCTAAATAAAATTGTTTTTTGGTTCGTTTTATCCCCTTTATATTAATTTGTGGTTTATAGAACACGGGCGCAAAACTTACATTTAAAACAAAAACAATATTTCGAAATTTGTTTTGTTTTAAATTTAAGTTGAACGGACGAGTTTTGCGCCCGTGTTCTATACATACGAGCAAAACATACGAAGTTATTTGCAAAATCCCTTAAATACAATGATGCGAAAGATAAACGACAGTATCTGTCGTGTTGGCCTTATTCAGGTTGGTTTTAGCACCGTGTGACAAACAATGCGTTTACAAACCGCCCCATGTGTGAGAGCAACCAGCATACAAAGGTAGAAATTTAATGTAAAACTATTCAGATTTATATTCTCGTTCCTTGTTTTGGGACTGGAGCAATCTAACCTCCGCTGCGGGTTTGAAGCAAGCAGCGTTTATTAAAAAAGCAACCTGTGAAGCTTACTTTTTATGATCTCCCTTCCTGCGACTTTTGGTTGTAACCACAACTACCACGTGATCCCCGATGGGGTTCTTACTAATAGTCAGGCTGGTCAGCCGCGCTCTCAAGAGATCTGTCAATTTTGAACAATGCCGACTTCCAGGTCTTGACTGCACCTGATTTCCCCAGAAGGTGAAATAAGGTTACCTCATGAATGTCTTAGGCCGAGGCCACACTATGAGCGGCAAGCGTCTGAGCGGTGAGCGGCAAAGCGGTGAGTTTAAACGGCAAGTGACTGATTACTGAGCGGTTAGTTGTTAAAGAGTGGCTTGTTTAATGTTATTACGCGAAAATCGTATTCATAAGAATTTAATGCGTTTATTGAGAAAAAAAAAATTGCGACCTGTTTGTCGATTTCGAGCGAAGACTTCGTTCGCTTAACTTACATTTAAAACAAAAACAAATTATAATATATGTATATATATGTATGTATAGGGCCCAATCTATTAAAGGTACCATCATTTCTAGGCTTGCAGATCAGTGCCAAAACCCCTAGTTTAAAATGTGTAAAACAAAATATTTAATAGAAAAAGTAAAGAAATATTTAATTTTGGATAGAAAAGGTACATATATTTCGTCTTACACTTTTTAAATAAAAATCATTGATTCATAAACTTCGCACGAATGACTACAATTAACTGCAAACAATCAAAATACAAAAAGTAAAGAATGGAATAAATTTCGAATACTAAAAACCTGATTTAATTCCTAATTTACTCTATTATTAAATAAAACTACAAAAACAAAATATATAATACTAAAAAAGAAGCGCCAAAGTAGAACGTGATTGCAGTTATAAACTAAAAGCCAAAAGACAATATCAAAACAAACAATACGAAATAAAAGTAAAAGCCCATAATACTAGAGATATAAAACAAACAAATAAATATCAAATTGTATGAAGGAGTCTTATGTCGTCATTATAATTTGACTTATTCACGTTTGCTTTTTTTTTATTTCGATTTTTAATAAAAATAAAATAAATGTATTGTCTAAACCAAAACAGGCAACAACAAAAACAGCGAATTCTTTACTGTATTTGACCTACATACATATTTATTTACGCAATTATTTATTTTAATAACTTTGTATTTATTCGAAACTAGCTGACCCGACAGACGTTGTCCTGTCTAAATTCAAATAAATTTGTTTCTTCACGACCAACAACAAAAAATATGTATATTAGGTGTTGCGAGAAACTGGGCGTGATCCATTAAATTTGTTTATGCATATTTTCAGAACTTAAGACGTTATTCGTACTAAGTTTGAGCGGAATCTATAAAAAAAAAATATAAAAAAAATGTAAAATCCAATAGAAAAACACAATTTTTGTTTTTTTTTCGAGTTTTTAAATTTTCCTATCAACTTTTCCAAATTTTCTTTCCATAAAATCCTTTTTCAGACTATTACACACATTTAAAAAACAAAAATTAGCTAAATCGGTAAAGTCTTTCTCAAGTTATGCGCTTAGCAACGGACTGCATTTCTTTTTTATATATGGGCTTTTCTCCAATGTCGAATGCGACAATCGTAAGCCTTTAAAGTGAAAAACAACATAAACCAAAACATTATTTTATTTTAACAAGAGGCGAAACTTATAGCTCTTGATTAGCACTATAATTTGTGCTAAGGTTGACTTTGAGCAATTGATCGTTTTCAAGATAATTAAAAAAAAACCAAGGCATTTGCATGCGAATAAAACAGAAGTCGCTTTTAAGGCAAACAGTTCAAAAGCTGATTTCAGCGAAACCTGATGAAATATTTTAATGCTACTAATTTTAAAATGTAATGCATTGATATACATGTGGGATTGGTATTAGTGTTCTGGCAACACTGATCTGCTGTCATTGTAACAAATCACTTACCGTAGGATGACAAAAAGACAACAGACGGGGGACAAAGACAGTTAGTAAGTGCACATTGAGTTGAGTAGTAATGTTTTAAGAAACTACCTAAATAATATTAAAACTAAATTCAACAAAATTATAAAATGAAATAATGAATTGTAAACTAAATATTAAATGAAATGTAAAATGAAATACCTATTAAATTAATTGTAAACTAAATATTTAATAAAAAAGAACTAAGCGAAAATGAACTAAATTTTAAATCTAAAATAAAGTGTTTACATTGAAGTGTGGCTGAGTCTTGGTAAGAATCCTACATACATATTTTAATAATGCCTTTTATTTGATTCAAAAATATTGTGTAGTTTATTTTTTATTTAATTTTAATCACTGTCGCACGCTACATGTTGCATGCGACATTTTGTTCCATCATACTTTTAGGTTTATGTTTTTAATTTTTTTTGTAATTAGACAAGCGTAAAATGATTCTGCATTATTTAAAATAGAACAAAAACTAACTTAACTAAAAATAGCATTACTAGTCTCAAATAAAGTTTTTTTAATGGAATAAGCTTTCCTTGCTGCTTGTAGTTGGTGGCCATCGCAACAAAACGAATGCAATTCTGATATGCCTTCCTTCCTTCCATTTTTCTTTGAACTTATAATGTTGAGACAAATTTTCAATTTGAGCAGATGCCATAAAAACGTTTTAATTCCATTTGTTTTCTGCAAATTGATAAAACGATGGTGCATCGGGTAAAACAATGTTTTAAGATTTGGCTATTTGCTATATTTTTTTAATGGCGGCTCAAACTCCATCAACGGTTCCCTTTCCGTGAGAACCAGCAAATTTGTTAAATAATGTCATGTAAGCTTATCAAAATATATTTGTTTTTAAATTGAGCGCAGCTTCCATCAGAAACTGTTATAATCTTTGAAAAATGCCAATAACTTTTTTTATTTCGGTTAAAAGGGCTAAAACAAAAATGAATGCATCGTGTTTATTATGCGTAAGTTTATCGCGTGTAACCGCAGACAGCTGTGAAGCCCCAGCCAAGCTGCACAGGTAAAAATATTTTGAATTTATGCATTTTACTCTAACGATGTCGCACGCTACAAACTTAAAATAATTACCAAGAGAAATGCACTGATTATTTTCCAGAAAATTTTTTTTTATTTAATTTGCAACAAAAATATCTGTTTCTTACTAATATTTGATACGTATTGTACAAATATTCTCGACGCACGGATAACAAATGTTCTTTTTCAATGTCGCACGCTACATCGAAATGTACGGTAAAGCAAAGAAAAAATTTGCCCTAACTGGCAATCGCTTCGTTCCGTTTACATTATTCATATATACGTGATTTGAAATCACGTGATTTTCAGAACAGGCCCGATCGTTTGAATATAAACCGAGATTTAATTTAAAGCAAGCTATTGTGATAACAAAAACAGTTTTTTCAGGATAGTATCATTAACTTATAATTTGTTAACGATATTAACAAGAAAAATGTTTTTAAAACGATGGTACACCTTTTGCATTTTATATGACGATATGTATGTAATGGTAGGTTAAGGATTTTTAGGGCCGATGTTGAATGTGAACCACACCTAAACGTCAAGATTTTAGTCCGTTTAGTTTACCTATCGACTCAGAAACACTTTTTTAATCGATCTAACGATGTCCGTCCGGCTGGCAGGTTACCCACTCAAAATTTTGCACTCGTTAAACCCCTTCCTAAAATCACTTTAAGGCAAAAAATCTCATCAAAGAGCAAAAAAGGCGTTTCAAAAACATCTATTGTCAAATTTTTAACAAAACTTGGTTAAACTTAAACCAAAGGTGTAAAAAATACCATTTTTGTCAAATTGACAAATAAAAAAGTGCAAATTTTTACAAGTGAATTTTTTGTTTGTGGAAAATAAAACAAGGTCATGGATGACGATGGCGAAAAGTATATAAAAGAATATTAAGAAAATTAATAAATACACGTCATATGTTTTTTATTGGTTGTGTTCAGAATGGTTTATTCTTTACTGGACTGAGAACAATGTGTTGTCAAAAATGAAAGGAACACAATGTCGGAACGACACCATTATGGAGATAGTATATTAACAGTTTGTTTTCAGAATGAGACCAAATGGTGACAAGATGGCAAACGAGGTAATTAAAAAATATTGACACGATCCGTTATCAAATTAAACACAAACGTAGTTGGCTCACTTTTGGCAACGGATAGTGCAAATTTTGGTATTTTTTGCCGAATTTGTATATGATAAATCTATTTTTGTGGTTCATTATTGCCCATGGGTCCCAAATAGAGTACACTACCGAATTTTTTTTTTCTGTAAATACTGTGGTGTGGTGGCCAGCCGACTAAACTACTTTCTTACTTGTTTTTTAATATATTTCTAAATTTAGAGCATTCTTGAAAACAATTGTTAAACAATTACGTTAAATTAATGTAAAATAATATGACGAAATTAGTTGAGATAATTTACTTATGCATTAAGGCGATTTTTTTATTTCTTTCGGAAACAGTGTAAAATATTTAATAAATAATTCATCAAACTTGCATTAAAAAAAGGATTTGTTAACATGTGACAATTAAGCCACTATATAAAAAATAATCATGATAATTAACAAATAATAAATAAAATTAATAGTGAGAAAAATGTTTGAGTAAAAAAATGCGGTTTCATTATAAATTATCACTAATTAATTACCCAAAATGTTTATTACTCAATTAGCTTTATGAAATGGATAAAGTTTTTTACGAATTCATAATAATAAGGAAAAATGATTAAGTGTAAAAGCTGAAACCTGTTCCGAGGTTAGAAATAAAATACTTTACATTCCATTAGGACAACTAAAGATATGTAAATGTTTATTTTAAAATCGAACCTTAAATCTACAACATCAGGAAATCTATTTTATAAAAATAAACGCTTACCTTTCAAAATTTAATCCACCTGCCTCATCAATTGTTTCATCTGTTTCGTCTGTTTGGGCAGGACTTGTTGATCTTTTTGGTCGATATATTAGAGGTGTAACGTTGGTACTATTGACATCATCTAAAAAGACTACATCGTGTACGGGAGTGATACGATGTTCGGAAACGTTAAAATGTAAATCTTTAAAGGGCCCATTGAGTAGGCAACTTAACTTTGGAGTGGTATGCTCCTCCGAAAGCTGGAAGGAAGAAAAGAAAGAAAATTTATATACAAAAAAGAAATTGTAGATTTATGTATGTATGCATATGTATGTATGTATAAACTTGAAAATTTATTTCAACGCCATGACATTAAATCAAACTTATTTTTAAATTTTATTGAAAAATTAGGAGAAACTTGTAGAAAAAGTTGAATTAGGAAAAAATTTAGCAAAAACTGATGAAAAACAAAATATTTGAAAAAAATAAATGAGTTCAAATGACAAAATCATTAAATTTTTTTTTTTAATATCGTTACTTTAATATAGAAAAGCCCTAACTAACGTTTTCCTTACTTTGCAGGAGAAGGAAAAAACTTAATAAAAAATATAGTTTTGTAGTCGCGATTTTTTTAAACGCAGTATTCTTTAAATTCTTTAAGCAATTGAATTAATATTAAGTTTTTTCCTTCTCCTGCAAAGTAAGGAAAGCGTTAGTTAAGGCTTTTCTATATTAAAGTAACGATATGTAATAAGAAATAAAAAAACCCCGCTGATATCAAGAAAAATCTAAAAAATTGTAAGCAACTGAAATAATTAAAAAAAAAATCAAATAAAGTAAAAAAAAACCTGGGAAAACGCTTATTTAAAAATAGTCTTAAAACAGAAAAACTCTACGAAATAAAGAGAACAATCGGTAAAATTTGCATATCGTTACCTTAAACGCAAAAGGCCGAAACTAACCAAAAATTAAAATTCGACTTTTTTATTAATTCTAAGTAGGGTTTTTTCCCGGGAATTCCCGGGATTTTTCTTTCGGGATCCCGGGAAATAAAAAATTCCTCATAGTTTAAGAAAACAGCCAATTTTACTTTGAAATTTAGTTTTCTATTATCTTAAATTTAGCATCTGTGTATGGGTTGTCGATTAGATCCATTGCAAGAAGTGAGTACATGCGTAAATCAATGGCTCCTGATGCAATAAATCTACTTAAAGCAGAATGGGCAGTCCAACAGTTGATAATTAATAAACTTAGTGACGTGAAGAGGTAATAAAGAACATGATTTCAAAAGAAGATGCAGGCAGTACAGTTTTATTGTCCATGGACATATCACTCCTTTATTGCAACATAGTCATATCTACAAAAACAAACGAACTTGGCAAAATGCGATTAAAGTTTTCGAAATGTACCGATTTCAAAATATATTTTGCTATAACTTTGGTTCAGTTTCAGATATAATACGAGAAGGTATGAAGGAACACTTTGCTTAAGTAACTTACAATTTTTGATTTTTTGAGATATGACTATGTTTCATTGAAGGTGCGATATGTTTGTTAGGTGATAAACACAAATTTTTTTCAATTTATGTAGGTTTATATACCCGTGAAGTGCGGGGAAACCGAAATAAAAAAAATTATGGAAACTCTATAAGATACTACAACATACAATTTGAAAAACACATTGTCCTAAAGATTACAGACAGGTTGATGCTATTTTTTGCATGAACCTTGACATACATAAAAAAAAATTGCTTCTTATTGTGAATCAGAAGAATTCTACAACGGTGCACTTTTAACTATTTGTCCAACCTCGGTAAAAAAGTGAACGAAATTTTTTGGAAACATGGTAATTAGTAAATGGAATATACTTTTTGACGACTTACTAAGCGCCTTGAGTATGTCAGAAAGTTATTTCCTAAGCCGTTTAAAAATGTTAATATATTTATTTAAAATATTTTATCTAAAGGGTGGTTAAATTGTAAGGGCCGATGTTGAATGTGAACCACACCTAAACGCCAAGTTTTTTTCCGAATTTTATTTGACATTTCTCTATTTCAGACTTACTCAATTTGAACCATGGAGAGATACACAATCCAACAACGTGTTAAAGTTATCCAGACTTATTATGAAAATGGATGATAAATTTCGAAGAAAATCATCTTCAGTGATGGGGCACATTTTCACCTCAGTGGACTTGTCGATAAGCAGAATAATCCAAGAGTGATTGTCGAAAAACCAATGCACCCACAAAGAGTGACTGTTTGGTGCGGTTTATGGGCTGGCGGTATCATCGGGCCGTATTTTTTCCGAAATGAGGCCGGTCAGGCAGTTACTGTGAATGGTGTTCGCTATCGTGAGATGATAACGAACTTTTTATGGCCCGAATTGGAAGATATGGATGTGGACGATATGTGGTTTCAGCAGGACGGTGCCACTTGCCACACAGCTAACAAAACAATGGCTCTTTTGCGCAACAAATTCAATGGCCGTGTTATCTAACGTGGTGCCGAGGTCAATTGGCAGCCAAGATCATGTGATTTGACACCGTTGGACGTTTTTCTTTGGGGTTATTTGAAAGAAAAGGTGTACGTCGATAAGCCAGCAACAATTCAAGAGCTAAAGGATGAGATAATTCGGCACATTAACGGCATAGAACCTCCATTATGCCTCAGGGTCATCGAAAATTTGGACCATCGGATGGAGGTGTGCCGCCGTGGTCGCGGCGCCCATTTGGCCGATATTTTGTTCGATACATAATTGAGTAATACCAATATATCATAATAAAATAAAATTACAATAATTTCCTAAATAGTTTGTGTTTTATTCAAAATCAACATCGGCCCTTGAAATTTAACCACCCTTTATTTTATGAATTAACTTTTTGATCTCATATCTTGGGTACCTCAATTTTTGTTTGTTTTTATTATTGTTTTATGAATTAAATTATTATGTTTTTGCTATCTTTTTATCTTGAACCTCGAGCATAATAATACGGAATTTACATATAAAACCGTAAGGTTATAATAATTTAAGTTCCTCTTTTAATCTTCAGTTCATTTTTGGAGTATTTAAGCATTTCTTTTACTTAATTTGTAAACAAGTTCCCTTACGTTTTTTTAATAAAAGTTCTTTCATTAATTAAAAAAAAATTTACTTTGTATTATTTATGTGTAGCGGGATACCGGGATCCCGGGAAATTTAAAAAAATTTCCCGCTTTCGAAAAACTCCGGGAAAAAAAACTCTAATTCTAAGGTATTGCATCAACACAACTGACTACAAAAAATTTTGGAATTTTTAGACCAAATCCCTATCTACAAAAGTTTATAAGGTATATGCTAAAATACCTAATTAACAGTTTGCATTATATGCAGCATTGTCAATTGTCTAAATAACTCGTAGGTTTTACAAGAAAAATAGAAGAAAAATAAATTATAAACAGTTTAAGGCAATTTGTCAATTTATCATTTTAAATCATTTTTGCTTCTCTTGTAAAATTTTGAAAATGTGAACAGAGAACATGAATGAGAACAGCTGGATGGATTTCGATAACTATAAATGATATGTAATTTATGCTGTTTATTGCTTTAAATATTCCGAGGATGGTTTCTATGAAAAGAATAGGAAAATTTTCCTGGTGTGCGTCGCACATTCCATACAAAAATAATATGGATTACCATATATCTGTAGAACGGTTATATGTAGAAAAAGTTTTAAAATTTGAAATATATGAGTTGGTTATCAGTGCAAACATCTACCAAAAATTGGGCTTAATTGGAGAAGTGGGCATGGCATCTCCAATACAAAGACAATATAGTTCTCTGCATATCTTGAAAGCGGTAACGGTTTCCAAATTCGGTCTAAAAGTAGGATCAATTGGAAGAGTGGAAAGACAATATGAATTACCTTATATCTGGAGAACGGTTACAGTAAAAGTTTTAAATTTTAAAACAAATAACTTGGTAATCAATACACAACATCTCCAAGAGTAATTTTTTTATTGGAGAAATTGGCCTGGCACCACCCATATAAAGACAATACTGAACAATTATCAATATTAATCATCTATCTAAAAGTGGCAAAGGTTAGAGAAGTGGGAGTGGCACTTCTCATGCAAAAACAATATAGATTGGATATGGATATTATTAATACACAACATCTGTCTGTCTGGATATTAATACAAAACATATGTCTGTGAAACTGGACTCAAGTGAAAAAGTGGGATTGCAGTATTTTTGGAGAGAACGGTTATAGTGAATGTTTCCGAATTTCGAACAAATAATTTCTATACAAAACATGTCAAAAAGTTGTGTGGTTTATAAAAGTGGGAGTGGCACCTTTCATACCAAGAAAATATAAATTTCTGTATATCTTGCGAACAGTAAGAGCAACATTTTTGAGATTTGGTATCAAAAGCTTAGTTGTTTCTACGAAAAGTTTTCAGAATATTGAACATTTTGAAAACAAAAATGGATCTTTTCAAGGGTATTTTATTAACCTTATCAATCTCCATTATCTCCATTAGTTTTTCGCCCTAAACATTTTCTCAAAACATACATACTTGCCACTTATATCCACCCTTAAATTTGTACATAAATTAACATAACTTTTAAACTTATGATGATCCCATTGCTAAACTTTTACAATATAATCAGTACACCATAAGCTAACTAAAAAAAGAAAGAAAAAAGGTATCCAGGTTAATTTAAATTTTTCTCTCTTTCTAAATTGCGGTTTACAAAAAAATTAAAACTTAAATAATATATAAATTATTCTTTGAGAAAAAATGTAAAAAGCTTGGTGACGTAACGTGACAAAAAGTAGACTTTCCTTTGGGAATATCCACTAAGGCGACCAGATTTTGAAAATAAAAATAGGTAGTTATTAGTAGATTTAGTAAAGAATATATTTGTATCGCTTGTTTTTTGATTTTAACGATGTTAACATATAAACATTTCAAAAAATTATATTTTAAATTCCCGAAAATTCTCAAAAAAAAATTTTCCGGGATTAATTTTAAAAATGTGTCCCGGGATTCCCGGAAATTCTTTCCCGCGTAGAAACTCTAGTCTTCATTAAAAACTCAACATTTTAGCCGTTTTTCAAACAATATGTTTTTTTAATAATTGGCATCACTGCATGCAACATGTGTTTTTTAAACAAATATGAAGATCTAAAATGATTGGCCTTGATAAATAAATCAAAAACATTTCTCGTTAAAGTTGGTACTTTTGGGTTGCAATTCAAATTTTAAGGCAAGTTGGTACTTTCATGACTTATTAACTTCCATTTACATTTTTCGTTATTTACTTTTTTTTAGATTTCATATGGTTTTTTTGTATTCTTCCCTTTTGTTTTGTTAAAATCGAATTTTTTGTTTTGATTGAATTTTTTGTTTTGATTGAATTTTTTGTTCTAATTAATTTTTTGAAATAAAATGAAACAATAAAAAGTAACAATAAAATTACATATAATATGTTTGTTCATAAATATGTACACTAATACCCCGGTTTGCGTCGCTAATTGGAACCGGATAAACGGGACGCAAATCGAAACGACGCAAAACGAAGCACGATTTTCCATACATTTCTATTGATTTTTATTTAATTGGTTCCGAGATTCATAATGTTAGCTGAAAAAATAAATTTTGACTTGATAGACTTGTTAACCGGTAATTTTTTTTAGAACTTGAAATAAAGTTACAGCTTTCTTTTCAATTACCATTTGACTCAAGGGCATTTTTTGCTTATTTTTATCTTCAATCTAAATGATAGGAAGTGGCTTTATTTTTTCATTAAAGAATTTTTAATTTTGTAAACTGTTTATGTTGTAACGATGTAGCGGTTTCATTTTTAATGTAGAAGGGGCTAATCCAAAAAGCCCAGTTTTTGTCCTAAATTTATTTGCTTTCTTTTTTGACTCATTCGGGCCTGTTCTGAAAATCACGTGATTTCAAATCACGAGGGTGATTTTTTGGTGTTCTGTAAGTCACACCGGATATGATCACACCAAAACACACAAAAACGGGACACTAAAATATTTGAAATCACCTGATTCGAGTTAAAGTTATTTGCAGAACAGGCCTGATTGTTGCAAAATATTTAGATTTAACTTCACTTCAGCAAATGTAATTTGAAACTACTACTACTTCACATACATATTTAAATTAGACTTAACCGGGAAATTCCCTTTTCGGTTTTAGTTTTGAACAAACATTTTTATATTAACGACGCAAATCGAAGCACTAACGACGCAACTTTGAAGCCATTCGACGCAAACTGAAACAAAAACGACGCAACTTCGAAATCACAGAAATTTAAAAAAGACGCAACTTCGAAACGACGCAAACCGAAGCGACGCAAGCCGGGGTATTGGTGTATGTACAAACGTATATTAAATTTTTTAATTTGGAAATAGTTTCAGTAAAATACGTTCGATATATCGATATTTTTGAAATAATTAATATCGATACTCATAAAAAAAATCGATTCGATATATATCGATATATTTATTCAATTTACCCATCCCTACTTGATTCATTCAATTCAGAACATATCATTTATATAATTCACGTTTCTGTTTTTTTAACCTATTTGAAAGATATTGCAAGCAAAAAAAATTTGGACCAAGACGGTAATCCTAAGGTTAAGTCCCACTAGTTTTACCTTTTGGTACTAAATACATGAAACTTTTTGTTCTTTAACATATGAAACTTTATAAACATACGTTTTTTCTTTACAAAAATAGTTACTTTTCATCAATATTCTCAAAATTAACAACCGCTAATCTAAGATGCATTTTTAGTATTTTGTATGCCCAGAAATAATGATGCATTTTTGTGTATGCTAGACGATGGTCACAAAAGTGTGCAAAACCAATAGACGACAAGCTGGTACAAAACCTCAATGTTTTAAAAATTGATTGTTTAAAAAACTTTAAAAAAATTATGTATGTTGTACAAACTTGAAGTTAAAAATCTTTATTTGAGAAAAAAAATGTTCAAATCTTATTTTGGTCAAAAAATCTTCAAAAATAAGATAAAATCTTCATTCTGGCAACGCTGCTAGATACATATTATCCAATGAATCTCTTTTTATAAATTGTCTTACCACTTGTAAGTAAGTAAGAATAAATAAACCTACCACAACATAAATTTTGCAACAAGCACATGATTACCAACGTCTGCTATCAAAATGATCACATCACAGTACTTAAAGTACTAAAAACAATGCGGAATACTGCGGTACCAGGGTTTATAAAGTTGGTACAATTGTACTTTTTTTGGTACAATAATTGGTACAAATAATTGATATAAAATGGCAACTCGTATTTACTGTCCAATGAATATAAGCGGAGTTTAATGTTTGGTGCAAATAGTCTTGCGAAAATACAAAATGTCGTAGCTTTTTTATGAAATCTAAGGCAAACTCAATTTTTTGTTGTTGGATTTAACAAAACAGTTATGACATTTTGCATTTGCTCTTTTGCAAGACCATTTGCACTAAACACTGAACTCCGCTATTGTCAATAGATTTTTGCACTTGTTCATTAACCGATTGCTTATGCCACATTCTAAACTTAGTATCATCGGCAGCATATAAGCGTGCATTTTCTTATGATATTGACAAGTTTTTAAAAGATATAGGAAACCACTTCTGCAAAAGTTCTACATAGTAGAAAAGACGACTTCGTCTCAATTCAAGATTATTTTGGGACGAATTCATAGTACATATTTTCAAATATTCGTCATCAAGATGGTTGTCACGTCAAGAAGTAATCAACAGAATTTTAGAACAGTGGGAACCCACTCCGTTATTATTTTACTCCGAATTATTTTAAAAGAGATTTTACAAGAGCCAAAATAAAATTTAATTTATTCGGACTTTCTACTCCTTTCCTGTTTCTGCAGTACATATTGAAAATTGTAAACACAATAAATTTGAAATGGCAATCCAAAGATGCTCGTATGCACATATTTTTAGAACGCTTAAAAATTTTATTTTCGTTAAAAATTCGAGATTGCATTTTGAGAAATATTCGTAAATTTTCCATAAAAAAAGACGATAAATTCTAAAAAGTCTATGAAAACGCTTCTTGGCGGCAAACAAAAAATAAAAAAAATGGATTTCTCGTCCCTAAAAACCGCATGATGCAAGTCTGGCTAGACTAAATACAATTTGTTTGCCTCTATTCTTGAATATTTTGAAAACTAACTATGTACATATTTTGAAAAATCTGGGGCTCGAAATTCATTTTTGACCTATGGTTTCTTTCGCAAAGTTTCTTGGAATGGCTTATAGAACAAGAATCGCGAAGTGCTTTTGACGCGAAAAAATTTTACCCAGCCTCTTATTATGTATAATTAATGATCTTATATTTTTTGCTATCTATATTTTACATGTACAAATGAAATACTATTGGGGCCGAAAAAGTACGATTTTAAAAGTTCGTTGGTACGATATTGGTTTGCTCATTTATCATCCATGTGCGGTACACTGTTACATGCATACATACATACTTAAGATAACTAAACATAAATTATTATAGATAGGTATACCTATATACAAAATATTTATTTACCTTCACCTTAATTTTATTACTCGTCGAATATGAGGAAAACATAGAAAATTTCATTAACTTTATAACAAATTTTAACGAGAACTTATTAAAAAAAAAAAAAAAAACAAAAAAAAATTACAGTGACAAAAATATGTTTCACTAAAAAATACTTGCTCTTGTTATGTTAAATTGTAATTGTTTTGTTTACTTTTGCTCTGGTGAAAACAAAATAAACAAACAGGAAAAAAAGGTAAACAAAAGTCAAGTAATGACAAACGAAGCACGAGACTTATTTTTCTTATGTACGTGTTTTGTATTTGTGTAATAATGGGTGGTGGTGGGTGGCATGTGAATGCAAAATAAATAAACTCAAACTAACCCACATACACACTTACACAATGCTCTCACGAATTTTTACGAGACGACCGGCACGACGATCATTGAACTTGGCGGAATATGGGTGCAGAAAAAAATTGTAATAAAGTAAATGGATATTTAAATAAACTAATCGTTAATCACTTGTACTTCACTAGTTAATACATACTTGCTGATTTTGACCAGCACTTGTATGAAAAAAAAAACCGACACGACAAAAACAATAACAACGACTACTACCGCACGATGAAGCCAAACGAGAATACCAACAACCACCTGTTTGTTTTTGGTTAACTAAAATACACAACAACAACATTTAATGAACGCTGATAGAATTATAAAGCACTTTTAATGGTAGTTGTTGTTTTTGTTTTATTAGATTTTATTAAGAATTACGAAAAAATTTTTTATGATTGAAAAAAAAAACAATTTAGCATATAGGTACATATGTACATATTTTTTACATTAGCACAATTATGTTTAATAAACTTTTCAATTTAGTTTACTTCACTTATTTTATGCCATTAAACAAAAAGTACACGCTAAATTTTGCAATAACTTTAGTTATGACTTTAAAAACATCTTTACTTTTACATATTTCTTTTTCTTCACACTTTTACTTTACTTTTTTTTATTTTAAACTAATTTTTTCTTAGATTTTTATAAATTTAAAGCTTTTATTATTTCACTGTAATAACTTTTTCACAATTAGTTTATTGCTTCATGTTTTTTACTGCTTTTTTTATTTAAATGGCGGTCAAATCTTTATTTTGAGTTGTAGTAATCGTCATAGTTAGTTTAGTACTAAAGTAGACTGTTGGTCCAGTATGCATATCAGCAAAAAAAAAACCAATCAGCTGTTTATCGTAGTAAGCTTACCTGTATTTTGTTGTTGTTTTGAGAGCATTGGTGAGTGAGTTTAATAGTAGATCAGGGATGGAAAATTGTTTTTCTTCTTTTGTAACAGCTTTTAAAACAAAATGTACTTTATAAAACCATGTAGGTGCCATTTTTCTGGAATATCCAGAAAGCACAGCATTAATTTTGTTGCTTTCAAATAACAGCTCTCTTTGGCTTTAAAACAAGTTCTTGATATAATTTAAGAAAAATTAACCCTAAATGGAAGAATACATTCATATAAAAAAATAATTATAAAATCACACAATTTAAGAAGAAATATAATTAAAACAGTTTTATTTATATTTTTGATTATTCCACAAGTATTTGATTTATATCTTATAATTTTAAAAAGAATGGTTTAATTTAAATAACAATAATGGTTAGTACATAGATTATATGTAGATAAATAAACCAAGCAATTTGTTAACCCTTTCGCTACAAGTTTTTACTGGGTTACTAAAAAAATCAAATTTTTTGGATTTTTATTATAATTGGCCCTAACAACAACAATTAATACTCACTTTTGAAAAAAATGTACCCTAAATGTGTTTTTTGGACAGATTCCATATGGTTATATATTTCGGTTATGGTAAAGAAATTTTGTTAAAAAAAAACCAACATAAATAGTGAAATAATGTACGGAATAAGATATAATAATAAGAATAAGATTTTTCGGAAATCACACTGTAAAATTTAGTGAAGATCGGACCATAATTTACTTTTAGACCCATATAAGCCATACTCCCGGAAAACAGTTTATTACGCCTAAAACCGTAATAAATAATGCTTCCAGAATAAAATTTAATTCTTCACAGTTTTATAAGACTAGAAATCACACTAATAAATTTCGTGATGATCTGTCCAAAATTTGCAATAGGCCCCATATAAAAACCACTCAGCAGCATCCAATGTAAAATTATTTTATATGTATTGTGTGTATATTATTCAATACCATAACTTGCGTTTGTATCCATATGGATACATACAATGTTTAAAAAATCTGAACAGTTTTTTTCCGGCTTAAAACAAAAAACTATTGATGCAAAAAGTTTAAATAAACCTTTTTCTTTATGTTGGATGTGTTTTTTTCAAAAACAATTATATATAAAAAGAATATTTTTTTTCTTAAATGCTATATTTTTCTCAATTTTGTAAAAAGTTTTTCATTAAAAATGATTCTGAATGTCTGGAAAATAGTTACAAAATCAACAATTTTGAAAGAACGCAAAAATTTAGAAAGGCTACCTGATTACAATGTAAGGGAAGTAGTGTGCAAGACACCTACTACTTGCCCACGAAGTAAGCGACAATGCTGCCTACTGTCTGCTTACAATGTGTGCGAAGTAGTGTGCCAGACGCCTTCCACTTACCCACGAAGTAAGCGACAATGTGTATAGGCTGCCCAATGTCTGCTTACAATTTTTGCGAAGTAGTGTGCAAGAAGCCTTCCACTTGCCCACGAAGTAAGCAAGATTGTGTATAGACTGTCTACTGCCTGCTTACAATGTACATATGTGAAGAAGTACTGAGTTTATATTAATTGAATTAACACTAACAATCCTGCTTACTTTGTGTGCAAGTGGTAGGCGTTCACTCCATAAATGCGGCAATGCATTAGAAAAAAGTGTACTAGGTTGTAATTGAGATGGTGTGCATTACTATCTTACTCGTGTTTATCATGCTGGGTACAGACATTGCAATCTACATCAATGCAATCTCAAAATATCAAAACGTTTTGATGTTGATGAAATCTCAAGTGAATGAAAATGAATTTATTTGTTAGATTGCGTAAATGCATTGTATAGTGTGTTCCCAGCATCACATCATCGCTTCTGTAATCGAAAAATTCGCCCCTGGGTATGTATGTATGTATGTATATTTAATTCATTTTATTTTTCTTAGACGTTTTTTCTCTTTCTTGGGACAGCGATGCCAAGTTCGGGGATTTTCACTTTTTGTATAGATTTATTTTAAAAATTTGACTTGTAGGCAAAAACGGAAAACTTCCAATTGTCAGCTTTAAAATTACATAACATATACTTTTCTAATTGTCATTTTCTCAATGTATCGACAAACTGTCTGTTACTTAATGTCAACATAAATTTATTAGACCGATAATCTGTCCGTTAAGCGGCCCATACACTTGTCATATAATTGTTCTATTTATCGTATTGTACAACTATACCGCCAATGTGTATGTGATATTTAAAGGTGACACAATATATTGGCAACAATGAAAAGACTTTTGATTTTTATTGCGCAAAAGCGAATGAAATGTGTTGGCAGCATTGTACAATGTTGATTATGTTTTTCATATACTGAGAAAACGGCCATAAGAATATCAATTTAAATTCGTAAATCTGGTAATACCTACATATCGTTAATTTAATATAGAAAAGCCCTAACTAACGTTTTCCTTACTTTACAGGAGAAGGAAAAAACAATAAAAATTATAGTCTTATAGTCGCGATTTTTTTTTTTTACTCATTTTTTTATTAAATTCTCTAAGCAATTAAATAAAAAACTACCTTTAAAAAAATCTGGACTTCATGACTATAATTTTAATTAAGTTTTTTCCTTCTCCTGTAAATTAAGAACAACATTAGTTAGGGCTTTTCTACATTAAACTACGATATGTATATAGTATGAATAAAGTGTGTGGGTTCTTTAATCACAATTTAAATTAAAAACTTCTTCAATTTTTTTAAACTTGGTCAAAACTTTATCGGTATTGAATGTGATGAATTGTTCAAAACCTTTCCAAAGCCAGTATTCTTCAAATAAAATTTTGTACAATTTTCACAACTGCTCTTGAAAAGCAAATATTGTATAAACTAGATGTTAAAGCTTTCTGTACAATATGTATGCTATTTTTTATTACTTTATTATTTTTTTTTTCGATTTTATGTTATTTTTGTATTACTTATTTTCAAATGAAACTGAATTCATGTATGTACATGAAATAAATTCACACAAAATTTTTGTTTTTTGAAACCTCTTAAAAATAATGTAGGGAAAAACTAAGGACGAAAAAAGAGTTGTAGGGAAAAAAGCAAAAAATCTCCTGGCATCACTGATTGGGTTAATTTAATAACAAATAGTATTGCCAGTCACTGTTTTCATAAATTAATATACACAGTATTATAACGAAGGGTGGGTTTTGAATATGGAGTTTAGAGATTTAGTCATCTTTAATCTGTGTTTTTAGTTTTTAAGATGAGGAATAATTACTTTTATTTGCCAGTTTAATGTTGGTGGTTTAAACTTAATGAACAAATGTCAACATACATAAAAGAAAATTTTTTTTTAGAAAAAAGAAAAATGGATTATTCAGTAAAGATGAAGACTCCAGTGATTCTAAAACATATAAAAACATAAATAAAACAAAATTAAGAATTAATATTATTTTTATAAGAATTAAAAGGGCGATATTTCTTCTTCTTCTGTTTAAAATGCAAAGTGCATTGATAAAAAGTTGCCATTTTAAAATACGTTGCTGCCATTTGTTGTTATTCAGTATGGCAATGTTGCGAGGTTTAAGCTACCTCTTAAAAACGACAAACACAATTAATACTCAATTAAATTTATTCTCAGATTAATTAATTATAGTTTGCCGCTAAGATTAAACTCGATGTTAAAAACCCACTCTAATTTAAACAGATTTTTTATAAATAAACCCTACAAGAAATGAATGAGCGAATTGTCACATTTTTCACGTTGGTATTAAGAAAATGATAGAAAGAAATGACCGAAATCAAGTTTCTGAAAAATTTTTATAAAAATTTTTTAAAAATCCAAAAATTTTATATGAAAAAATTTTTAGCGCAAGGGATACAAAATGACCTTTTAAATTTCTAGACTAAATGTGAATATTTTGACGTCGAAGGTTTACCGTCTCTTTATCTATGTATACAAAGTTTTTTTTTATTGTATACCTACCATCTTCATTGACTACCGTGTCTACAGAAGTGGCACATAAAAACTTTTCGATACTATCGATAGTATCGATTAGGCTGACTATCGATAGTTTCACTCCGATTAGTCCATTTTGAAACAAATAACTGCAATCTTAGTTTTTAAAATTTTTTCAAATTATATAAAAAAAATGAATGTAAACATTTCAAAAGAATAAGTTGAAAGAACATTTTTAAATTGAGGGAAAACAAATTATCTACAGTAAATTATTTATTCCACAAGACATAAATATTAAATTTAATTTATAAATATAAGGACAAAAAAATGGTTTTATTTAATACATATTACATCATGTACTAACATTTTTCTTCGAGTTTTCTAAAAAAAAATTCTCACTTAAGGCTGGCAGCATTTTCGTTAGAAATACGTCCTACAAAGTACTGCACTGTGTAGATGCTATTCAAAATTCAGGCTGGCAGTACTGTCATTGAAAAAATGCCGTATACAAATTGACAGCTAACAAGAACAAGCAAAAAATTCTTTCCACACAAATTTTTTATATTTCCTTAAAATTTTCTTAATTTTTGTTAAAATAAACCTAAGTAAAAGGTAAGTTTATCAGTTTTTATTAAACTATTAAGTTTTAAAAGAACATTCTTACTTATTTAATAGGTTTGTGTTGGCAAAAGTTGGACTTCAACAAACTTGCTGAAAAAATCTTGCAAGTTGAAAAGAAAAAATTAATTGCATATTCTTAGCAACTAACGGAGCCAACAACATGTCTCACACAATTCTATTAGTACAACCTGGTACTCGACCAGAAACACGCACCTACAGCGACTACGACAGTGTAAATGACTGCATGGAGGGTGTTTGTCGTATTTATGAAGAGCATTTGAAACGTATTAACCCCAATACACCCACCATCACTTACGATATCAGCCAACTGTTTGATTTCCTAGATCAATTAGCTGATATCAGTTGTCTGGTATATCAAAAATCCACAAATACCTATGCGCCCTACAATAAAGATTGGATTAAAGAAAAAATTTATATATTACTAAGACAAGCTGCCGGCAGCACAGATTGATGTCAACGTGCAAAGCAAGTTCGCTTAAAATAGGCAGTAATAACATAAACCCCCTGAACTATAATAACAAACAATATTAACATCTCTTAAAAACATTAAAACAACACCATAAATTTAAATGTGTTTTTTTTTTATTAAAATTATAAATTCTTCAAATGAATTTTTCAATTGATTTACATATGTATGTGGTAGTAAACTCTGCGTCTAGCAAATCAAACTAGCTAAAAAAATGACGAAAGATAACTAACTTTCTTATTAACATTTTTTTTGTAAACTTTTTTTTTTTTGAAATAAGTATGAATTTTTTTATTTAATTTTTTTTTATTGTTAATTTAAAAAATGGAAAACGGAAGAATTATGAGCTTTTTTTCAGTAAAACAACAGCTTATTGTGTTTTTGTTACACTTTTGATTGCAAAATGTGTTTCTTGATTGAAATTGATATTTTTTATGATTTTTCTAATTTCTTATCTCATAGAAGTTCAATCTCCCTTTCTAAATAAAATATTTATTGAATAAATTAGATTTTAAGATTTTTCTTTCTATTTTAGATAAATAAAACAAAAATCTATTAAATTTTATGTATAAAGGTTGTGTGATTTAATTTTAACAGAATATAGCGGGCGGCAACACGTTTGGATAGAATAAGTTTTGTACACCAGACCTTAAAGTTATTGGATTTTAACATGTAACTAAACTGAATATTTAGTTTCTTTAAAATATTTAGAACTTTTTTAGGAACAAATTTAGTTTACCGACGCAGCTCCAAATAAAATAGAAAGTACCTAGGTGGATAGAAAATTGAAACATAAGAAGAAAATATAAAGTGAAAAAAGTGGCGCAAACGCATAGTTTTCGAGTTATGGAAATCTAACGTTTTCATTTGATAGTTTTTTCTCCCCACAGAGGTTCGGTTGACAAACAAAGAATGAAAGCGTTATTAATTGTTTTGCCATAAGATTTATATAGTCTAAATATTCGAAAACCGGTTTCTAAAAAAATGTGGAATAATCGACCACCCTATTTTTTATTATTTTATAACTAAAAAAAACAAATTTTTATTTGTGTTCTGCATATGCGTTAGTAGCAAATTTAAACGCTTATATACCTGTGAGTAAATACCTTTCAATACTTTGTTCAAATCGGTTGACATACAGAGGAGGAAAGTGTTCTTAACTGTTTTGCCTTAGCCGATGTATATATAGATATTCATAAAATTCGTTTATTACTGAAATCTTATTAAAAAAAAAGACTTAAAATTCTTGCGTTTTACGTTTACGATTTCAAGAACAACCCTGTTTATATCATACTAGGTACTTGTTTTTTTATTTGGAGCTGCGTCGGTAAACTTGATTAAGTCTTTTTATTAGGAAAAACCTTTAAACAAAAAATGTTAATTCATTTATCATGTTATTACAATATGGGTTTAAAGTGCTTGACTATTGGTATTGTAGCTATTAAGTTTAATTAGATTGTATAATTAAATAGTTATACGGGCAGTCAGATCTTTTAGATCAACGCATTTGAATCCGCTCAAATTTAGTCATTTTTATCAACAAATTAATTTGCTAAACTAAAAGTTTATACTTTCAAATTCGCAGTCTGAGGAAAAAAACCACTCAGGCCCAGCCAATAAAATTGTTCCGGGCATAAGGCAGAAAGTTTTCTTACTTACGAGAAAATTTTCGTACAAAAGTACAGAAACAATAAAAACCAAATTTCTACCCCAAAAGAAAACGTTAGTATGAAATTTGTTCAAATAAATACAAAAATGACACATTAGCATGTGTGAAAGTAAAACTCAAGCATGTTCTTGCATTTTTTCAACATTTTCTTTTCGAGAAATTTGGTAGTGTTTTTTTTAGTGTTATGAAAGAAACTCTATCAGAGCATATTTTACTACATTAGCATTATTTATAACGGTTTTAGGCGTATGAAAGTGTTTTTGCCAAGTTTGTAAAGGAGCGATATAAATGTAGTTTGAAAATGAGCGTGTTTTCAAAAGACAGACAGACATATAGACATGGCTAAAACGACTAAAAATTACTTAAGGACTCAGAATACACATAAGCACCACCACTAGGGTTGCCAGACGGACTAGATTTTCCAGTTATTTTTGTCTTGTCCAGTTACCAGCTGAAATACAATTTGTCCAGTTAAAAAAATAATTTCTTTAATATTAAAAATAAAATATTTTTTATTATTTATGTGCTAAATATAAAGAACAAATTTAAAACAAATAATGTCCTTCGGAAATTTTAATAACACAAAATTTCAATGAAAGTTTTAAAATTGATCATGATATAATTAACCAATCAAAAATTCGATTAGGAATTTTAGCTAAAATGCAAAAAGGCGTAACTAACAAAAAATTCAAAATCAAGTTTTTGATTGATTGTTATGAATGTCATTAAACTTGACAAAATTTTACACTTTTGCGATTAAAAATGACGCTTTTATTAACAAAAAACAAAGGGACGTAACTACACATTACACATTTTTTTCGAACAAAATATAATGATATGGGTTCCTTTGAAAATTGTTTAAAGAATTCCATGGACGGCTTATCAATGCATGTTTTTCTGACATTTTTATAGTTTTCATTTAATAAAGTTTTTTGCTTCTCCTGAAAAATTATATTTTTGTTAGTTACGCCTTTTTGCATTTTAGCTAACGATATGTAATATGACGTACGACTGAATTTCAATTGTTCCGTTGCCGTGTTGTATTTATGTTATTTTTTTCTAACTATAGTTTAAGTTTATTTTCCAGTTACAGTCGAATTTCGTTAACTTGGAACTGGTTAATTTGAATCTCTCAATAATTTGAACAGATCCCAGGTCCCTGGAAAAACATTTAATATTCAACCAGTTTTGTAAATGTGTTAATATGAGTTCTCGATTATTTGAACTTTTTCTTTGGTCTCTTGAATTTCGAATTATCGAGAGTCTACTGTATATTTAAAAAATCCAGGTGAATTTTTACATTGTCCAGTTATTAAAATTTTGGTTTCTGGCAACCATAACCGCTACCCAGAGGGTCTTTTGTGGAGCCTGTAAATTACAATTACCCTGCTTGGTATAATCTCATTCATCACTAGTGCCGGAGGATATAACAAATGGTTTTTTACATTTCCTTTTACTCGTTAATTTTATTTCGCTATTTGTAATTGTATTTCATCAAAACTTATTTAAAATAGATGACTACAATTACCGGCTGTAGTGTAGTTTACCATGGGTCCAATATAAATGCCCCTCTCGAAAATAATTTGTTCAAATTAAGTTTTATATGACTAAAAATAAAAGCGTAGAGCTTTCTGTTTGTCGGTCAAAAATGTAACATAGGTATAAACTTTTTTTTTATATTGACGTCCGTTTTTAAGAAGATTAATTAATATTTTTTTATGAAAGTGTTTTTGCCAAGTTTGTAAAGGAGCGATATAAATGTAGTTTGAAAATGAGCGTGTTTTCAAAAGACAGACAGACATATAGACATGGCTAAAACGACTAAAAATTACTTAAGGACTCAGAATACACATAAGCACCACCACTAGGGTTGCCAGACGGACTAGATTTTCCAGTTATTTTTGTCTTGTCCAGTTACCAGCTGAAATACAATTTGTCCAGTTAAAAAAATAATTACTTTAATATTAAAAATAAAATATTTTTTATTATTTATGTGCTAAATATAAAGAACAAATTTAAAACAAATATTGTCCTTCGGAAATTTTAATAACACAAAATTTCAATGAAAGTTTTAAAATTGATCATGATATAATTAACCAATCAAAAATTCGATTAGGAATTTTAGCTAAAATGCAAAAAGGCGTAACTAACAAAAAATTCAAAATCAAGTTTTTGATTGATTGTTATGAATGTCATTAAACTTGACAAAATTTTACACTTTTGCGATTAAAAATGACGCTTTTATTAACAAAAAACAAAGGGACGTAACTACACATTACACATTTTTTTCGAACAAAATATAATGATATGGGTTCCTTTGAAAATTGTTTAAAGAATTCCACGGCTTATCAATGCATGTTTTTCTGACATGTTTATAGTTTTCATTTAATAAAGTTTTTTGCTTCTCCTGAAAAATTATATTTTTGTTAGTTACGTCTTTTTGCATTTTAGCTAACGATATGTAATATGACGTACGACTGAATTTCAATTGTTCCGTTGCCGTGTTGTAGTTATGTTATTTTTTTCTAACTATAGTTTAAGTTTATTTTCCAGTTACAGTCGAATTTGGTTAACTTGGAACTGGTTAATTTGAATCTCTCAATAATTTGAACAGATTTGAATGGAAAAACATTTAATAAATTCAACCAGTTTTGTAAATGTGTTAATATGAGTTCTCGATTATTTGAACTTTTTCTTTGGTCTCTTGAATTTCGAATTATCGAAAGTCTACTGTATATTTAAAAAATACAGGTGAATTTTAACATTGTCCAGTTATTAAAATTTTGGTTTCTGGCAACCATATCCGCTACCCAGAGGGTCTTTTGTGCAGCCTGTAAATTTTACCATGTTATGTTCAGACATCGTATGAAGCCAATTACCCTGCTTGGTATAATCTCATTCATCACTAGTGCCGGAGGATATAACAAATGGTTTTTTACATTTCCTTTTACTCGTTAATTTTATTTCGCTATTTGTAATTGTATTTCATCAAAACTTATTTAAAATAGATGACTACAATTACCGGCTGTAGTGTAGTTTACCATGGGTCCAATATAAATGCCCCTATCGAAAATAATTTGTTCAAATTAAGTTTTATATGACTAAAAATAAAAGCGTAGAGCTTTCTGTTTGTCGGCCAAAAATGTAACATAGGTATAAACTTTTTTTTTATATTGTCGTCCGTTTTTATAAAGATTAATTAATAATTTTTTATGGATCCCATAAAAGACCCACGCCTGAAATATTCAAACTTTCGGTGGAGAATATCAGATATTCGACACAGCCGAATATAGCGCTCTTACTTGTTTTTATGTTATTTTAATACTTATAAAGGTCATTATTGTTTAAAATTTATTAAAATCCCTTGCAAATCATACCACTTATATTAAAAACAAGTTAAATATAATTGTTTAGCGACCAGGCATATTAAAATGCATATATTTAAATATATGTATATTAAAAACTATTAACTAACGAATTTGTAAAACTATTTTTTTCATTTTTGAAAAATTATCAATAAATTTTAATTCATTTCATGTTGTAAAATTCCTTTCTTCATAAAAATAATTTAATGGAAATTAAAAATTTTTATTTAATGCCCTTTTGTAGATTAAGTGCGATATTATTTTTATGAATTCCTTTCAGCCGAGTTAGATTAACATATACATATTTAACTTTTTATATACATATGTAGATCAAACACAATCTTTTAAAAGCATTTAAAATTTTGTTTGTTAAAAAAAAACTTCTGAACTTAATTGTAGCAAAAGAATATTCCGATAAATGATCTCCTCAGTTTGTTAATATTAAATCGAAACAACTTAATATAATTCCGATCGACAAGATATCGAATTTGTTATTATAATTGTCGGGTTTAAAACGTTATATCGTTCGGTTACGCTTTTGTCAATAACATAACCCTTAAATATAGAATTTTGATTAAATCAGAAATCTTGAAAATTTGTTTAAATCATAATCTAAAGAAATCTAGAGCAAAAGCTTGTGGTGAGGATTCTTAGGTTTCGAAGTAAAAGCTAACTGGTGGATATGCCAAAATCTCCTAAATACTCTCACCATCGAGCTTTTTAGGGCAAGTTTCTTGACAATATTTTTAGTACCTAAAGCTGGCCACACACTATTGATTTGTGCGAGCTCGGCGTCTTGTTACTTGTTAAAGGGGCTGTGCGCGCACAAATCACAATTGTGATTTGTGATTTGTTCGATATGTTAGTGAACTTTTGCGCGAACATATTGAAATTTTTTAATTTTAGTGTATAACGAAACGTCAAATTGTGTATATTGCGGAGTTGATTAGCATACAAAATCTTTTTGTATTCTTCTTAATTTTTTTTTTTTTTCTTAAGTTATTTTTTTGCTGTGAACACAAATAAATTATCAAAAGTGCAATTGCATCGTCCGCTTCACAATAAATGTTTTCTTTTTGACGTTTTAGGTTGTTGTGATTTGTTCGTCGTGTGTGCGGAAATGAAACGCTAACAAATCACACGCACAAATCACTAGTGTGTGGTCAGCCTTACATATTTCAGATACTTGGAACTCAGTCGGTTATGACTAGTAGCTCTTTAAGAACTGTCTTGTATTTACTTTAAGCTTGTACTTGATAATATGTCTTCGTCAAGGCCGTAGACGCTCATTAAATATAAATTAAAAATAATTTATTTCCACCAACAAACAAGCCCAGATTAAGAAATCTCTTATAATTCTATCCGATTTTATGACGAATTTAATTAAATTATTCTTTGTATATATGGAAAAATATCTATTTTGAAATTTTTTGGGGCTCCAAACCCAACTTAGAGCTATGGTCTCTTGAGCAAAATTTCTCAGAATCAACTATAGATTACGTTTTTGCTATACGCTTCATAAAAAAAAATTAACCCGCCCTACTAAACATATATGTATATTTATCTTTATCTTAACAAACTTATTTCCTCCATCATGGTCATCTGTTATTTTGTTACTCACAAAGAAGTCTACTTGAAGTAGGAAAAGTTTTGTAAGGTATTTATAAGTGTAAGAATGTCAACCTAACTTCTGCTAACATCAGTATTAATATTAATAATATATAGAAATATATATACAATTTAAACTACTTGTTAATGGCGTTGAAATTACTTAAACCTATTTTTAGAATAATCGTAAAATCTTATTTGCTTTTTAGTATATAGAAAATTATATTGTTCTAAAGACTTTGAGTGTTCAATTCAAATGCAGGTACTATTTATTGCATTTATCTTTCCACTATTATGGAATATTTGCAATATGCAATTAATATCTACTTAAGTGTTTCTCAAATCACAGTTTATATATTTTTAAGGTCAATGTATTTGTTTTTGTTATTTTATGGAAAATCATTCTAAAACAATCGAGCAACAAGTAATCAGAGTCAAGTTTAGTAAGATCAAACTATAAGATGTTGAAAAATAAAAATTACTTTATTTATCATTAATCATTGTACTAAGTGAGAGACAGTGGGTCAAAAATAAATGTTGCATTAAATCGTTTTAGAAAAGTTAATGTATGTATGAATATTTCTTAAGGCCGTTTTACACAAGTCTTAAGTATTTTGACGAAAATGCTTTCGTGATCTAATAATTGTTTAAAATTAAAAAAAAAAAAAAAAAAACAACTTATCATGACATAGTTGTATTTTTCTCAAAATACGTAAGACTTGTGTGATAGTGTAATAGCAATGATATTTTGGTTAACTTAAAAGGCTTAAGATGTCTTTTAGTCATGGTCCAGATCTTGTCCCAACATGTATTTTAAATCAATGTGCTGAATCATTAGTAACGCCATTAAATTTTATGTTCGATGCTTCGATTATTTTTGGTTATTATCCCGTATTATGGAAAGATTCGTTTATAAAACCTTTATTTAAATCTGGTAATAAATCGGATATAACAAACTATAAAGGAATTGCCAAATTAAGTGCTATTCCAAAACTTTTTGAAAAACTAGTTGCTTATTTCCTCTGCCATCACACCTCGTCGTTACTGGCAGCATGCCAGCATGGTTTTAGAATAGGCTGTTCAACTACAACCAATGTACTTCATTTAACAACTTTAATTAATTTTGCATTTACACAAAAGAAACAAACTGATGCTGTTTACACTGACTTCAGTAAAGCGTTTGATAAAGTTAACCATCAACTTCTTCTTACTAAATTGGATTTATTAGGTTTATCGCGTAAAAGTTTAAGCTGGTTAAGTTCTTATTTAGTTGGCAGAGAGCAAAAAGTACAATTCAATAATTGTATATCCAAGTACATTTATGTTTCGTCCGGAGTTCCCTAAGGCAGTCATCTTGGCCCACTTTTATTTTCGCTGTTTATTAATGATCTGCCTAACGTTATTAACTTCGCCAATATATTGATGTATGCTGACGATGTAAAAATTTTCCATTCTTTTAATTGCTTTGCTGATAATTTTTATCTTCAATGTGATCTTAATAACTTCTTTTTATGGTGTAATCATAATATGATGGAGCTGAATCTAATGAAATGTAAATGTATGCGTTTTTTTAGAAATAACTGTATGGATGTTAATTATGCTTTGGGTGGTCATCAACTGGAGTTGGTTGATTCGTTCCTGGATCTTGGAGTCTTACTGGATCCTAAATTAAACTTTGTTTCTCATATTACATTAACTGTAATTAAAGCTCGTGGTGTTCTTGGCTTTATTAAGAGCTGGGCTAAAGAATTCACTGATCCCTACATAACAAAGCAACTGTACGTATCACTCGTTAGACCTATCTTAGAATATGGGTCAATCATTTGGGATCCATATTACTACATTCATAATTCTCGTATTAAATCTGTCCAAAAACAATTTTTATTATTCTGTTTACGTGATCTTCATTGGAATTACTCGATAAACTTTCCTTCCTATGCTGTAGACCGGCATTAATAAAACTACCATCGCTCAAAAGTCGTCGTACAATGCTAAATGTATCTTTTATGGTTAATCTAATTAATGGTAATGATCCTTGTGATTTTCTGTTAAATTCTGTTAAATTTAATATACCTGGTCGCAATACTCGTCATTATAATCTGCTTTTTGTTAAATTTTATAGAGTAAATTACGCTATTGCTGATCCTTTTTCAAGGTTATGTAAAGTTGGTTACTATATTTTAAAATTTATAATGTTTAGTCAGTAAGGATAGTGTCCATTGATTAAATAAATAAATAAAATAAAAAATAAAGCACCCTTAACTAGCATTTTACCCGTCACCTCGTTAGCGTCTCCCTTTATTTCTTAAAAATACATACATATACATATGTAAAAGTTTTTATTTCTAGGTTTTAACAAAAAAGCACCAACATTTTTCATCTTATTGGTTCTTATTCACTCAAAACCATGCACCTGTAATTTTCAATGTAAAAGAAAATTAAGAAAGTACCACATCACAAAACCGATTTGTTAAAAAAATACCAAAAAACAGGCACGATTTTCACCACTTAAACGTTCGAATTACAAAGTACTAACTTTTGTTTTCTCTTTTAGTTTAGGAGATATAGGGTTAGCGAATTAACACGTTTTTAATTTTTTTTATCCCGTCTTTGTGGATCGAGTTGGCGAGAGTGTTTATCTCATTGTAGTTCCTATTCAGCTGGCTGAGTTATAAACTGTTAAGCTTAAACATTAAAAAACAGTTTAATCCTTTTGTTTTTTAGTTAAAATCATGGTAGAATATATGCAAGGTAATAATCATTAGAGTTTTTGTTCTCAATTTTAAAACCCATATAACGTCAAACAAAAGAAAATAAGAAAAAAAATAAAACAAGCATCAACAATCAAATAATTGACATTACATGGGTAAATAATGACAACTCTCCCTAATGAACATACCTGGTACTTATTATACTATGGTTAAAATGTTAATTCAATAACTCTCTAAAGACATTTAAAAGTATAAATTATAATACCTATCTTTAATAAAAAGTGAAGTTTTTTTTGCCTTTTCCCAAACATTTTTTAAGAAAAAGGAAAAAATTCGGGAAAATTTTATTCAGGATAGGGGTAAATATTTTTAATTAATTTCAGCAAGTGATATCCATTTAAAGTTTTCGTTTTTATTTATTTATTTTTCACATTACCTATAACCTAGTCTTTAATGGCCACAATCGGTTGCAAATTTCCCACTGTATTTTTTATTAAGATGCTGTTTTGCTTAATCAAATATTTTAATTCATGATGTTAGCTTGTGGTGACTTGCAAGTGCTTCGTATGCTACAATTTTGTGATTTTTTTTTAATTTTGTGCTTTTATCAATACAAAACCGGTTGCCTTTTAAGTGCATGCATATTGCCAAACGATATAAAATGAATAAATGACGCATTGTGAATCAGGCTAAAGCAAATTAAATTTAATCAAAGCAATAATTATTACATGCAACTCTTCTGTTTAATGTTTTTTACGCTTTAACCATTTATGGCGGTTTGAGGACATATTTGATACATTTGAAAAATGTTCTACTTTTATTGGCAGGATCCGAAGTTCCAATCCGTACACTACTACCAAGAAACTGAGACAAATCGAGTCTTTAAAGGAACCTTTTTGACCATGGAAAATAATGGAGCCTTCTTTTATACTATCTACCAATTTTGTTGAATAAAATTTTTAAAACTAAATATCAAGTATAAACCAAATATAATTGTAAAAGCCAAAGTAATAGTGCAGACATCTATATACATACATACATAGAAATTTTGTTCAGCCTTTATAACAGACAAAAATAATTTGTACGCTAACGGGTTAAAGCCCCTTTTACTATAAAACAATGCAATTAATAGTTGTGTTCTTACAAGATAAAATAATTACATATTCACAAGCATTATTTTTTATGATTTTTTTTATTGTTTATAATAGATTTTTTGTTATTGTTTTTGTTCCTAGTTGAAAAATAAATAAAAGAAAATAATAAAATCTATTTTGAATACATACACGTTTGGTAATAACTCAAATCGAATCATAAAAAAACAAGAAAAAAATATTTTATGTTTGGATTGTTATTATTTTTTTTTTTTTTAATTATATTATACAAGCGTTAGTGATAAAATATTTAATTACTACCTCAGTTATGTAGCCTTTGCCGGTCTGTTTCGGTTTCCATTTCATATTCAATTTCGACTTTAGGCTTTTTAAGGCGTCTTTTTGTTTTACCATCGGACAGTTTAGAAACACCATTTGATTTCGATTTGGTCTTGGCGGCAACAGCAGTTCTGGTAGATGCTTTTGATTTGGTAGAAGATTTAGGAGGAGCACGTACAAAGGCACCAGCAGAAGTATCCTGTTTTTTAGGTGAAATAAATTTTGAGATTTTTAAAAACACTTTTCTGTAATAATACTTTTTGAATTAAATTCTTTGTACACAAACTTGATTTTTTTTTAGTAATTTAAATAAATGACCATGATTTTGTTAATGAGATCTTTTTTTTAATTTCTTGTTTTGCAGTTAATAAACAAAAACACGTTTTTTTATTTTGCTTATAAATTCTTTTTATATTAACTTGCTGTTATTTCCTTTATCTTTGATTTAATTATCTCTACAAACACTTGTTTTTATCTAATTAAATTATTTTTATTATTTTTTATTATTATTATTTTGCTCTTTTTGTTTATTTCAAACATCCCCTACAGAAATCCTAAATAAATAACAAAATAAACGTTACTATTATTCATTGGGTTATTAGTTGTTAAACGCGCCAGACTAACTGTTTTTGTTTTGTTGAATGAAATTCTTTGCAAGTCTCAATTGTAAAAAAAACAGAAGTTTTGTTAAAATAAAAAAAAAAAACAAACAAAAACAAAAATATAATAAAAATACACAGACACTAATCTAAGTGGCAAATAATAATACAAAAAAAAAAAGCTGAAAAGTTAATTTTTTGTAGATACAATGTTAGCTGGGTTGGTTTGTTAGTCTGTTAGACAGTTAAGCAGCACAAGAAATAGAAGTCAATAAGTAAATAAGTAAATAGTAGCAGTTGTTTTTGATACGGCAAGATAAACTTTTTTTATTTACTTTCTTTCTCAAAATAAATTTTAGCTCCTTAACAAATTCATGGGAGATACAACAGTGCATCGGAGATTTTTTCTTTGAAATATATCAAAGCTCACTGACTTTTCGTTACACCTCAAATAATTGTTTTAAGTCTTCTTCATAAAATACTAGTTGTTTGGTCCCAGCGTTGCTCGGGATTTTCCAAATTATAATAAAAAATTAAATACTGGTAAAATCCTGTCTGAAATTGGTTATATCAACTTATAAACCTTCGCCGGCTCCTGCTCAACAACTTTGCTATAGATCATAGCATTGTCAAATGCAGAGTTTACGATTTAATTCATACTGAGTAATTTTGAATGGCGCCACCTATTTGCTATTTTTCTTACTTGGTCAGAGACCATTCCGAATTGGTACGAATCATCGAAATCGGTCCAGCCGTTCTTTAGTTATAAAGGTAGTAACTAACGCCACTTTCTTTTATCATAAAAAATATAAATGAAATATTTTGAATTATAATAATATTGGACACAGAGTTTTATCCCTACATCATCCCTACCAATCAATGTCCCTGGCATTTAATACCGCTAGAGAATATTTTGGTCTCAAGAGGAACTAGAAAATTGTAGAAATTATTATTAAGAGAAACTAGAAACTATAGAAAATATTTGTTGCCACTGACAAAGATTGTTAAGACATGGATCTAGATAATTATAGATTGCGTTTCTGCGATTAAAAAATGATATCTCAAGATATTTTTACTTTTAATTTCGGAAAATGATAAACATATGTTTAAACCATTGTTTTCAAAGCATTAAAACTCATTCAATTATATCAAAACTGATGTTTAAAAGAATTAATTAATTTAAAAAAAATTATATTCGTCATAAAATTTAATTGTTTCTTGTTTTGATATTTCAATATAAAAATGCTCGTAAACTTTTCCGTACTAAAATTTATAATTTCAGAAGAAAATTAAGAAGTTTCTTTCATATAAATTAAACTTCTGATATTTATTGAGTGTACATACGTAATTACAAATTTTTAAGATACAAATTATTTTCTTCTTTAAAGCTGAACAGGGTAATTTGGAATAGCATGAAAACTGAAGCAGTTCATATTGAATACTTTGAAAACTGAACTGGTTTATTTTGAATAGCATTAAAACGGAACTGGTTCATTTTGAATAGCATTAAACCTAAACCGGTTTACTAAAAATAACATAAAAACTTAATCGGTTTTTAGAATAGCATCAAAACTAAACCGTTTTTTAGAATATAATGAAAACTGAAAACTGACTTATTAAGAATGACATGCAAACTGAATCGGTTATTTAAAATAGAATGAAAACTGAATAAGATCATTTGCATAACTCAGTACAACACATGATTTTGGGACTCAATTCTGAGAATTTCACGTGAAAGTAGCCCCACAAATAAGAACTTCTACATCATTAGTTTTGTCAATTTTTTTTTGCTCAACGTGGATTTTTATCACTTTTACTATAGTTTAACACGGTTATATCTCTGTCTAATAACTGGATAACAAATCCACGAATATGCTGTTTTTTATCAGTCAATTGGTTTGACTATTTTGTGTTTTGTTTTACTCATTAACTTGAAATGGTGGTTCAAAATTTATATCAGCGTTACCCTTTTGTTTTTATTTTTCTGTGTATGTCTTTTGTTGTGGACAATAAAAACGAAAATTATTCTGAACTTTTTTTCCCCCTTTTCACATATTTGCGATCATGTACAACTCCCATAACAAAAGGTAATTCAAAAAAGAATAATAACGTGAAAAAGTGTTCACGGGAATTAATTCCCACTATCGTGCAAAGTTTTTTCCCCCGTAATTTGTTCACGTTTCCCTTAGATTTTATCACTTTATTTTTGCTAGGGAACTGCACATGTATGTATGTAAGAAGTTGCTCCCATAAATCGAATATTAAGGGCTAGATCCGTTAATAACGCACAAACTGATATATTGGTCAACAAAATGCAAAACAACAGGTCGATTGCCTGCGGATTTGTGAAGCTTTCGAAAGACAAGGTGGCAGAATTTTGGAAAATATTTTACTACATAAAATGTAAAAAGTGCAAAAAGCTTTCCCTCAACAATAAATTTCACATGAGATTCACGATTGCTTTTTTCCCTTCGTAGGGAATGAAAACTCCATAGGAACAAAAATTCAACTTGTTATTCACGATAGTGGTGATTATTGTTTATGGATATAGGTAATGCATTCATGCAGGTCTTTAATACATACATATCGATGGTTTTCTTCCGCAACCACGTAACTCGATTTTTTCCGATTTTTTGTTTTAACCGGAGAAGTAATCAGTAAATACCGCCTTACAATTTTGCAATTTTTTTGGTTGGCGGAATATCGGAATTTTTTCTAATTCTTGGATAATAAAAGAATATATAGCAAAAAGTTTCAAATATTTGGTAAAAAAAAAGTATTTGTCTCTCCTGTAAAGTAGTGGTTTTTGAGTTACGTGGTTGCGGAAGAAAACCTTCGATATATATGTACTTCGTTTCACTCTCACTTCATTTAGATTTGCATTAAAACTAAACTGTAATAAAGTTAAAAAGAATCATTTAGATTAGACTATCGGGCATGTTCTAGAAATCGAAATAAAGTAAAATCAAAATAGATCGAGATCTTAAGTTTAATTATTTACAAAATGACCGTAGTTTTTCCTGGTTTTAAGAGTT
Organism: Pollenia griseotomentosa; assembly: GCA_963931875.1. Lineage (NCBI taxonomy): Eukaryota > Metazoa > Arthropoda > Insecta > Diptera > Polleniidae > Pollenia > Pollenia griseotomentosa. The sequence goes on along the minus strand of OZ007563.1, from coordinate 96,705,723 downwards.
GTTCTTGTAAAGCTAATGGTTACGCACAAAATGAAATTGATAAAATGGAATATTTGTATGAACTTTCAGTACAGGGTCGTTTTTAAAATTTGCTCGATTTCAAATCCACTTTATTTCAATTTCTATAACATGCCCGTATAATATAAATCTGATTGAATGTATTGCACACGATACAATATATCATATTTGAGAGTGCTGATTACGATTACATCATTAGTTTTTTTTAAACAGCTTTAGTTTTAAAGATATAGTGGCATTTAATATTTGCACAAACATTTTTTGTATTTTCGCTTAATATTTCACAAATGACCCTACAAGCTTAAAAATATTTTTTGGGTTATTAATCTCTTTCATTTGAATAGAATCACATTGGTGAGTATATCAGGTTATCTAACTTGTATTACAAGAATATTCAAAATTATGTATTTTTAGATTAGTCCTTAAAACTTTAAAAAATCCAATTGTTTCCCCCCATTTTTCAAATATTTAGAAAACATCTTCACATTTCATCTTATTTCCTACATGTTTTAAATAGTACCAAAAATATCAAGCTTCAGGATGTTAACAGGGCTCCCGCAGGATCATTGGCGTACCAAATTTAATAGTAGGTCATTTCCCAAGTTACCATCGCCGTAAAAGCACAGCGGAGTTTTGCAAAACCATTTAGCGCCTATTCTGTATCTTGGTTGGAAATATTAATTTTAAAATATTTGAAATATGCAATTTTTCCTACACAAAACTGTCTAGATTATTTTGTTATTGATGGTAAATTTGACATAAAGACCAAATTATTTTTGAAGATTTTTTTTAATAAATGCACAATATCTCTAAAACATGAGGTGGTAGGCAAAAACGAATGTTTTATTCGTAACACAGTGCAACAAAATTCGGGTCAACGCCGCCAGCTTCAACACTTGCAACGCGAAATGAAAGTAGACTAATAGTAGAGCAAATCTGCCAAAGGGTTTTGAAAAGTTGCCTCGGGTTTTCGAAATATTAAAGTTTTTGAAAAGTCGTTTGGTATAAGTAAAAAAAAATATACTAAATGTACTACTGAGCTAAAAAATAATTTCAGATGTCTTCAGTAGACTCGTATGGCGATTCATTTCTTAGAATTTATAAATCCTCTAACTCTCATTTTAAGGGGTCCTTTTTGTCCTTTTCCCCGACTCTGACACAAAAGTATACTAAAACGGTACTTTTAAGCACGGACCGTAACAGTTATTCCTTTTTTCATAAAAGTCAAAACATAATGTGCATAAGAACTCCCAATGATGATTACACATTAAAATAAACATATAAAGTCAACTAAATTATTATTACACGTACATTTCTTTAAAGAATAACTTTTATTTTTGCTCAAAAAAATAAAAAATAACTGTTATTTTTGTTCAAAAAATTAAAAATCAAAAAATAACTGTTATTTTTGATCGAAAAAATACAAATCAAAAAATAACAGTTGTTTTTGTTCAAAAAAATAAAAATCAAAAAAAAAATTAATTTTTATCGAAAAAATAAAAATCAAAATTTAAAAATCAATATATTTTATCATAGACAAGTTCATAAGGATCAATATGGTATACTGGAATCAGTTTTTCAACATTTACTTCTATATGCTTTTTTTGTTTTAAAATTCGAATATAACTGTTATTTTCGGTCCCTGCTTTTAAGGGTTAAAATGTTCTACGAATATTTTTTGCATCAAATTTCACTAGGGGTCTTCTAAGACCAAAAGTTCGTGTGATGTGTTATAAACGGATTTTCGAAATTTCGGGCATTGAAATTATTGAAATTCTTGAAAAGGTGTTTGTTACAAGTCAAAAAATATACTAAATGTCCTTCTGAGCTAAAAGACTATTTTAGATGTCTTCAGTAGAATTGTATGGCGATTCTTTTTTTAGAATATGTTAACCCTCTAACACTAATTTTAAGGGGTCATTTTTTAACTTGCACACAAAACTATACTTTAGAGGGTTAAAATGTTCCACGAATATTTTATGCATCAAATTTCACTAGGTATGAAAAACGGGTTTTCGAAAAATTCAAAAATTTCAAGTCCCGGAATTTCGAAAATCCCTTTTACTTACATTGCAGAAAATTTTTGTAGAACATGTTAACCCTCTAAAGTGCCGTTTTAGTCTAGTTTTGTGTGAAAGTTAAAAAATTACCCCTTAAAATGAGTGTTAGAGGGTTAATATATTCTAAGAAAAGAATATATATGTAAAAAATGGAAAAAGAGAAAATAGTTTTTACCCATGACTTCGTTCACTTAATAATTAGAGCAAAATTTAAAGAAAAGTGCTTATGTTAAAGAAAATTATTACATAAATGTTCTGTAGTTTTCTATATCTTTTCTTATTTTATGTTTTAATATTTCTATGTATAAAGGCTAGTTTGCACTATCACACAAGTCTTACGTATCCATAATACTTTGTGAGATAGAAATCTAAAGAGTGTTGTGACTGTCAAAAAATCTAATTTAACTTTACAGGCTTTTGCTAAAATGCATCAGGGTTGCAAATGAAGTGTTATTGTTTAAGAAAATTTAAAAAAAAACGATAAGGTCGTATGGGATGTCAAATTTTTTTGCGTAATACTTGTCATTGCACATTGCATTGACGCTATAATATTTGGGACTTAAACACTAAGAAGGCACCTGGTATTGATAAGATCAGTAATAAAATGCTGTTGGAGCTACCTCGCTACTAAAAGTGGAAGGTTTCCTTAGTTAACAAGATACCAAAGCCAGGTAAAGATCATACAAAATTTGAGTCTTATAGGCCTATTAGCTTATTATCAAATATATAATCGCTATAGGGAATGGTAAATCGATTTCGATTCCAATCGAAAATCGATTTTGTGGTAAAAAAAATCGATTTTTTCCAATAGAATTTACGTATGCGATTTTATACTAAAATCGATTATTGGGCTTTTAAAATAGATTTTTTATTTATATCAAAATTTTGGCAATTTTTAATTGTAATCTTAATTAAATCGATAAATTATGGGCATGCATAATAAAACTTATTTTTTTTGTGCGTACATACGTCTGTAGGTATGCTTATGCAGTTTTCCAAGTTTAAAGTTGTTGTTTTACGTATTTATCTATTAGTACCCTTGGTATACTTCCAACTTTAATATAAGGTCTCTTGTTCTACAGAAATTAAAGTCAACAATGGACAGTGAACAAAACAGTACTTAACATATCGTATCGAACCAAATACTGAAAGTCAGCCATGGCCTTCCTTTGGAAATATACTAATATGCAAACAGACCAGTGTGTGAGCGATATTTAAATCTTGTTATAAACAGAGTGAAAAAACAAAAAGTGTGTAATTTATCCTATGAAATACGAAATTACAGGAAAGTATCTCTGCATCTTTCTGACATCAATGATATGCAAACGTTTGTTTTCTAAAATTAACTTAATAGTAAGTTAGCAAAAAAACAGTCGCCACCGAGCAGGAACTATTGTCATAATCCTTTGAAATACTAAACATACATTCAGGTTTGTCACATATATCAATTCCCATCAAAAGTGATTTCGTTTTATGTGAAGCGAGATACAAAATCACTTCCACTTTCGATCGGAATCAATTTATGTGACAGGCCTGATTGACTACACAAGAATACAATTTGAATATATATGTGCAATGTACATGCACTTGTTCTTCTGAAGGACATCTCAAAATTTACCCATTTTCACTTTTTACAGGAAAATTGTAAAAAGTAGTCATATCTACCCACTGTAAAAATCTCAGTTCAATTTCTCTAGTAGTTTGCCAAAAAAATGCTGGTGTATCCCCCTTTATGATATAATGTATAAGATTGCAAATTAGTCTTAAACGATTTTGAAATCGATTTTAAAATCGATTTTGAGGTTCGATTAATCGATTTCAAAAACCGTAATAAAAAAAGTCGATCGAAAAATCGAAAATCGATTTTGGAATCCATTTACCATTCCCTAAATAGCTATTTGACCAATTATTAGTGTCAAAAATAACACCGATTTTAGATTGAAATAGTTGTAATCCAAACCATCAATTCGGATTTAGAACAAAACAAAGCACAATTGAACAAACTCATCGAATAGTAACTGTCATAAGAAAAGCCTTTGAAAAAAAAAATATTGCTCAGCACTCTTAAAACCTATCTGGTGCTACGGTATTCAACTATGGGGCACTGCCTCGGCCTCTAATATCGAAAAAATGTAAAGGTGCCAAAATGAACTTCTTCGAATAATCACAGCCGCTCCCTGGTTTAAAAACACAAACTTCCATAAGAATCTCAATGTGCCATTAGTAAAAACTATGATTACAAACATATGCAGTAAAATATTTAAAAAGGCTTAAACTACACCCAAATCCACTGGCCCAAAATATTTTATATCATGGTGGCCTCACTCGCTTAAGAAGAAGAGACACTGCAGCACTCACCCAATCATAAGAGCGATAAACACCTACATATGTGAATAGAAGCCGTGATGATGAAATTTTTTTTGTCTCGGATAAGATTTGATTAATTATTGTTAGTTCATATTAAATATATTTAGATTCAATAAATAAATATCGAGAAAAAAATATGCTATCTGTCTACCAAATTTCATCCAAATCCATTCAGCAGTTTTGGTGTGAATGAGCTACAAACTAACAAACAAGCTTTCACATTTACATATAATATTAGTGGGATAAATTTTAAAATAATATTAACACATTATAAGCCAAAGCTTTATTTATATATGTACTATGCTATAATTTTGTCACTGTCACAAAGTACAGAATACGAGGTTAATATTACTTCAGTTTAGCATTTCATTTAAAAAGAAAATATAATATTCACTTACCTCAATATCAGAGCCTTCGCCCTCATCATCGGATACTTCAAAATCACTATCAACTTCAACATCTCGTTTTTCTCCTGAATCACTTAAGCCATTATCTGAATCACTGTTACCTTCGTCATCATCATCGATTTCTTCTTCTGAATCAGCCTCAACAAATTCTTCATTCAACAGCTCTCTTCTTAATTCCTTGGCTTCACTTTCATCATTCATTTCGTGCTCCAACTCTTGCTCTTCCTCAACATCTTCATCAACATCATCTTCAATTTCTTCGGCCGCCAAAGCCTTGTTGAATGCCGTCTGAGAGAAATTGTAAATATCTTGATAAGTACCACGTTTTAAACGTTCCATAAGTTCCTTTTCAATGTGGTTTTCTATCTTGGCCGCTATCAAAGCCTTTTGTTCTCTTCTCGTCTCACGTCGTTCGATCTTACGCGATAAAGGCACAATTAGTTTTTGACGTCGCAACTTTAATTTACGCATACGTATTAAATATTGTGTGATTTTCAAAAATCTTTGCTTATTTTTTGCTATCATGTATTTTGGCCAAAATACTAGATTTTCATTTATCTGTTGTATGGCCTTTTCAAAGTTTCTCGACAATTTAACACGTTCCCACATTTTGCTAGGCATGTGAGCTCTTTCGGCTGTTTTCATATACAGATAGACGATACCCTTTTCTTCCCGGACGGTTGCATATTGCGAATTGGCCAGGGGACAGGTACGTCTAGTGCACATTCCAGTTATATTGTATTCATGACGACAAAAGGTACGCGTATCAGTTCTAGAAAGCAAAATTTTAATTTTAGAAATTTGATTTTTGTAATGGACAACAACTGTAAATTTTAAAATGCTTACTTGACTTTATGTGAGCAAAATGTTTTATTGATGATGCTCCAAACAACCTGTAATTTAATAGAAAATATTAAGATAAAATGCACAAAGTCTCCAGATTTGGTTTATAATAAACTTACATCATCGTGCTGCATTTTGATTATTCAATTGAAATATTTTTTTGTGAAAAATAAGTGTAAAATATAAAACAATTTACTTTGGAACACGTGCAACATCGATGTTTTGAAATGAGTTTCTTTTTCTTTCCCCACTGACATTTTCTTATGAACCAAATTTCACTCTCTTTCAAATTATTTACTTTTTGCAGAGTTGTTTTTAAATGTTACAAATTAGTATATCAAAAAGTACTTTTATAGTTTTTCAAATGCTATAAAAGCAAAATGCGCCAAATTTGTTTTATTTTTTAGTTTAACAAAACTATTTTGGTAAAAATGTAATACGAATTAAATTGGCCTAAGGCTATATGCATTATAGATGAATGAATAAAAAAATAAAAAAAATACAGTTCAATAAATGTTTTACATTAATAAGACATATAAAACGTTTATACATAACATAGTAAAATGTGGTAGCCTGTAGCCCGTTTCTTTATTTCTCGCATCGTAAAAATTTTAGCATGAAACGAGTGAATTGGAACAAAAACAGTGTAAATGACACAAAAAATGTTTTTTCTCGCACAAGTGTTTCTGTATCTTTACTGTGAGAGAATTATACGTCATTTTAATAATTTTTCAGCAGTTATTGGAAGGATGTGAGAAAAAGTGTTTCTGTAACAATGTTTTGCAAAAAGTTTCTCACAAGAACTGTCAAAATAAGCCACATTTAAAATTGGTGCGAGAAAAGCTAAATTTCAAAAAAATAAAGATTTTTATAATTAATTTTCAATCGCGTATGAGTCTACTGGGAATCTCACGAAAAGCGTTTTTGATCGTAAAATATTCCTCGCACGGGAGTAACTGTTACAGATGCTGATTCCGTCGTTTGAGATGTGTGTAAAAATTATATCAAGTCTTTTAGAAAGCATGTTAAGAATCGTATGAGCTCATGGAGGGATTATTTTACAACCCTGGAAATGCTCAGCCTTACAACTGAACGTCCTTTACGTTCAAAAGTTCTCATGGTCAGTTAAAAAGAAATAAACCTTTATAAAGCGAATTTAACACCTCTCGGTCTTATTTGACAGACCCTTAGGGCGGTTTGTTTTTTTGAAAAAAAAAACCGAGTAAAATAACAATACAATTATGAAAAAATGGCATACCTACTTTTAAATCATTATTTTTTTTAAGCTTTTGTTTCAATAACCAACTAGTACAATATAAAGAAATACACTTGAAAAATGTAGGATCAAACGAAAGATTTTACATTTTGTTGCGAGGTTATTTCGATTTTCTCTAACGCTTTTATTCACTTGTTGTATGTGTACAGCAAGACTTTTAAAAACTTTTTCTCATTTCTAACGGTATTTTTTTGCAAAACAAAATTTTAATGTATTACAAAAAAATGTTGTAGTCCCTTACTTCAGTTTTGCTTTCAACTTGCACAAACGTAAATTCTTTTTGTTTTTCATATTTAACTTTTGAAAAATATTAAGCTGCCCCAAAGACGTTTCGGCAAAGAAAGGATCAAAAGTATTGCTATTTAAAACAATTTCAAGCACATAGTTGCGTCCAATAAATTTATTTTTCTAATTTTTAATTTATTTAATCTAAACCTGCGATCGGCAACCTATACTATTACATTTTGCGATTGTATGCGTCGTATGAATTTTACATATTTTGTTGCTAATGTTTTGAAGTTCTCTTCAACATGTGTGCACACGTACGTAATAAAAGAGTATAAAAGAGAATAAAAAAGAAAAGAGAAAACGCGGCGCCCTGATTTTGCCGATCGCAGATCTAAACTTAAAATTCGAGTCATTCTCCGGATTATGGTCAAATGATGTGTGTTACTGTAACAGAGTTTTTTTAATAGCTATGTTTTTTTTTACACTGAAATTTGAAAATATGCCAATCATAGTAGACACATGATTTCCGATTTAATTTTAATTTATTATTCACATACCGTATCATTGTGTTTTATTTCGTGAATTTAACTGTACCTATTTCAAATGCGAAATAATGCGAAATAACTTTTTCTTTCGCACAACAACATTTTAAACAAAAAAGAATTCTTAAAAAATTTATTTTTGTTTCAAATGCACCTATGTATTAAAAGCTCTGATAAGTCTAAAAGAACTGACCTTTGGAGGGTTTGTGAAAATCTTATAAGAAAATTTCGGGAAGGATTATCCTCTGTCGATCCTATGCTGTGGTTCAGCTTTAGAAAAAGTCTAGAGGTACCTTATATCTTCTAATTTTTTTTAGAAAGGCATATCCGCTTGTTTAGTGGCGGAATGAAATGTTATACCCAAAACTTAAGAACAGAACGCAGAAATACGTAAGGCCCAACTATAATATGCTTGCTTGCTTAAGCTTCTGTCAAAAATTAACAAAAAGTCTAACGTCTAAAAAAAACTAAAAAGTATCAAAAAACATTCGATTCAATGTGTGCTTAGCACATTGAGTGCCAAGCGGTTTTGACGAAAAACTTCCCAGGAGGCCAAACAATTTTTTTGTTATATACATTTTTTACTTTATAAAACCTTAAAAAACCATCCTAGACCCATGAATGCTTTTCAAAAAGGTTCAGTAAAGAAGTCTTTATTTAAAAATCACAACATATTTCACTCAATGTCGTCTATAAATGAACTACAAAATTATTATTCCCATAACATCTCGTTGTTGTTAATTTTCTATACTTAGTTTAAAATATATTTACAAAAATCTATTTTCCTTATAATTACTTAAACTTTTTTAAACCGCATTTTTCTAATTCTTTAAATTAATTAACTACTTACATTAAAAACGGTACAGTTTGTTTTGTATACTTAAACATTGTTCGAAGAATTCCTTTAAGGTTTCTCGGCTAAAATTTCTCCCTTTTCGAAAAACTTTATTTTTTGGGAATTGTAATATCGTTATAAAAATGGCATCTATTGAAAAGAATAAATGTTAGTGTGTTTTACAAGAAAATATCAAAAACTATAAAAAAAAACTTATTGAAAAAAATGTTACTAGCTTAAATTGTTTGCTAAAATTGAGCATAGAATGGAGTGCTGAGAAGAAAGTTATGCATCAAAGAACCCTATATCAAATTCTGAAGATTATGTTATTAAAATTTTCACCCGAAAACCTCTACTGTAACTTCTTTTGAGGAACGTATGATGGTTAAAATCTTAATCACCAGAAAATTTAATATTATCGATTATCTAAAAAAACAAACATACATATTGCACTTGGCCAACAAGAGGGTATTAACTCAAAACTTTTATTTTTCACTTTTGACAAGTATATATTTATATCTACCCTCTGTAAAAATATCGTGCTATTTTGTGTACTTTTTGATAAGAAACGGTTTTTTTTAAATTATTTTTCATATGCATTTAACATTGAATTAAAAATTGTTATGCTTCTAATATTTTTTAATTTCGAGTTAATCAAGGGATATGTTTCTTCTTTTTCAATAAAAAGTAACGTAACCCTAGGTCTACACTAAAGATAAATATCTCAGCAAGTTGCAGTGAAAAATTACGCCATCTTACAAAAATTCATTTATATATATAAATTTTTGCTAATTCGACTTATTTTTTAAATGTATATAAATTTGTTTATGCTTGAGACTTTTTTAATATCAAAATATTAATTTTTATTAAATGAATTTTTTTTGTTAAAATAAAATTTATATTTTCATATCAAGCTTAAACAAATTAATATAAATTTAAATAATAAAGATCGAATAAGAAAAAAATTATATTAATAAAAATAATTTTTGCAATTTTATGTTAGTGCTTATTTAATTCTTTAATTTAGTTATTTTCTTTCCCACACAAATGGCTTCTATTTTTTTCTTTTTTGCTTCTTTTTTTCAATTGACATCCAAATTTGACGTTTTATGTTAGCAATAATTGTCAACGAAAATGGACTAACAATTATTGCAACATAAATTGCCGGCAATAAATATGTACAAAATATTGCTGTCTACATTAAAGATAACATAATTTTGACATTTACCCTACGGCCACACGTGCAATTTGTGATGTCTTAACACAAACAATAACGCCGGCAGAATAACTTCGTCAAATTGCCAATGTGTTTTAGGTGGAGAACACGTAAATATCTTACAACATAAGTTTAAAAACAAGCTAAAGACAGGTTGTGTGTTATATTCATAGCGAAGAAAAAGTTTAGCGCTTAAACATAGTATACAAACAAGTTTTTTTTACCAATTTGCTTTTAAAATGAATTTATTTTCGGAAAACTTATTTTGCACTTTATTTTGCGCTTTAATTTTAATTATTTATCAGCCACGCGCGTATTATTGACAAGTTGTATAAAAAAGTTAATAAAAAGAAACAAAAAAAAAATTGTCTGTCAAACTTAAACGTCAAGTTATGTTATAAAATAGCTTTCAAGACAGATTGCTTAACAACGCTGTTAAAACACAAACAAAACACTAACATGAGGAGGCTATACCTAACACTAACATGTTGTTAGTGTTAATGTTAACCATTTGATGGCAGTTGTAGCCTGGGTGTTACTGCAATATATGTCGCAATAATTATCGCTGGTATAGACGGGCAGTAATGTGCACGTAACTTTATTTGTTCGCATGATGATTATCTCCTGAGTTTTTAAGCACAATTTTACCACGAACAAAATTTGCCATTCTAGTTATCGATTACTTTTATGTTCTGAGTGTCATCTTTTTTACGTTTATTATTATTTTTGAACAAATGCCTGGAAACTTATTGATACCGCGAAAAATCACGAATATTTGTATAATAAAAGCTTACTCGTCTTTGAATCCTTTTAAATAAATTCTATTAAAATATCAATAACACATTCCATTTTTGCCAAAATTATTTTTATTAAGGGTGTGTGTGAAACGGTAGCAAAGTACTCATGGAAGTAAAATTTTGACACTATTGAGGTGAATAAAATTTCACTAGCCCTGGGGGCTAGTATAAATTTTGACATTAGTGTAGAAATTTTTGACAACCACAAAATTATTTTTTTCATCAAATTTGTTTAAACAAAATAAAAAATAATATGGAAGCAGGACCAGCGGCAAAAAAATTAAAAAGAATTATACAACATGAAAGTATTTACAAATGTATAAGCTTTTTTGCCCACACTTTTTGTAAAAATTGTTAATATATCAGAACGAATTCATAAAATAGTTGGGACGATCTCATATCCAACAGAATTGAAATGATTATTGGTAAAAACTTGATTAATTTATTCATTTTCACAAAACTACTAGTATGTAATTGTTTTTTTCTTTATGTCAAAATTTTACGTTGTCTAAAATGTTACAATTTCACACTGCACAAATATGAAAATTTTCTACCACAAACAAATTTCATTTCACTATAGAACTTTGCTACCGTTTCACACACACCCTTAGTCCCAATTTACACTAGGGACATTTCTTGCCGGACATTTTTTGAATTCTCTTTTAATCTTACCTGAAGCGTTTACATATGAAGTCAGACAGAAAAATAATATAAAGCAACAAGATGTAAACTACGAAAAGTAAGAAAGAGAAATGAAAAAATGTCCAGTACAGATAGTCATGTACTACACACTCTACCTTTTCGACCCCTCGCCAACAAACTTCGTCTGTCCGGCAAGAAATTTCCCTAGTGTAAATTGGGACTTACTGCAATATAAATTTTTAAACACACAAATTTACCTGAGTTTTTTAATTATTACCTACTACTTATTTCTACCAACGCTGCCAATTTTATATAAAAACACCGGTTTCGAGGTGAGTTTCTTTTACTCTCTCAATTAATGTCAAAGAGCGTGCTTGCTAACAACCAAGGTATATTTACACAAGGTAAACTCGTTGGCCCATATGTTTGTCAGCTGTTTACCCATAGTTGGAAGCACAACGTCAAATTGCGTGTATATGAGCCAAAATTTGTACATGTGTGCGTTAAATTGTTTTTGTTTTATATGAAGACAATTTTGACAACATGGTTCCTTTTATAGAGCAAAATGTCTACACTCCCAAATGAGTCTACCTTGTGTAAATATACCTTGCTAACAACAAATTTACAAGTGACAGGCGTGCGGCGGCATTTTTTGCATATATTTTTGTTAAAAAATTAAATTAAATAAACTTTTACATAAAAAGTGTACAAAAAGCAATATTTTACCAAAAATTTGCTGTTTTTAAAAGTGAAAAATGAATAACAATGTTTTGCTGTCTTTGGCCATGAGCATTATACCATTGCTGGCCATTGGTTTTGTTGTATTATTAGTAATTTATAAAATTTATATTGAAATACGGTAAGTTTGTGCACAAATGTGACTGCTGATTGAGTGCTAAGCAAACAAACCAGTTAAATTAATTTAAAAATGCAAAATTATGACTTCATTCGCGCCTTTTTGTTTGCACTATACTAAAGATTTCTTGCTATCTATTTTTAGATCACGTTTTAACATCACCGTCAATTGTTGGTTTTGTAATCAAAATACTATAGTGCCCTACTTGGAAGCCAATAGTTGGACATGCCCCTCATGTGAGCAATATAATGGGTTCGACAAAAATGGCGATTATAATCGTGAAATATGTGAACAATTGGATTGCAGCGGCAAGTCAGAACGTTTTAATGTCTCCCAATTGCCGGCTGGCCTACAATATCAGCCTTCTCAAAATGGTTTTTGCAAAGTATGCAATGAAGCTCAACGTTTGAAAGTGGAAAAGTTGGCTCAGTTTGAGCCGAAAAATGAATCACATTGGGATGACGAAGTAAAAGTTTATAAGTAAGTATGGAATCCTCAATACTTACCTACGAATTTAATTTTTTTTGGCGCTAAATAGGTTTTTAAAGATATGTTTGTTAGTTATTTTTTTTTACCTGCTAGGGGTGATTATCATGTACCTATTATTTCATTGTTTAAGACTTTATACCTACCTACTTAAGGGTTTCCTTTGCTTTTTTTACATCTGTTGATAATATGTTTTGAAAACAAGAAGACACTAGCGAATTATTTTTGAAGACAATTGTTCAGCATATATACATATATATATATATATGTGCACATACGAAAGTGTCAACATTTTGCTACCTAAATTACACTTACGGATGTTTTTTTTTCAAAATTAAATCTTAATTTAAAAGAAAAAAAATGTTAATTAATACCTATAAATTTTCAAGATTATTTGAAATTGTTCTTTTTATATCATTCACTAAAATATGTAGTTATAAAATTATTTGAATTATTCTGTTTGTTTAAAACTTAAAATTTTAAAGTTAATTCTACATTTTAAAAACACAATGCAAATCTGTATATAACTTTATTTGCCGCTCAAACTAATTCTAAATATCTAGTGCCTACTGTTCACAAACCTTCTGAAAATTCGTATCATTTTTATAAGCTACATATAAACCAAAATCACAGTTATGTTACTATTTATCAAAAAGGGTAACAGAACTCTTCCAATATGTAATCCCGTATAGTTACCATCTTTTTTAATGTATAGTATTGCGATAAATTTTACAACATTTACGTTTTTAAATATATATTTTAAGTATGCATACAAAAATATTTATAAACAACATACCTATGTATTAAATATAATTTGCCACAATAAGAGCTAAGAAACATTTAGAATTTATATGCCTTCATTACGATATTTTTAAATATTTATTTTGCAAAACCGATTTTAACCAAAAACTACATTTATAATTGTAAACTAAACACATTCTATTTAAAAGTTCCATTTTGATAGCAACGTTTTTTCTATTTCCAGAGCACAATTAGAAGAACAATACCGCCTTTGTTCCACTTGTGATCGTCATCTCAATAAAGTCCTACGAGAGAAAAAGAAAATGGTTCTGGGCTCAAAATTTTTGGACTTTATCATCAGAGGAGCGGAATCCCTTAAACAACCACATCTTAATCAAATTCAACACGCCAATCAGCAGAAAAAGAAACAAAGATTACGTACTCTCATCATTATCATATCATTTATTAATTTATGTTGTCTACTGACATCATTACCTTCATTAAGTAAAGACAATTTCATTCAATTTTTAGGAGATTCTCTAGGACATCAAGTATTTTTAATAGCTTCACATATTATAGCACTAACAAAGGTTTTTGGTTCCTATTTTGATGCCATCAAACAGCATTCGGTGGTTATCAAAATTTCATTATTTTCACGTACTGTTTTCATGATGATCATGTATTCGATGGGCTTAAAAGTAACCCATTTTAACTTTTCTTCTTTGTATGTCAGCTTATGTCCATTTGCCGTTTTGGCTTTGTCTTTTATGCATAATGTTGTAGATGGTTTTCGTTTGAGCAGATATACTGGTATGATGGTTATTTGGAGTTTGTATGCGGGTGGCTTAATTGAAGAAAACTGGTTGACTATGTCACCGATAAAGTTGATGGTAAGTTTTTGTTTGTATATAACTAATAAAATTATTTTATTTTATAAATGTAAATTTTTGTTTTGTAGCTTTTTACTTCTTTACTAACGCTTATGGTGGCGTATACCGCTAAACCGGATCCTTCTCCTAAACTTCACGACTCCAGTTCCAATAGCTTTCATAAAATTTATTCCGAAGACTATCTCAGCGATGAGGAAACCATGAGCATGTTAAGTCAACAATTAAATGGAAGTTGTGTTTCCATGCGCAGTGTGGTCTCTGATAAATCCTCTTCCTTGTCAAAAGCTAATATTTCCCCACATTTAACCAAATCGCCCTTAACATCTTCGGCTTTTTCTTTGCACCAGTTGCCATACACACAACTATCACCCAATTCCAGTTTCCGTAGTTATACTGGTGAGGAAAATCAAACTCTAAGAAATACATTTGCAACACCTTTGCTTATGCCCATTACGGCACGTCAAGGTTTGTTTACATCTAATATAGAATTAAATTCTAGGGAAAGACCGCAATCAACGGTATATGGTATGAATGCTTCGGTGGCAAACTCCACCATGTTTAATAATTCCTTTACAGAAACCAAAAAATCACGTTTTGCTTCTAATGTTCGTGATAATGACGCTTCGTTCTATACAGCTGCCAATAATACTGCCAATACTTCAATGTTTGTTAAAAATAATCATACTTTTGTAGCCCCCTCCACCCATTCAGGATTACTTTCACCTTTTTCTGTGTCCAGCAGCGCAGTGTACCATCATCAGCAACAACATCAAACTCAAAGACCCAATACTCATCATAAATTACTTTCTCCTACTAGATTTAGTACAAATAATTTAACTTCCTCAAATGCTTCTTGGCTATCGGGAGGTTATTTCAATCAAAGACAATCCATGGCAGAAATACCACGCACTGGTTTAATAATACCTACAGCACAAACTCAATCACTTATAACACCCATGGAAGAATCATTATCCCGCTCTTCTTCTCACTCTTCAGGGTTTGAGTCACAAAATGGCCGTGGTCTCAATAGCAATATGTCGCGGGAGAATTCCTTGTGTCCCGAATTCACATTAGACTATCATCAGAGAACTTTAACCACTGATAATATCAACAGTTTTCAACCCATTGATACACCTAATTTGAGAACATTTTCCCCTAGGCCTTCTGTATTTTCGAATCCCTCCCTTCATAGTTTTCCTCTTGATAATAACTCTAGTATATGGAAACAACCTACCTTTACCTACAGAACCTCTAACAACAATACAAATTTTACTAGAAATTCTATAGATTCATTTAATTTACGTAAGATCAATGAAGAATTGCCCTCCATTAAAAGGGGCGATTTGCTGCAGAAATGGAAAGAAGGTCAAACCATTTCATAAACTTTCCAGTCTCTATAAAAAAGCCACTATTACCTCTTAGACTCTTTTATTTACTTTTTTTATATTATTGCTTCAACTAGTATTTAAGTCTAACAAAGTAAGGCTATAACACAATTGTTAAATTTCCTTTAATAAATATATTTTTTACACAAATATGAATTTTTACCAAATTTTGTTGGTGTTGCTATGTGAACTTTATAAAAATTTGTTTAGTTAAATATTTTTTGGCTTAAGATTTTAGTTTTTTTATATTTTTAACACAAAATATGTAGTTGTATTTTATTACTAAACTTTAGTCAAATTTAAGAACTTTTTGTACTACTACTTTACCATTTTTAAATGTCTAAAAAAAGTTATTTTTTTATTAACAAAAAAAAAAGAAAAAAAAAAAAATATACTAAGCCACTGCCCAGGTTAATAAAAAAGACTAATAATAATTTATGTAAAACTTTAAAAATAAAGATTTTTTTAATAAAAAAAATAAAGATTAGTATCTATTTTAACACGTCTTCAAAAAATATATGTGTGTATTATGTACATAAAATATAACCTCCTAGCTGGCATAGGCTGTTTGTTAGACGATAATTTTTAATATACAAACAATTCCTAAAATAATCTTCTGATGATTATCTAACGAGAAACAATAACAAAAACATCTAAAAAATTTTTTTATTACTTTTTTTATAAATTTTCTGACACGCTCGTCTTTTAAACTTGGGACAAACCTTTTGCGACCCTCTGTATGAGTAATTTAACACTTACTTAGCAACCTAAACAAGAGCGTTTTTGAAACATAAAAATTATATTGCCAATACAATTTTAATAAAACAAACCGACATAAGGATCTGCCAAATAAAATTTTCCAACAGGATGGTGTTAAATTCGCGATGTTAGGGTTTGTTTCATATAAATTGCATGCAAAATAGAAGTTAAAACTGGAAACTGGGTTGGATAACCCTGATTATAGAAGGTTTTAACCATCCCTTCAGGACACTAGTATTCTCAAAAAAGATAAAGCTGTACTGCTTGAAGACGGCTGCAGCACTAGTATTGACAGTATAAGACGAGACCAAATGTTCCAAAAGTGTGTGACATCGATTTTAAAACTTTTTTGGCGGTGACTTAGACAAAGCGCAGTATAGGGGGAGCACAAAAATTTACACATTTATTATTAATAATATTATAGATATAAGGTTCTTTTGACCATCTATAAATTAACTTTATTTCTAGTTTTGTAACAATTACACTATGCTAGTTGAAAAACAAACAAGCCAGGCACATGGCGTTTTAACATAATTCGGGTACGCTGAATCCAGTGGTGCCCGCCGTTTTTTTTAGATTGGCTCTGGTTTTCGAGATATACCGTTATTTCGAAAATGGAGGAGTTTGCACAACATATGTTCGCGTAACTCAAAAACGGTTTGGTTTATTGAAATTACTAAAAAACTGAAATTCCGCAATAATCTAATTCTAATACGAACAGTCGTTTTTGAAATAGGATGCCTCTAGATAGGTCAAATGTATGACCGACCCCACTTTATTTTTTATCTCAATCATTTATTTGTTTCATACCTACCAGCTATCTCCATTCTTTATGGGGGCTCCCATACAAAATGTTCAAAGCAGTCTAGAAATATATTGAAAAAAAGTCCCATAAAGGCCCAGGGGTCGCCCCTAGTAAAATAAAATGTATGACCGACCTCAATTAGTTTTTTGTCCTTAACATTTTCTCGAGACATACTTGCCCTTTATCACCACTTTTTAGGGGGGTCCCATACAAATATTGCGTTTTATGAAATTCTTAAATTAATTCGACTTCTGTGAATAAAATCAAAAGTTGACAATAGATTTTAATCATTTATGGCTTGTTTTGTTTTTCAAAAAAAAAAAGTTATGTTTCAAAAACGACTGCTCATATTAGAAAAAATTTTACTTTTCTTAAAGGAAATTTTATTGCACAATTTCGGTTTTTTTTTAGTAATTTCAATAAACTAAACCGTTTTACGGTATATCTCGAAAACCAGAAAACCACTAGATTCAAAAAAGTGTAAATTTCTTGCAGTGTTATTATTTCTACTAAATGCTAACTAAATAAATAAAATAAATAATTTATCGAAAATGGTCGAAAATAACTTACCGATTAAATAATTAAACGCAAAAATTGTGACACTGCCAAAATAATAAATATTTATTTACAAAATTTTGTAATAACATATTTTTTTTCTCAAGAAAAACAAAAAAAAAATTGTATATAGAATTTGTTTGTCTTTTTTTTTAATCTAATTTTAATTGTTTTTCTAATTTACAAATATCATTTGTACCAAATTATTAAACACATATTACTTTAACAAATAAGAGAAAAGAAAAAGATACTATACTTATATAAAATTAAAACAATACATCATTAACAGCCTTGTTTTCCATTTTCCCATTTTAATCTAACATTGATGCATTAGAATCTCGGACCAAGTTTTCACGACACTCTTCAGGATTTATTAAAACTCGAATTAAATGTTCGACAGTGGGACGCTCGGCAGTACAGTAAACTTTCAAACCCTTGGTCTCTAAGGCACGACGAGTACTGGGACCAATGGCCACTAGACGAAACTTATTCATGTTTATATCCTTAGCTTTGAAATACTCATAGGCACAGTTAACACCAGAAGGTGAGAAAAAAGCTAAAAATTCTATATTTTCAGCCTTTAAAGCGTTTTCCATTTTCTCTCCCAAGTCAGGATTACATTTTGTCTCGTATACCTCACAGGCATCGACACGATAACCATCTTCACGTAACCTAACATTTAAAGTATCTTGAGCTATATTACTACAAGGCAATAAAAAGGGTAGATCTTTTGTACCGTCATGGTTGTCTATAATGAACTCAGCTAAATTTCTTGCATTTCCGGTTGTTTTGCCATGAGTAAATAGTTGTTGTAATTCGGTTAGAGCAAAATTGTGAGTGACCTCACCAACCGCATAATTATGCAACATTTTCCAACCACCCGGCAACTCTTGTTTATCCAATGCCTTAACTACTGCCTCAACACATCGCGGACTGGTGAAGATTAAACCCTCATAGTCATCGGGATGTTGGAGTTTAGCACGTAATTTATCCAAATTTTTAAAGCAAAATGATAGTGTCGGTACAAATATTGGATTGAAGAAGTGATGTTGCAATTCAGCTGCGTATACCTCGGTACTTTCCGATTCTGATTTAAATATAATTACAGAACGTTGACGATTCATTTTACTTTGCCACTTGTTCTTTTTTATTACAAATTGATTTATTAATTTGTTATTTTTATGTTCACACACTTTTTTTTAAGATAAGGCGACTGACGATCTCATTCTCGTTAATCAAAAAAACTAAGAAAAAAACTAAATTTTTATTTATTTACTCTACTACTGTTGTAATCAAAATAATGCAAATGGTTGACTGAGTGTTTGGTCTCATTGAACAGATGTTAATGTTTTGATTTTGCCAACAAAATCGATCTATAAGTATGAATATGTTGTGTTACTGTATTTTGTTTGTGTATATTAGGGAGGTTCTTTATAAGTGATAGGTTACATCAAGGTAAATCATAATTAAAATAATAATTAGAAAAAAATTATAATTGGGTTTTTTTCGAAAATCGCATTTCACGACATTTTGTATGCTTCAGAGATATCAAGCATTAATTTTGGTCTATATCAACAATTTTTAAAGTTTATTAAGTATTGTTTTGCTATACACGCCACTGTTTGGAGATTGCAGCAAAGTCCTCATTCAAAAACGTATAAAAAAAAATTTCACTCTTGCTTTGCTTCAAAAAAAGTTCACAAATATTTACAATTTTTTTCAAAACATATGCCGGAAGTTGTGGTGAAAATATAAAAAAAATTCTATCGGGTATATTTTCAGAAAACTTCATGTAAACCTTCATTGTCGTTTTTTTCCACTACGACTTTTTGGCATACGTGCCAAATCAATAATGGGCTGACGATATGTATGTATATCTCGTTACCATGCCATGCATCCTATGCGGCAAACAATTTAGTGCGGTTGTGTATAGGGAACTTAGCCTTTGAAGCTTTGAATTTAGTAAGGGTTAGAGGCTTAGTAGAAGTTATTCTTCGTTACACAAGTGCCCCTCATTACTATTAGAGTGCCACTTATGGAATAAATTTATTGCATGCAGTAACCAAAACTTTTCTCATTTCTTTGAAAAATTTAAAAGAATTGTAATGTATTCTTTGCGATACAATTACATAGATCTGATTTTACTTTGTGTGTTTAAACTGAGTCCTGATAATTTTGTTTCTTTTCTCGGCTTAAAATGCTACCATTTTTGGTACCATTTTGGCTTTCCAATAGATCTTTATATACAAAGTTTATTTAATAATTTTAAATTAATTTAATACTACTAAAATTTAAATAAAAATTAAGAAGCTCGGATGAGTTTGCGAAAAAACAACTGTTTTTAGTAAGCATAATATTTACTACAGAAAGAAGTTTTAGTTAGAGAACCAGTGTTTGTTATACCATAGAGTAGAAATACTTTGCTCCCGGCAGAAGGTCGGCTAAACTACACAAGTATTTACTAAGTGCACTTCCGTAAAATTTTAATGTAAAATTTTGTTAAAACTGTAATGGGAGTTAAACAGGCCTGTTCTGTAAATCACTTTTACTCAAATCACGTGATTTCAAATCACATGTGCCTACTAAAATCACACGTGTGATATTTTAGTGCCCCCGTCGATTGCCGAAAGCACACCGAGAAACACAAAAACGGTATGACTTTCAGAACACCACAAAACCACGCTCGGGATTTCAAAAACACGTGACTTTCAGAACAGGCCCGAAATTTGTATATTAATTTTGTATATTCAGAAATATCTATTTAAAATTATATGTACCAATATTGGCACCTTCACAAATGTAGTCGAAAATCTCATAGGTATTTATATGAAAACTTAAGAGGTCCATAACTCGAAAACTATGCGTTTGCACCACTTTTTTATTTGGAGCTGTCGGTAAACTAGATTTGTTCTCTTTTCTCTCGTTTAACATTTCTTCTCCTTTTTGGTCCCTATTAAAATAAATACTTTATACGCCTAGTAAAGTTTTTTTTTTATTGTTTTATGCCCCTCACCGAAGGTAAAAGGGTATACATATACATATAAGTTTCTCATACCGTTTGTAATTTCTACAATATTGATCTTAGACACTGTAAAGTATATATCCTGGCTCCTTATGAGTTGATTTAACGATGTCCGTCCACTCGTGTGCTCGATGAAATGGGTCTTCCGATGACTCCAGACATAATGGGGAGCAGATATTTATATATTTATGCCACACATAGTCCGAAATGGTTACCTATTGACATTCAACGTGAACCACTACTGTTTCTAATTTTACCCATTAATCCCTTGTTGTTTTTTTTTTAATTTTTTGGACATACCTACATATGTATATCTGGAGAACGGCAAGAGCCAGTTTCCAAATTAGGTTATCAAAACATAACATCCGACAAAATGTGGCGGGGATTAGTGAAGTGGGCGTGGCACAAACTGGATTTATTTATATCTAATGAAAGGTGTTTATATAACTTTATATTCTTACCTTACCATGATGAAGGGTATATACGATTCGGCACAGACGAATACATACATACACACCACTCTTGTATATTATTCCATTGTTTTAAGCAAAGAAACAAACAAAAAATAAACTTTTTGATGTACATATTTAAATCTTTTACAAGTTTTCATGATAAACTCGAAATAGTTAAAATTTCTTCTTTTATTTACATACATATGTATTTATTGATAAAAACAAAAAAGTGAATTCTAAAGAAAATTATCACAAAGTTGCCACATTATCTGTACTACTTTAATGATAGATGCGTTCGAGTACTTTTAAGTCAAATGCAGTAAATGAGTAATTAAAAAAAAATATATTCTCAAAAAATCTGTTGCCCAAAAAAGTACGTGAACGGAAAATTTTTTAAAAATTCGTAGAATTTAGAAAAATCTTTACACTTTTCACTACTTAACTCATTCTCTTATCTGAACTCGATTTAATACATTTTATAACACAAACTTTTTAGTGAAATACAAACAAATTGCAATCTTTTATAATTGTTTTTTATTTTATTATTTATTATTTTGGTGCCCGGTTAAATTTTTTCAAAATTACAAGAACTTTTTTTGCTATAGATTCAGGGCTGTTAGGCTTTTTTCTTAAAAAATCGTCAAAAGTTTTAACAAAATTCGTCAAAATCGTCACGAACATTTAACAAAGTCGTTAAATATTTCAAATTAGATACAAATTAGTGACAATTTATTGCATTGATTGGTTTAAAAATATAAATTTTTAGCAAGAAACTCTATTTATGGTAAAGAAAGCGATATGGTTAAGTTTTATTCTATTTATTTCAGCAAGGGGGCTGATATATACATATATATCATTTGAAAAGAAATACATAAGAAAAAATATATTTTCATAAAAACATAACAAATTTATTTATTTCATTTATCCATTTTCACAAAAACATTAAATAAAAAATAAAATCTCATTTGCTATTAACTCGAGCTGTCTTTAAATGATTAATTTTTAGCGCTTTCACTATTGCAAATTGTGTTTACTGTTGAAGGTGCTAAACCAAGAGTTCTGTCTATATCAACAGTCTTTTTACTCGACTAGAAACATTTTATTACGTCCAATTTTAGTTCCAAACAAATGCATTTTCTTCTCTTTGCATTCATTTTTCTTAACAACTTCTTATTAAGAACCAATTTCTGACTTCCTAATACGCAATTATACTCAGAATAACTTACCTAACAGAATTGAATGGGAATTCGCCTTTTTACACGCAAATAGAAAAATTCTTCACATGTGATTATGACTTCAGCGAAAAAATGCAATCGTGTAGCGGCGCAAATCGAAATCATAAAAACGCAAAGCGGATTTAACAAAATTTTTAAAAAGCGGACCAAATAGGACCGACGCAAATCGGGGCTCTAGTGTATATTTTTGGCAGTATCGATGACATTCATATAATTGTAGAATTCGAATGACTAATGCTTCTAATGAAAGCCACCTGGTTTGTGATGGGGGAAGAATTGTTTTGTTTAATTTCCAATAATATTTGTATTTCGAAAAATTGATTTTTACGTTTTGGACTGTTTCCAATATATTATTTATTTCTTGTAAGTGTTTTATTGCTGCCAAAAAATCTTCATAGAACTATTGCTTTTTGTAAAAAATATCCTCAATCGTCATTTTACTGTACCTATATTCTCAAAAAAATCGTCAAAATGACGAAAAATCGTCACATCTAACAACCCTTTATAGATTACTTAAAGAAAAAAGTGCAGTACGAAATACCCAAATACTTTACACTTTAAAATTAAAACAACAAAAAAAGGTTTACAAGTTGGTACCTACATAGTCCCAATTTACAATGCCGGACAGACGAAGTGCTTTAGCAACAGTTAAAAACAACAAAATACAAAGATATTTTTTATAGATAAACAAGTGTACTGCGCGTAGTTTAAGCATATAAACACCAAAAATTTAAATTTTGAGTTGATTAACTTGGTGTGCGTTATGATTCGTTCATATGATCAAAAAGAAATCAGCAAATCGTTTCACAAATGATTCTTTAAGATCATTCATAGGTACAGTACCATTTTCTCACAATGAAAAATTAGCTCATATTCGGTTTTTTTTTGCTCTTGAAGCTGATTACTAAAAGATTCGATTATGATACAAAATTCTAGCTGGGGCAGGCGTTTTTAAATTCACTTCAATTCAAAAAACGTGATTTAAAATCACATGTCATTTTTGCGTTATTCTGTATGATTTTCAATTACCGAAAGCACACCGATAAACAAAAAAAAAAAGTGTGATTTAAAATCATCGTGATTTTTAGAACAGGCCTCCATACACAGAAAAAAAAATAAAATTGATTTCAATTAAAAAGTGTGTGACATTAAGATTAAACGTCTAATTCACTTAATTAAACGTTTAAATCACTTGATTACATTTTTAACTAAAACGTGATTTTATTTTTGATTAATGCTTTTATTAGTGTATTTTTTCTATGTATGTAAATATGTGTAATTTTTCTTTCCATTAGATTTAAACTATTGTGTTTTTAAACGTGAATAATGACCATCATTAGATATGGGTTCTCATTTGGATTTTAAAATATTTTTAAATTCCCGTAATTTTCCTAATTCATAGGTACAGTACCATTTTCTCACAATGAAAAATTAGCTCATATTCGGTTTTTTTTTGCTCTTGAAGCTGATTACTAAAAGATTCGATTATGATACAAAATTCTAGCTGGGGCAGGCGTTTTTAAATTCACTTCAATTCAAAAAACGTGATTTAAAATCACATGTCATTTTTGCGTTATTCTGTATGATTTTCAATTACCGAAAGCACACCGATAAACAAAAAAAAAAAAGTGTGATTTAAAATCATCGTGATTTTTAGAACAGGCCTCCATACACAGAAAAAAAAATAAAATTGATTTCAATTAAAAAGTGTGTGACATTAAGATTAAACGTCTAATTCACTTAATTAAACGTTTAAATCACTTGATTACATTTTTAACTAAAACGTGATTTTATTTTTGATTAATGCTTTTATTAGTGTATTTTTTCTATGTATGTAAATATGTGTAATTTTTCTTTCCATTAGATTTAAACTATTGTGTTTTTAAACGTGAATAATGACCATCATTAGATATGGGTTCTCATTTGGATTTTAAAATATTTTTAAATTCCCGTAATTTTCCTACTTCAGTTTTCGACTTAAATTTTTTTTCTTTTTAAATAACTCCAACTGCTAGTTTATCAATGTTAAAAAAAATACATAAGATATAAAAACAAATTTGTTTTCTTCATAACTTAGGCCCCTATTACGGTTTACAACTCAGTTGAGTTGTAATTTCTTAATTTTTTTATTATGGTTTACAACTTTGCTATATTGCAGTGAACAAGAACATAGCAAAAATTACAACTGATCACAACCAGTTGTCTTAATTACAACTCAACTCAGTTGAGTTGTAAACCGTAATAGGGGCCTTAAGCTCCTTACAAAAGGTTGTCGAATCTTATAATATTGTCATTTAAATGTGCTTAAATTATCTTACAACCGTGTAATTTTTGTCGGACAACGTTTTTTTGTATGAATGCAAGCTGACAAAAATATTGTCAGACAACTAACAATCGTGGGCGTATTTGGTTGAGTAGGATTTCTCTCGGGTTTGGTCCGGAACCTTCTTTCTTTCTTATTTATCTTATGCTTTCTCTGTTTATTTCACTAACTTTCTATCTCTCTAGGGCTATCCCTGAATAAGGCATCACAATGGACCATATTGGTCTCTGGGTGAGGGTGTGAAGGAGACTTCACACCGGCCTTTCTACCTACCTACCTAACAATCGTGGGAATACCCTTTGTTGCCATTGGCAGACGTTATTTTTAATTGCCAGATGTGCGAAGTTTTTGCATTTGATAATGGCATCATTGTTTTCCCAACTTTTCGCCTTCAGAGATTTTTGGTGTACTAATATGTTACGCCCGTATTCGAAACAAAAATTTAGTTACTGCATATCCCCTGTCAATTTGCTATTTCTGTGTAAGTGTTTTGAATAAACTCATGACTAAGTGGTGATTAAGCTTAATTAACATTTTAGTAGCTCACTCAATGAGCGGAGTATAGTCGGAGAACAGAAATTTTTGTTTTGAATACGGTTGTTAATGTTTTAATGCAGTTAGGCAGAAATGAACAATAACTGTTTAATTCGATTGGTAAGGAAGTGATTTCAAGTTAACGTACAATGTATGTAGTATGTTTTGGAATAATTTATTCGTATTTCAAATTGAAGCGTTAGAGCCAGAATGTTAATGGCTAGCAAATTTCATTCTTACAACTTGTTAATTAAAGCGCACTTTTGATATTTTTTTTTTAAATTGTCGCTCATGTTCTGGAAGAGCATTTGAGTGAAATTGAATTGAACAAATTTTGAAAATTATCCTTTTTTTAAAGTTCATAAAAATTACTTTACTTACATCGTACTTTGAGTAACACTTACTTTTATGAGAACTACTCTTAAAAACGGGAAAAATACGGTAATAATAAAATAATCTAAAAATCTCCATCAATTTCACTAAATTTCGGTGGCCGAATATTAAAACTTTCAGCATTTTGTTAAATTTCTGATAATTTCTAATTTTTTTGAATAAAACATCCATCTGTTTTTGTTTTTTAGTTTTACAAAATATATATTTTTTATATTATTTTAATTTAATATATATTTTTATTTGTATTCAATTTAATTTTATTAAAAACTCGTTGCTAAAAAAATAAGACAAGAAAATTTATATTAAAAATTTTTTAATTATAATGTACTTGCTTTTAAGACAAATTAATTTTAAAAAGTTTTTATTTGATAACTGAAAATTGTAAAATAAGCTTAAAAATTAAATAAACAAAAATTCTGAATTTTGTTTGATTAAAAAAAAAAAAAAAAAAAAAATAATAATAAAATAGGCAAAAGTGAAATTTGGAAAATTTGTTTTTATTTACTTTATTTTAGGGTTCCTTTAGGGTGGTTTGTTTAAATACAAAGAAAAAGAATATTATAATTTTTAAAAAGAAACATTAACTATACCTTAAAGTATAAATAATTAATAGTTTCTCTGTTTTTAATAAACTTCTCACAAAACATCTATTTATAATCAATAATTATAATTAATAAATATAATTAAGATGATTATTTATTAATAATAATATAGTAATAGTATTTAATAAATGTTTGTTTTCTTTTCAATTACAGAAGACGGATGTGTTTTTAAAATAATTCAATGGTCCAGAGCAAGTTGTATGATTCGTTTTAATTAACTATTATATTAAAAAAAGTTGAGTTAAATTTCAACTTTTTCCATAGGATTACTTTTTTCTTTTAATAACGAGAGAGAAAGAGAGAGAGTAAAGGGAAAAGAGAAAAACTTTAAACAAATTAAGTTGTTGTTAAACTGTTGCTGTGTTTAATTAAAAACTTTATTAACATTAATTTTAAATTCTTTTTCATTTTTATAGAAAAAAAGAATATAAAAATAATAGAACATTTTGTTCAAAAATAAAATGCAATAATAAAAAGAACAAAAAAATTAAATTATTATTATAATTTTTATAAATTAAAGCGTTTCTTTTGCGACATTTTTCTTTAAAAATTTTAATTTAAGTCTTTAACTTACAGTTTCTTTTATTTTGAAGCTTTATTTTGTTTTACAAATGTTTTTTTTTAATATTTGAATTAAAAAAATAATAAATGGTCTTAATAAATTGTTGTTGTTATAATTTTATAATAATTTTCATATGATTACGAATGTATTTTTTTTTTGTTAATATGAATAGTATTAAAAATTCATATTTTTTGAATTGAAAATAATTATTTTAAAAAAATAATAATAATTATGGTAGTGTTGGGGATATTTTGTTATTGTTTAAGACTTGTTTTTATTTAGGAGTTTTTTTGATTTTCATTTTGTTGTTAATTGGCTGAACTTTATTTATGTTTTTACTTCATTTTTAAAATTCTAAACAAGCTTAAAACATTTTAATACAAAATGCAGGTTTCTGATTTTTAAAATGGATTTACATGTTTTCGAATTGATCAACACGACGTTTTGTATTGCCTTTACGAATTTCACGTAATGTCTTGTATTTATCACGTCCCTGGCGTACGTTTTCACGATGAATCTTATCATTTTGGGTTTCTTTTGTTTCGTCACGGGATTGAGCCAAATCTTGTTTTAAGGCCTGAAAAAAACAAGAGAAAAATATAAAAAATTTAAATGAAATTTCAAAATAATGTATAACTATATACCAACCTTTAATTGATCGTGTAAGCGTTCATTACGCTCAGCCAATGTACGCCTATCTTCGATGGGATCTTTGATATGCTCGTCAGTATCCAAATCACGTGATACATCACCGCCAGCATCACCATTTGTAAGTTCTTCCTCATTTTCATTTTCATCTTCAGCCACATGATGATGTTGGGGTGTAGTAGAGGCAGCCAATAAAGCGGCAGCAGCTTCAGCCTGAAATTAAAAAAAAATTTTTTGAAAATGGTTTTTAAATCCTTTAATATATTTGGATATTTTCAATAATTTGTCTTATTCACCGCTTTAGCACATAATAATTCTTTTATAGAATACATAGACATTTTAATTGAAGCTTTCTTGCTAATTTTAATAAATGATAATTGTGAAGTAAGCCCTGAAGAATTAGTGGTTTTTATAAATATTTTTTTTATAAAAAAAATAAAGAAATTTTGTTTTATAAATAAATGTTAGATCGTATTATTAAAATGCTTTTGCACTTATATCCAGTTAAAAATTTAATTAAATGCGAAAAAATTAAAACTTTGTTTTTTTTTTTTGTTACTTAATATGATATCATTATTTAACAGCTTCTTTTTAAACATAAAAAAATTGAAATGATTTCTGGTACTTCGCAAATAAATTAAAAAACTTAAAAAACTAAATGTTATCCTTGAAAAATTGTCAAATCGTCACCTCAGAATTGGTTTGGCGCATATCGTGTTAATTTAACCATTATATGCGCCAAACCAATTCTGAGCTGACGAAATATCAATGTGCCCGGTGCTTAAATAATTACAGCAATGATAGAAAACAGAAAAGGACAAATAAAAAAGTCAACGCTTTTTTTTTATTTTCACATTTTTTTTTCCTATTAAAATTTTTTATCTAAACAGGTTTTGTATTGTTTTCAAGACACAACTTAAGAAACAACAGGATTATCTATTATTTGAAATATTTTTTTGTACGTTTCCCACATTATTAATTTCACCTTAATATTGGGAAAGAATTGAAAACGAAAAATTTTTGCTCTCAGGAAAAAAAGTCTAAGAAATACACCAAATAAATATTTTTCAATTTAACATAACGAAAACCTACAGTTTCTGACTTAAGACCATTTTTGCCAAGCGCCAAAGAGATGCCAAATCAAATCCGATAAGTAAGGCAATTTTAAATGCTCTGAAATTTCGAAAGAAGAAGAGTAAAAATGTACAGAATTTGTAATTTGTTTAAAGATACAGAATGAACCTGAAGACCTTAAGGTGCCTTTAAGCACTTTTTCGTTTTTGCCACAGAAATAAAATAGTTGAATAATGCATTTATAAACTTATTTAATTGATCTGAGGAAATGTTATTTGTATTAAGTTAAATAATATTTTGTATTGAGCGGGAGTTTCGTTTTCTAGAGAAGGTAAAAACCATTTTCACTTTTGTACGAATTTGGTTTCTGTGACATACCTGATAATTCCCAACAAACCCGGAGGTTTGATTTCAAATTGAAAATGATTTGATATCAAACGTTTTCTCAAACGAAAAACGTTTGATAATGATTTGAAAATCATTTCAAAATCATAGCATTCTCAACAAAAAGGGGAAATTATTTTTAAATTGAAAAATGTCTTTAATTTCAACTTGCTTTCAAACGTAAATCTTAAATGTTTTTCAAATGTGGATTATAAGAAAATGTGGAACATAAATAAAAATATTTTTTTTTTTTTTAATTTAAATTCGTTATTTATTTTAATTAACTCTGAGATAAACATTTGGCACCATAGCTAAAAGTTGAAATAATGTTCTTTCCGTCCTCTAATTCTTGGAAAGACGAAATACTTGGCTTCCTTTTATTTTTAGGATTGTAGCACCGCGATCATACAACAAACTTATAATTTCTTCATTTTCCCGTTTTTTTTTATTAATTCATATTCTTAATAATTGTAATTACTCACAAATAATTTTTATTTTTCATAAGACATAAAACGTTCACTTGTAAAACACATTTACATAGCGTTTACATTTGACAGTACTGGCAAGACAGTAAGCATATACATATTAGTTGGCAAAACAATGCAAAAACAAAATAGCTGTAAAAGTGTTTATGTATTAGTGAAAAAGTTTGAATGAATTGCTACTGTCTTGCCAGTACTGGCAAATGTAAACGCCATGTTAACCACGAAGTAAAAAATTTAACTAATCGCCATTTTTTATGTTTACATTTATTTTTCGCTTTAGTATTGCCAAGTTTAGTTTTGGATTAAATTTAACGTTTGATACTGATTTGAATTCAAATTGATAAAACATTTGAAGTCAAATGTTTATTTTTAAATCATTATCAATCTGAATTTAAATGTTAAAACCAAACAATTGAAAAACGTTTGAGAATTGTGTTTGATGTCAAATGATAAAGTCATTTCATATCAAAGGTTTGACTTCGTGTTTGTTGGGTTAAGCCTGGTACTCTGTTCAACATTTCACGTGAAATGCTGTCAAAACGCATATGAAAAAAACTTGTGCGGAATATCTATGAAATAATGTTGATGGAGTTGTACTCTGTTTATTTTGTGAAAAAGTTCCGAAATGTTTCTGGCAACATTTTTTTTACAACTGCGAAATAATGTAAGCTGCCTTTATTTCACGTGGAATTTTAAGCAAAAGCAAAAAATATGTACTTAATATTAAAAAAGAAATACAAAATTAAAATAACACAATCGGTAACAGTTTTTTATCCATATTTACTTTTTTTTTATTAAATTTTTTATTAAAAAAAAATAATTTTAGTAAAATACATGTGGCGTTTGTTTACATACACGAAACAATGTAGCATACTTTGAAGGAATAAAAACGTCAAATTGTACAAACTCGCAAGATTGATAAATGCCAAAATTTTCGTGTGGAATAATCAATGTTGCTCAACATTTTTCACAAATTTGAACAGAGTACTAGGCTTTAAGTAAAAAAATGGTTTAAAAAAAAATTGATAGAAAATATTTTTTATTTAAAAAATAAGAGAAAATTAAAGGTGCGCATACATACATATTGGGTGTTTTTTTCAGTGGTATAGAACTTCGAATTGAAATAAAACACAAGAAGATCGTTTTAATGACCATCAATTTGGCTTTATTGGAAGGATAATTTTATGCCATTAATGTTTAAATATGATTTCAGGCATGTGGCCGCCGCGGCTGGCTCGAATAAAGCCAATTCTACAGGTCCAATTTTCAACCACTTTTTCGAGCATATGGGGCCGTATGTCGGCAATAACGCCACGAATGTTGGCTTCCAATTCCCCTAACGTTTCTGGTTTGTTGGCGTAGACGAGCGACTTCACATATCCCCAAAGAATATAATCCAATGGTGTCAAATCACACAATCTTGGTGGCCAATTGACAGGTCCATTCCGCGAAATTATACGCTCATCGAATGTTTCCTTCAATAAATCGATTGTGGCGTGCGCTGTGTGGCATGTAGCGCCGTCTTGTTGGAACCACAACTCATCCACATTCATGCCATCCAATTCGGGAACAAAATAGTCGGTTATCATGGCTCTATACCGGTCTCCATTAACGGTAACTGCCTCTCCAGCATTATTTCGGAAGAAGTATGGCCCAATGACTCCACCAGCCCATAGAGCACACCAAACAGTTAGTTTTTGTGGATGTAATGGCGTCTCAAGGGTCTCATGTGGATTCTCTTCACTCCAAATGCGGCAATTTTGCTTGTTGACGTAGCCATTCAACCAAAAATGAGCCTCATCAAAAATGAACAAAATTTTGCGATGAAAATCAGCATCGAGATCAATCTCATTTTCGGCCCATACACCAAAATCACGACGCATTGCATGGTCTCGCGGCTTTAATTCTTGCACAAGCTGGGTCTTGTAAGGTCGAAAGCCAAGATCTTTGCGCAAAATCTTCCATAAAGTTGATGGACAAAGCTCCAATTGCTGTGCACGGTGGCAAATCGATTCATTCGGGTCCTCTTCAACACTTTGCTCTACAGCGGCAATTGTTTCTTCGGTGCGCACTGTTCGACGTCTCTGCGGATGCGTATTATCACATAGAGTAAACGTAGTGCGAAAACGATCCATGGTCAACCGAATTAATTGCTCTGATGGACGATTATGTCGACCATAAAATGGACGGAGCTTGCGGTAAATTTCGCGAACTGAACCGTTATTTTCGAAATAAATTTGCACGATTTGCAAGCGTTGTTCTTTTGTCAACCTGTTCATGATGAAATGGCAAACCAAACTGAACATAAATGACATTAGAGTTGCCAGATTTGACCACAAAATGCCAGTTTTATCTCTATTCGAAAAACAAACCTGTAAATAAAACACCCGATATAAATATGTGCATAAGAGGGTTCTAACTTTTTGCCACGCCTCTGGATACCGCCCTTCAGTTTTTTGTACACTGCGTCGCCACTTGTAGTCCGATTATATATAACATATTGCATAACGTCATTCATGGCTTGTCTTTGGCTTCATTTTGGCGTTTTGAGACTTCTTAATCCGACATCAAATTCTGGTCCCAACTTATGCCATCTTGGATCGTTTCCCTCCTAACACCCAAAGTCCTTCTGAAACTTTGTACGTCTAGCTTTAAATATATTCACTTTTATATTTAAGCTTTAAATTGGGCACATTTTTTCGTTTTTAAATACGTTTTTCATTAAACCAGGGGCCTAATTCTGGCAGTCGTGATCGAATACTTTACGATTCGAAAGCGAATACTTACGATTCGAAAGCGAATACTTACGATTCAAAAGCTATTTTATTTCAAATACTTTCAGTCGATAGTGAACGAAACGCAAATTATTTTTCAGTGTCGTTCAGTATCGTCTGAAAGAATTAAAAATATAATTGCTTTTGAATTGAAAAAGCATTTGATCCCGACCGCCAGAATTAGCCCCCACATCGAACTTATTATAAAACAAACAAATTTGCAACCCTCACGCCTAGGATGATCAAGGTATATCAATGAAGTTCTAGAACTGTATTTTTTTTTGTTTTCCATGCCCCAAAATACAGCACTTTTTGTATTTTATATACACCGCCGCGCCGTTTTCCGCATATATTTTTTGCAACTGGAGTTCTTTCACAATAATTGAAATAACAGAAAAACACAGTAAATTCGCCGATTTTTTTTTGGATATGTGTACACATAAACTGATA
The DNA here is from genome assembly GCA_963931875.1 of Pollenia griseotomentosa. Lineage (NCBI taxonomy): Eukaryota > Metazoa > Arthropoda > Insecta > Diptera > Polleniidae > Pollenia > Pollenia griseotomentosa. Next base: position 96,673,077 of record OZ007563.1, on the reverse strand, counting down.
TCTCATATGAGAAGACCAATTTATAAAATTGGCCCGATCTCGCACTGAAATTTTTGTAACTTAATGTATATATCGGAAATACCCCATTTATTCAATTAAATATACATACTTATATCAATATTTATATTTAGTTGCCAAAATCGAAAACTTTTTGGTAGCCAAACGATGTTGCTGTACTTAATACAAATTTATAAGGGTCAATTGCTTTGGTTTTTGACAATGCAACTGGAGTGCTGTTTTCACAACACAACTGTTTGAACGTTTAGTAAAATTTATACGAAAAGCACTCAGTTTTTTTGTTGTTACAGTTTATTGTAGCCATTCTTTCCATTCTTTCGGCGAGTGCTTAGTATCGTTTCCCTGAAGAAGTGTAGAATTTTCCCCGAAACCTAAAATATCAACACAGAGAGATAGCTGTCCTTTTATCCATGAATCTCAGTTTACCAGTATCATTTGCCGCCATGCATCCCCATACCATGACACCCCCGCGTCCATGTTTCACTGTTGGATTTATATATTTTGATAGTAAGGCAGTATGTATTAGAATTTTGTTAAACTTTGGCCTGACCATCTCCTCATTTATGTGAACGTGTTGATAATTTTGCGCGCATTGCTATATTTTTTTTTCAGAAGATTTTAAAACATTTTAAACAAATTTTACTGACAATATTGTTAGATCATATTTTTTAAAGCAAATTACACTGTGTCACAAATTTTCAGCAAAGTCGTACCCAAATTAATCTGACACCTAATTTTATGTAAAATTGTCCGATGAATCCGAATGTGAAGTCAGAATGGTCAAAAGTATAACAGCTTTCGATAAAACTTAAAAAATTTTATTGTTTGGTTTTAAAAAAATAAGTTGAAAAGAGCAAAATTGCAAAAAATTATAAAATTTTTCAATGAAGTTTGAACTTTTGTGCCCTGTAACTCTGTCAGTTATGGAAAAAAAAAAAAAAAAAGTACATAATCCGTTTAATATTTTTGAAGATATTTGCATTTAGTGACATTATCTTATTTAAAAACACATATAATGGTTATTTTGGAATATCTCGAAAACTGTTCTACTTTTGAGCATTCTGACTTCATTTTTGGATTCAGCGGATTCGGATTTTACATAAAGATTAGTTGTCAATATATTTGGTCAAAAAACTATCTCATAGTGTTATGTACACATATGTAAATATAAAAGTAAAAGCACTGTTCTGTGTTTATTGTTTTTTTTTTTAGAAATCAAAATTATTCTTAATTATTCAAGCAAGAAAAACCAGTAAAATATAAAGAATATTTTTATAATTAAAGAAAACTTAAATTTGTTAATATTATGCAAACTTTTTTACCCGGGGTCTCCATCTAACATAAAATGACTAACTTTAACACTAACTGCAAGTTAGTGTTAAGTGGAGACTGCTCCAGTTAAAATTTTAACTTGATTGTTATAACATTTCTTTTGAAAGTTCTTTTATAACATAAATTGACGTTTAAGTTTGACAGTACGCTATTTTGTAGTTGTTTTTCGACATCTTTAATTAATTTGTTAAAAGGGTTGTAAACTACACATAATAAACTTAGCTTTTTGTGAAAAATATAATACAAACAAACATTTAAGTATAAAATAACTTTAATTATTTTCCACAAACACACTGTAGCTACATACTTTACTGAAAATAATGAAAAGTTTTAACTCTTACTTCACTACGTGTACGCCACCATAAACAAATAACCATTTTAACAGCAAGTCTTAACTTCTTGTTTAACTGCATTTCATGTTAGGTGAAGACTGGGTGTTAAGACTGAGTAACTGAAAACATTATAAAATTCAATGAGTTGCTACTGATTCGAAAACGGCCGAATTTTTGTAAGTTTTCTCAAACAATGGTCCAAAAAATAGACCCTTTATTTAGTAAACCATTTCTACACACATTTCTGTTATTAAACTAATAAATTATTTTTAAAAAACACATCCACACAGACGTTTGCAAATTAAGCGCAATTTAAAAACCGCACACAGTTTAATTAAACTCGGGCAATTGAAACAGAAATAAATTATAAAAAAAGGTTAAAATCATAATAACGAAACATTATTTTTTTTTTAATTTTGAATTAGACATTTAAGTTTAGATATTTTTAACTAAAATGTGTTAGTCTGTTTTTGTTTAGTTATGCAAATCCAAAACCAAATTCACTTTTATTTATTTTAACAAAAAACTCTTAAATATTTTCCATAAAATAGCCAGTGTTTGTGAACACTATATATGAATAATATATATCGAGGCATTACCGCAAAAAAGCTTAACCCATTTAAGCCCAAACAAAAACTACCGGACAAAAAATAAAATATTGTTCATTTTATTATTTAATTCATTACATATAAACAAAAAACAAAAAAAATTTTTTTTTTTTTTTTTTTTTTTTGAATTAAAGAGGTGTACCCAAATTGGCACTACTGTCACTTAAAAAAAAAAAAAAAATTAAAAAAAAAAATTTTTTTTGATGTTAGAAATTTCTGAAATTTTAGTTTATCAATGGGGTAAACATATATTGAATAATGTCAGAAACTTTGTCATAAGCCGGAAATAATGAAGTGTTCCCAAATTGGCACAGCGGGCGTAAATGGGTTAAGCGACATAATTTTTAATTTCGTTTTTTAATAAATGACTTTATTGGCCACACCTGCATCATCTTCTAAAATGTGATGGCCACATAACTACCCGTCTCCACTATCCATCAACTTGGTAAGAACAGCATTTTGCACATGAATTCTACTCGTGTAGACCAAAGATAGGCAAACACATACATGTGTATTTTATAATAATGTTAGTGCTATATTACTCTCCTGCTCTCATTGTTATGCAGCGTTGCCATAATTCTTTTTTTTTTTTTGTTAAAAATATTGCATATTAAACTTACGTATGGAAGAAAACAATTCGAAGACCTCATGCGTATAAAATTTTGTCCCTACAAGTTTGACATAGATGAAGTAATCAAAAGTTTTGAATAAGTTAAGTTCTTCTTCTCTGTCACCATTATGTGTTGCAATGTTACAATATTAATAGATTATAATAAAGCCATTAAAAGGCAAAAATGTCGTAAGAAATATACCAAAATTGAAAAAAAGTATAATGTAAAACTGCACAATTTACAAAAAAAAAACTCATTTTTTAAACAAAGAACTTATTTAAAAAAATTTTTTTTAACAGAAAAAAAAACAATTTACAAAAATAATTACTTTTAAAACAAAGAAATATAAAAAAAAACTTTTTTTAACAGAAAAAAAAACAATTTACAAAAAAATTTATTTTTTAAATTAAATTTTTTTTTAACAGAAAAAAACTTTTTTTAACAAAAAAATCACATTTGGCAACGCTGCTCAAGCAACAAGCGTAACACAACATACCTGTGCGACTGCTCATGCGAGACTGAATTGTTTTAATTTTTTTCTTCTGTACGTGTGCTTAAGTACGTGTAAATAAGAGAATAACAAAGCGCCCATGGGCGGCCTTTTGCCTATCTCTGGTGTAGACTGTTCATGTTCATGTTTCATCCATATGCTGCCATCGTTGCCTAAACATTCGTCTTGGCATCCATGTGCGCCATATTGTTGGCCATACAATGTATTTTCTGTATATGTACAATCAAACGCCACAACAAAAAAAAATTATCGTTCCCACGACAATCGGTTCTTCGCACCGGAACGACTCGGTGCCCTCAGGACTTCGACCAAGGATTGCCACCTCAGCTACACTCCAAACACATGTATTTATATATTATTGTTTTTTTACCATATGGAGCAGCATTTTCCGGCTACCCTGCTCCAAATCCTCTTGGTCCGTGCCGGACTAGAAACTAATCCAGGACCATGGTTCTGCTCAGTATGCCAGGACCAGTTACATCCTAGCGGAACATCAGTTAGGTGTAACATATGCAACCAGTAGTGTCACCTCAGGAAAGACAGCAGTAGGAACTGCAGTGGCCTTAGAAGCCACAGGGAGTGGAATGCAAACTGTGGTGCCCCATGCTGTACAAACAGCAACAGCAACATCCGCAACAACAAAAACAGTCGCCAACCGTAAATTCAGTGCCCTACCCACCCCTTCCGATGTAAGATCTGCAGAAAGATTGTTCCAAAACATCGTCAACGCTGCAACAGCTCGCTTCATACCTGCTGGTAGAATACCGGTCTTAAAGCTGAATTTTCCAGCTGAAGCAGCGGAACTTGCAGAGGAGCGTGATGATCTTCGTCGAACCAACCCCAGCGATCCCAGGATAGGTGAACTCAACCGGGAGATCAGCAAGTTAGTATGCGAACATAAGAGGAGCAAGTTTGTAGAACATCTGCAAACCTGTAACCTCAGTACAGGAGCCAGTAAGCTGTGGTCCACGGTCAAATCTCTCTCGAACCCGACTAAGCGAGGCGATAGGGTTTCGATATAATTCGCGGATAACACGATATCAGACCCTAAGAGGTGCACGTGCTATTTTAGCCGGCAGTTCATAGAGCACCTCGAGATAGATAAAGCGAAAATAAGCATCGTCAGGAAACTGCACGATCTTCGAGTCAATGACGCCCCACAGTCTTTTACCGTGAGTGAGGTTACAGAGGACATCAAAAGTGCAAAGTCATCCAAAGCACTTGGCCCCGACGGAATATCCATGCTGATGCTTAAACATTTGGATGCGACGCGAGTGGAGTACTTGAGGTCTGGAAAATGGGCAGGGTAATCCCGATATTAAAACCGGGGAAAAGCTCAGCTCAGGGGGAATCATATAGACATATCTCCCTCCTATCACCGGCCGCAAAGCCACTGGAAGCACTACTCCTCCCCAGCTTAACACAGCACTTCCAAATGGCGCAACATCAGTATGGATTCCGAAAGCAACACAGTACGACAACTGCTTTAACCGCCATCGCCACGCAGATCAGCTACGGTCTTAACCAGAACCGCCCTTGTGAAAGGACGATTCTTGTGGCACTACTCTTTCGAAGGCCTTCGACACGGTTAATCATGCCACCCTCTTCAGAGACATCTCGACATCAAGTCTCCCAAACAGCACGAAGAGGTGGATTGTAAGTTATATGTGTGGCCGCCAGCCGTTCGTAGAGTTTCGAAATAGACGATCAAAACCCCGTAGGATTAAACAAGGAGTGCCACAGGGTGGAGTCCTCTCCCCGATTTTGTTTAATCTCTACCTTTCGAAGCTCCCCACCCCACCAGTGGGAGTAGACTTAATTACCTACGCGGACGACTGTACGATACTGGCGACGGGTCACAACATTGATGAACTATGCGGTAAGGTGAACGATTAACTCGGCACACTTACGAACTTCTTCGCTAAAAGGAACATGAAACTGTCACCCGCGAAATCATCCGCGACACTTTTTACCACATGGTCGAAGGAGATACGGCTGGAACTGGATGTAATAGTCGATGGGGTAAGAATTCCGACATTGAACCACCCCAAAATTCCGAACCACCATCTCACGGAATTGGATCCCCCCGTGGCATGTCAGGAAGGATCTTCGGATACATGAGAGTGAAGTCCTAAGATATGTCATAGAACCACTGGACCACTCTTCATATAGGCAGCTCTCAACGTTATCCACCTAAGCACGGTTGAAGTGGCTGTAACATCATACCGTGATAATATCGTTCTTGGAGTCCGTCCACCACCTGTTGCAGAAGAAGAAAGACGTCTGCCCCGGAAAACAAGGGTCGTCTTGTCCCAACTTCGTTGTGGGTGGTGTGCTCGACTAAACTCATAGTGGTCAAAAATTGACCCTAACACCCCAACGTCTGCCCAGCATGCGGTGAAGGCCCGTACGACGTCACCCACCTATTCAATTGCAGGGCAAGCCCGACTCATCTGGACCCCGAATCAATCTGGACTCACCCGGTAGAGGTAGCCCGGCTATTAATATGTGGGGTAATAAGGTACCTTATGATAGCAAAAACAATTTTTGAAATAAAATAAAGAAACCTTGTGTAAAATTTGGTTTTTGTCGCTAAAGCTTTTTTGCGGTAATGACTCGATATTACTTAAAACAAATTTCAATTAGGACCACAGGCGACAAGCGACAGCAAAAAAATTTAAGAGTGAAGAAGTATATAGAGTTTATTTTAAAGCCCGATATAACTTACGAAACTTACGAAACTGCTGTCAAAAAAACTGCCATACTTTGTTCTCTTTTTGACATTTATAATCAGTATATAATCCAGCAAATTATCTAAATTTACTTTGAAAATCTGTGCCTATCTATATAATTATTATATTATAATTATTATTTTATATTATAAAACCTACCTGTTTACGTCTGGCTTCTTCAACTTCATCTTGCAGACGTTTAGTCTCTTCATCCTTGGCATTAACTTCATCTTGGATGCGTTGTACTTCCATTTGTTTAGCCATAATTTCCTCCTCGAGTTTAGCCTTTTCGGCGGCTTCCATGTTCTTGGCCTCTTCGAGACGATTTAACATGGCTTGCAATTCCTTCTGGCGTAATTCCAATTCATCCTTGGCGGCTTGCAATTGTTTTAACTGCTCTTCGAGACGTCGAATCATCTCTTGGGCTTCCATTAAGTCCTTTTGAGAACGTTCCATTTCCTCTTGCATTTGCTTGAGACGATCTTCGTACTCTTGTTGTTTCTTCTCGGCACGTTCACGGGCAGCCAAAGCCAATTGGAGTTTTTCACTGTTAAAATATAAGAAGATATTTTAGAAATACATATTTTTTTTATTGTATTTAAATTTATTACCGTTCTTGTTGTTTGGCATTCTTTTCTTCGCGTGCCTGGGCCTTCATCTGTTGCACATCAATGGTATCGGGCTTACGACGACGCATATACAACTCGTGATTACCCATGCACAAGGCCAAAATACGTTTGTTAATCCTCACACGTGGAGCAAAGAAAACAAAGTCAGGGGCTTTCTTATCGATGGGCTTAATAATGAATTTCTTGTCAGAGAATGAAATATTGCGAATTTCTGACCAAGGGAAACCAATTTTAGGAGTCAATTTATCCTCCTGCTCATAGATATTTAAGCCGAGAGCATCAACACCCAACCACAAGTCGGTACCCTTTTTATTTTTAATTTCAAAATAATTGACACCATACATTTCCAAATCCTGAGCAATTTTCAAATATTCCATCATGGCATCTTCACGCAACATACCACGGTGTTCCTGCCACCAGGTCATTATCGATTGTTCCCATTCGTCCTTGGACATTTTGTGCTGGTCGATAACACGTTGAGGCAATAGACGATCATTGGCCAAAAACCCGGCTGTGTGTAGCGATTTGTTGTGATCGCCGTGACGAGCCTGCACGGCATACGAGGCCAATAAGACTGAAGTTTCAGGAGGACAATAGATTTCATCTGATAATATGGCATTCTTAACTTGTAAGTAGAATAGACGGAGTGTTATATCCTGAATCAATTCCTCGGCCACATCTTCAGGATAGAATTTTGCACGGAATCTAAATTGTAAAGGATTTTCCTTTTTAACATCTTGGTTCATAACCTGTTATGTAGTGCAAATAAAACAGAAAATGTTAATTAGAAAATTTAACGAAATTTTAAAATCAAAATAAAATAAATCTTAAATTTGAAAACAAAACTTTTTTAAACTTTAAAACTTAATATTGATAAATTTCAGTTTTTGCTTTACCCATGTTGAAAACGGCATTGATCCAGTCTGTTTTTATTTGTAAGCATTTTTAATTTTATATAAAAAAAAAAATTAATAATTAATTTAAAAAATAACATATGTTAATTATTATTTGTTTTTAAATGTTTCTTTTTTAATATTGAGATTTTTAAAAATCCAATTTATTAAAAAATACAATTAAATTACAAAGGAAAGCTGCTGCTAAAGGGAACACTACGTTTATAAATTTATTACTTCAATATAACTATAGTATCTACTTATCTACATATGCATACTTGTATAAAGAATACACTGTGCTACAGCAAAAAAAATTATATCATATAAATAATATTTGTTTTCAATATAAAAAAAATATTATTAAATTGCGATGTGCTGATTTTAAATCCTAGTTCATCGGGCTTTTTAAAAAATATTTCCAACACAACATTTTTGAAAATGCATTATTTTTTTATATTGCAGCACAGTGTTTTTTTTTGCATTTTTTCTTGAACTGGCAGTAATTTTTTATTTATTTCCAAAGTTTTTACATATATTTAAAATTTTGTTTTTACCACCCACCATATCTTCACCGTCACTATCATCAGTTTCATCATTTTGATGCTGATGACCATCGGCTGTTTTTTTATCCACATACTTTTTAACACGTTTTAAATATTTTATTGTTTTTATGGCCGGCGATTCGGGCTAATTAGTGTCATAGAAATAATATTTGTTGTTATATCTGTTTTTTCGGATGACAATTTTATGTTTGTGTTTTATTTAAAAAATTACACAGTGTGATGGCAAAAATTCACTCAAAATATCGAAAGAAAAAGATTTTTAGAAATTCATGAACGAATATTTTTTTAAATAAATATGTAAGTCTAGTTTTGATATAAGTCCGTGGTCATATGGAAGAGTGGCTTAAGTCGAAATTACACAGAATTGAGTTATTACAAGTAGAAAACGTGTTAATTTAGCCTCTTTTAAAGTTGTTGTTATAAATACGACAAAAAACACAGACTTAAAGCAAAAAACTGCACGAATTAAACTTTTATAATCTATGGATATCTCGAAACTACTAAATTCGACATAAGCTACTTTTCTATATTGACGTAGAAATATTTTTAGTTGAAACATTGCTATTTAATAACTGTATTTGGAAAAAAAGTTTTCAATTATTGAAATTGCTTAATTGTTTACAAAAAAATTTTTGTTATAAAAGAAACGTAAGTTTTCATTCAAAAAAGTTAATACATTTTTTATACGAATTGTAATAAAGGTGGAAACTTATAAATTACTGTGAATTGTACTCAAATTGGTTTACAAAAAAATTTTGTATTAGGTTTTTTCTAGACATATACAAATAACCAATTTTGAAAAAATCGACAGAGCTTAATTTTTAAAACCCGATTTCCGGGTTTTTCTATTAAAATCCGGTTCGAATAAACGAATTTTTTTGGAAATAAGTTTCTTAATTTTGTTTTTTTTTTTTAATTTACATATGATTTTATAGTATTTGTTCACTATTTTTAAATAGTTAACGGAAATAATGAAGTATTACTATAGATGGGATTCTACCTGCTATCAACCTGATGTCTGGGTAAATACCAGGTATAGTGCTTTTTTGGAAATTTATTTGGATATTTATAGAACACAAATAAATATTGCAATCATTAACTGTCAATAAACTAATTTAATTTTAAATTACTTTTCATTTTTAAAAACGTCGTTAAATATTAAAAAGCTGGTTAAATTGCACTTAAACTACAATAAACCTGATTATATTGATTGATTACTGAAGCTAATATTGACTAAATTAGACGATACATTTTTATCAAATTTTGTATAAAAGATTCATACCCACCCTTTGGGTAAATATTTACCCAATAATATAAATATTTACCAATTCTTACCCAATTTCCCCTATTTACCTGGTATTTACCAATTGGATATTTACCCTTTTCCCATCTTTAAGAATTACAGACAATATAGGCATTTAGGAAACAATTTCGTAAAACATACGAGTTAAGCAAATTTTGGTACAGGTTCAGGCGACCGCTTTCTTTGGCCAAAACTATTTTAGCGCGAAGTTCTTTACTTTGTAGAAACATTCGCTACCAGTGAAAGCTCAATATAATGACTACAAAAGATGGCAGTACGAACCCATTCAAAGAAAATATTATTTTTTACTACTTGTACTTAACCGAATCTTATGAAACTGGGTACATACTTTAAGCTTCGCTAGATATACAATGTTATTATTAGAAAAATGGGCAGTGCCACGCCCACTCAAAGGATTTATATTTTTTCAACTACTTCTACTTAACCGAATCTTATGAAACTTGGTAAACAGATTAAGCTACGGTGAAAATGCAACATTTTGACTTTAAAAATGGACACCCATTCAAAGGAATCATGAAATACTGAAAACTGGTGAAAAACTTTTTAAAAGCTTAATAAAGTAAAAAAAACTACGATTTTATAGGTTAAGTTAAATACTAACAGCCGTATTGATAACAAAAAGTTAGCCACAGTTTGTTCACTATGTTTAGCAGCTTGTTAGCACAGAGGTAATTCATAACAAACTTTTCTCCATCTGCTAACTTTTAATAAATCAACTATGAATTTTAATAATGCCACATTATATTACTCAAAAATAAAACACGTTTTGCATTAATCATCGCTGGTGTTCATTTTTTTTTTGCCTCCACATATAAAAATTTCAATCAAGGTTTTGAAATTAAATCGTTAGCCAGAGTTTGGTAAGTGTATTATGAATAAACTTTGTGCTAACTTCATGCCAAATTTTCGTTATGAATACGACGGTTTTGAATATCACAAACATTTTTTGTATTTTTCGCTTAAATTAAAGTTAAACCTTGATGCCATGTGATTAAACGATTATTTAATGCTAACAAAAGCAAAATGCATTTTTAGTTGGTCTAAAGTGTGGACTGCAAGATTGCAATAACAAATGCAAAGAGAATATCAAAAATAAAGTTTAAGTCAAAGAAAACAAACGGCCGGCTGAAAATGTGCACTTTGTTTACTGAAAAATTTCGTGGTTTCGCAAAGGTAATCCTTCAATATACATATGTTTTGTATATATGTTAAAGCATAGATTTTTTTGGTGTACATTGTCATAAAAAATTAATAAAATATTTCATCCCAAGTTTGTTTGACACTAAAATATTTATTTATAGTGCATATAAATGAATGTATATTTTGAAAACATAAATACAGGCCTTGGCAAAACTAAAAAAAATTAGTAGAAAATTAACAACAATCAGTTTTGCGATTATGTGATGGAAAAATAATTTTTAGTTTTTAGTTTGTAGTTTCATAAATTAATTTTAAAATCGTTTGAAAGTCCCCGCACTTCTTAAAAAACAATATGTAGTTTTTAAATCGATTGATTTTCATCATATATCTCTGACTAAAAACTTTTAATATATCCTTCAGTCGCAATCCATATTATGAAACATTTGCTGCGAAACATTTGAGTTTGTTGATCAAAGGGGAAAGACGAATGGAAAAGTGTAATTTGGTTCATGTACAAGCAGTTGTTGTAAGATTGTTATTGAAAGAAAAAGAGAAGGCATAGAAAATGACTCAATGCTGTAAAACAAAATTTTTATTCTATGGGAACGAATGCAGTTTCCAAAGAGAATTGAAGAAAGTTTTTGCAGCAAATGTTTCATAATATGCATGAGGACTTAATAACAAAATTTTTTATGTTATTGCGATCATGAAAAACTAAGCTCTCGGCAAAAAATTTCCCTTATCGTGAATTGTTTTTCCCTTGTAATTTGATCACTTTTCCCTTTGATTTTCTCACTTTATTTTAGGTGGGGGACAGAACATGTACATATGTACATATCGTCGGTCTCATGTAGAAAGGCCCTAACTCGATTTTTTTGTGAAATTGAGTTTTTTAGTGATTCCAATACATTTCCCAAAGATACACCTCGTCACAAGAATTTAATGCAATAGCATCACAAATATCAGTTTTACAAGCAATTGAAGAAGCCATTTTACATAATGATACATACAGTTTCTCTTATGTTTTTGCCTTCTCCTGTAAAGTTGCAATTATGTGAGTTAAGGCCTTTCTACATGAGACCAACGATATGTAAGTAGTTCTTCTTATAATTCGAATATTAAGGGCAAGATCCGTTAACAATAAAATACAAAACAACTGGTCTATTGCCTGCGGATTTGATAAGCTTCGTAAGACGTGATGGTAGAATTTTGGAAATGGTTTTACTACATAAAATTTAAAAAGTGCAAAAAACTAACGTTGCAATCAAATTTGCCATTCCGTGTAAAACTTTTTTAACATTCATCTAAAACCCGCTCACTTTTGAAAGACCCAACAGAAAAGAACAATATTGGTGTCCAATTCTCTCTTGTTCTCCTAAGCAGTTTGGCAGATTGAAATCTATCAAAATCGGTTCAGTAGGAAACGATTTACAAAATTATAATTAATTTTTTATAGGTCCCATATAAAGCGGCTTTTCGGAAATCAATTTTAGATACATAAAATTCTAAAAAATTTCTATTACTGTATTGAAACTTGGTCTAATTTAGGTTTTTTAATAAAAGTTTTGTGATAAACGATGCATAATTTACGATATGTTCAATAAACAATCCTTTTCTAAAAATCACTTTAATACGCATAATAATATTTCTGAAACAAAACATATATGTATTCTATTTAAATTGGTCAACGAATTAAAATACTGTGAGGTCCAGTTTAATAAAAGTTGGCTTATAATTAATAGATCCCATATAAAACCCACTTCCGAAATATTCAACTAAAGGTGAAGGGCATTAAAGATTCGGCACAGCCGATTATATCCCCCTTACTTGTTTGTGTTAAATATGCTTTTATTTAACAAGATATAAATAATAATAAAATATTTTATCACTTTTACAGACTTATTGATTAAGTTTTCATATTTTAATAACATTTTTAGAGTTAAGCTTGACTTTATAATTGAAAAGAAAAACTTTATTTTTGGGAATTCGATTTAAGATCTTAAAAATCACGGACTTTTTGAACTGATCTCGTTTTTACATTTTTATGTGGGTTTAATTTTACGTTTGTTTTGCATCTTTCTTAATAATTCTTTGAGTAAAAAATGTACCAAGAATTATAATGAACTTTTTTACAGAAACTAGTTGCCTAACATTTTTATATTATTTCCAAAAATAGTTTTTCTTATTTAAATTAACTGCAATTACCTTTTTGTATAATTTAATCCATGTGGAATCACCTTTAGAGTCGGTATATTGTAAACCAAAGAACCAGACTTCACGTAAACCAATTGTCTTAACAACTTGATCGAAGAGCTGTTTGCCGGTGGTAGTCTGCTGGATAGCAAACTCCAATTCGGCATCCATAGTGGTAACACGAACATTTAGCTGAAATTGTAAAAAAAAAATAAAAAATTAATAAATTATAAAAAAAATCCTTAAAAATATTTAATTTTATGTGATTTTCAAAGCATCTGCATGCGTATTTTTGAGTTTAGTGTGTTGTGTGTCCATTTTATTTGTATGACTTTAAATTGGATTATTGATTGCATGGTTGGTCAAATAAATAAATAAAAAGTAATAGCAAAAACAACAGATATGTACTTAAATAATGTATACATACATAAGTATTAGAAAGTTGGACATTGTCACGCTTACATGCACGTGGGGTAGTAGGTTTTTGTGGTCTATTTTATTTTTTTAAGGAAGAGTCTGACAATATAAGTTCTATTCATTGTTGTTTATGTTTTTTCTGTACATGTTGGCAACGGTCGGCAGTTTGACAACAAACACTTAAAAAGACGATTATTTGTTGATTTTTTTATTTGCTTAAACTACAAACAAATCGTGTATTAGATGTTTATTTGTACAATGTGTGTACTAATTTTTTTATATAAAAGGCACAGTGGGATGATTTAAGAAAACTATTGAGAATGTAAACAAAACCTGAAATAGTTAGATATCAGGGTTGCCAACTCTTAAACGGGTAAACGGGATCTTATTTCATAAATAACAATAAACTAGTTTATCACTTTTTAGATTAATATTAAAAAAAAAATAATATTTTTAATCTAAGAAGTGATAAACTAGTTTTTTTAATAAAACATTTTCATATTTAGCCCAATTATGAATACAAATTCCCGGGAGTTTTTTCCCTTTTCCCATTTTTTACAATTGAATACATAGGAAAAATGGGAGAAGGGAGAAACCTCCCGGGAAATTTTTACTCATAATTGGTCTGATTACATTCAGACTAATTTTTGAATGGTGGCCCTTTGTTCCTTATAGGAACCACAGGACATAATAATAATAATTTTTTAATGGCTAAACAAAATGAAAAATGTCTTTATTTAGAAATTAAACGAATAAATTGGCACCACTGTTTCTTATCATTCGAAAAACTGCTCTGGCCGGGGAAGCAGCCCGCGCGTCATAGATATTTATTGTCTTTATAAGACAGTCAGGCCGTAATTGTTTGTCTGCCGTTCGTGCGTTTTGGGTTTCATTAGCCGTCGGGATAGTCTTAGTTTTCCCAAAGCACACTTTTAAATTAATTTCTTTTTAATATAAATGTATTAAAACAGAAACACTAAACGTCAAAAGAGATGATACTATTTTTTTTTTGCAGATTTCCGATAGTTAGTCGACATCGACACAACCTTCTAAGAAAATACCAAATTAATGTCAAAGTGATTGTAACTTGGTGTAACTACAACTTAAAATTGACGTCGACATTAAAAACGACTTATATAATAGGTGTGAATAAAAAATGATCTCTTAAATTTTTTTACATGTGAAGTTACAACAACAAAGTAAACTTATTTCTTACTACACAATCATAGAGTTAGGTTTTCTTCACTCTCTTTCTGTCAATATTCTATTGTTATCGTTGTTAATGCTTGATTTTCAGACATCTTTAAAAAGTTTGTAGAGCCCTTTTTTAATTAAAATTTTTCTTTGAAAACTAAGAAGCAAAGCGAATTCACTTTTCTGGTAGCGTTGAAAACACAGCTAAGCTTCTTTACTTAGAGAAAGAGAAATTTCAAAAGTTTCTTTTGTTTTTGACATATCGACCAACTAAAGGTACAAAAACTACAATGTTGTGTTTTAGGTGTCGTACTTGTTGTGGTATCAGTGACTACTATAACAATGCAATAATAGAAAAATAACAGGCATTTTGTTGCTAGAGTTACGACGGTGAATGTCAAAATGCATTAATGAAAAATGTAAAAAACAAAACAAAGACACCAAACGTCAGAACACGAAGAAAAAAATGTATGTATGTAGTTTTTTATTTTTGTAGAGCTGAGGCAGTGTTGCCACCTCACGTGTAATTACACATATCATGTGTAATATATTTTTGCATGTGTAGCCCATGTGTAATTGACTGCATGTGTAATTCATGTGTAATTTAATATTTTAACGTTGTGTTGCACTGATTTTTGTTATTATTTTTTCACAAGAAGTAAAAAGTTTTATTATTCTTGGCAAAACTTAAAAATTTAATTAAAAGAATGGAAGCGTTAAAAGAGCTGAACTAAAAATGTTTGGATCATTAACTACTAACCATTTGGCATTTAGATAGCTTTTGTCACAATTTATTATAACGACGAAACATCCTGGGTACATTATTCTTTTTTTTTATTTCAAAGAGAGTGGATCATCGACTGCAAAAGAAATGTTTGAGCTTCTCAAAAGCACAATAATAGAAAAAGGGATTCCTTTTGGAAAATCTAGTTGGATTTGCATCAGATACAACTAATGTTGTGTTTGGACAGTATAATTCAGAAGTTAAGTTCCTAAAAGACGAAAAGCCAGTTATTATTTTGATAAAATGCTCGTGCCATTAAATACATTTGGTAACGTTGAAGGCCTGTCTGAACCTTTTAACATATTTGGAAGATTTACTTTGTAATATTAGATCTTGTTTTATTAAAAGTAATGCTCGGAAGATAAAACTTAAGGAGTTTCAAGAATATTTTCGCGACAACATGCACTCTTACATTTTGTAAAATTTTCGCTTCATAGTAATTTGAAGGCAGAATATTATTAGACAAATTTGGAGACAAATTATTTCCTACTTTGCAAATAATTATTTTTGTTTTATTATTTTATATAATATAATTTTTTTGTATTAAATATAGCAACGATACGATTGTTGTTAACAAAAAGCTAATAAAGAGACATTTGAAAAATATTTTTGTGTTGAATAAGTAAAAAATATAAAAATGTCCGGCATATCCAATGCTGCAGCGATAGAGGAACTGAATTAACATTCCGTTGAAAAATTGCGCCGACGCTATTTAAGGCATGCATTAGATCCTTTATCATACTCAAATGAAATGCAAGTAACATATTGTCACCTAAAATGCAAAAGGGCTTAACAACAAAACAAAATTCGAAATAATGGTTTTTGATTGAGTTTTGTTCGTTTTAATTAACTTTATGATCACAAACAATTTTAGATCAAAAATTTCGACTTTATTAAAGAAATTCAAACGCCAATTTCACCTTGTTGTTATTGATTTTGTAAAGTTGTTTGCTTCTGCTGTAAAAAAATTAAAAAAAGTTGTGAAGCCCTTTTGCATTTTAGGTGACGATATTTGTTAATTTGTTTGCAAACAGAAATTGAAATTGGTTTACGTTTTCTGAAGAAGCCAAATATGGTTTTAATTCCACTTTTGATCAAAATTTGTTTCTTTGACATGCGTAAAAAGATAGCATGTGTAATTCGTATTTTAATGTGTAATTTGGCATGGTCCATGTGTAATTTACCATTTCGTTGGTGGCAACACTGAGCTGAGGACACTTTTTAAGTACATTCTGATCACCACCGTTTACATGAATTCGCCTTATTAAGAAGCTTACGCCTCTATTACGGTTTACAACTCAACTGCTTGTAATGAGTTGTAAATTTTTGATGTTTTTGTTAATCGCACTATAACAGAGTTGTAATCTATAATACAAAAACTGCAAAATTTCCACTGAACTACTCGGGTTAAGTTGTAAGCCGTAATAGGGGCATTATTTTGTAAATCCTTGCGCTAAAAATGTTTCATATAAAATTTTACGAAATTTGATATGAAAATATTTGTGAAGTCAGGTGAAATCTAAATATAAGAAAATACCAGGTCAGTTATTTTTTTTTGTATTAATATATATTTTAATTATATATATTTAGCTGGTGAGGCCTAACTCCATTTGTGAAAATAAAAATGCAAAATTTTTTATTTCATTTTTCCCTTACTTTGTAACCTAAAAAACAAGATGATAACCGAAAAATCACTAGAAAACGGAAGTTTAATTAGAACATTCAATTTTTTTCTCTATCTTTGTTTTTCTCTTATATCTATTCAAATTTATATTTTTTACATTTTAAAGTTTAAATATGGCTTCTATCATTATTTTCTGCCTATAAAATTGCATCTTCTTTAAAAAAAATATCTTAATGTTATTTGTTCGCTTTTATTTGAAACCATAATTAGTTCAGTTTATAATAAAAAAAAAAAATAAATGTCGAACTGGAAAAATAGAAGTACGCTTGGATTTGTCTAAAAAATAAAAATCTTTTCGTTTTTTAAATTTATTTATAAAAGTTGACTACAGGAATTGAGATTTATGTAGAGGAGAAAGACCAGGGTTCCTTTTCAAAACCATTTTTCAGGGAATGCGATGAAAATACCTTCGTAAGTCTTAAAAAAAGACATACGTACATGCTATAAGTTAAAAGACTTTAATGTCGATTTGCACATGTAAAACCGCCTTATCATTACTAGGACCCGGACTTTTATGCAGTTAAAATCACTTTTTATGCACATAAAAATGCACTAAAAATGGAAATATATGCGCTAAAAATTGAAATATATTCACTTAAATTTTTTTTTAACACATATATTTTGAACAGAAAAAACAAAAATAAAAAAGTAGAAGTTAAAAAAAGTAAAACTCAAAAATCTATAGGGTGTTTTTTTTACAGGTTTGTTTTTCGAATAGAGATAAAACTGGCATTTTGTGGTCAAATCTGGCAACTCTAATGTCATTTATGTTCAGTTTGGTTTGCCATTTCATCATGAACAGGTTGACAAAAGAACAACGCTTGGTGTATGGGCCGAAAATGAGATTGATCTCGATGCTGATTTTCATCGCAAAATTTTGTTCAGTAATGTGGCTCATTTTTGGTTGAATGGCTACGTCAACAAGCAAAATTGCCGCATTTGGAGTGAAGAGAATCCACATGAGACCCTTGAGACGCCATTACATCCACAAAAACTGACTGTTTGGTGTGCTCTATGGGCTGGTGGAGTCATTGGGCCATACTTCTTCCGAAATAATGCTGGAGAGGCAGTTACCGTTAATGGAGACCGGTATAGAGCCATGATTACCGACTATTTTGTTCCCGAATTGGATGGCATGAATGTGGATGAGTTGTGGTTCCAACAAGACGGCGCTACATGCCACACAGCGCACGCCACAATCGATTTATTGAAGGAAACATTCGATGAGCGCATAATTTCGCGGAATGGACCTGTCAATTATTTTCTTTGGGGATATGTGAAGTCGCTCGTCTACGCCAACAAACCAGAAACGTTAGGGGAATTGGAAGCCAACATTCGTGGCGTTATTGCCGACATACGGCCCCATATGCTCGAAAAAGTGGTTGAAAATTGGACCTGTAGAATTGGCTTTATTCGAGCCAGCCGCGGCGGCCACATGCCTGAAATCATATTTAAACATTAATGGCATAAAATTATCCTTCCAATAAAGCCAAATTGATGGTCATTAAAACGATTTTCTTGTGTTTTATTTCAATTCGAAGTTCTATACCACTGAAAAAAACACCCTTTACATATACATACTCTACAAGAAGAGAATGAGCGAGTTGTCAACTTGATTTCTGTCATTTCATTCTATAATTTTCTTAACACCAATGTGAAAAAAGTGACTACTCGCTCATTCACTTCTTGTAGGGTATATAAATCGGCAAAGGCAAACAGGTTCTTAGGCTGGAGGTCCACACCACGCGTTCTATGTGTATGTTTCTACTACAATTTTGCACTACTACTTTTTGGACAGATGCATAAACGCATTGAGCGCTTGTTGTACGCCGGTTTATTTAGACGTTTTGCTTTGCACCATCATTGATTAGTCTTGTATGCATTTGTACGTTTTAAGATTTTTCTGCTTACTTTTAATAATTTTTGTGAGAATATATATGGGTATTTCCACAGAAAAGTATACTTTTTGTCACGTTACGACACCAAGCAATTAGTCTTGTATTTTAGAAATTTTTCCTCTCTTTCACTAAATGTAAAGCTATTTGCGCTTTAAACCAAATACAAAAAAGTTAATAATATTTTCATTATTCTTTGAAAAACGTTACAAAAAGTAGACTTTTCTGTGGAAATACCCATATGTTTATATATTTAGATGTACTATGTTTTTTTTTATATTTACATAAAAATTTATGGTCGAATTTCGACCATAAGGCAAACACTAGAAAACTCAACAGTAAAACAATCATGTAAATTAAGTCACTTGTTAGATAGATATTTCAACCTACATATCAAATTAATATTTTTTTTTTTAATATATTCAAAAGGAAAGTTTGCTGCCTGTTTTTCAAAAGTATATAAAACGGAAGGGATAGGTGCATGATTAAGTGCTGATAGTTCCCTTGTGGCATATTAATTTTCACTGTGCTGTTTTCGTAAAAATTCAAATTAAATATGTATGCCAGCAGTTTGTTTAAGATATTGTTTTAAATATTGTTTTTTTTTACCCCCATATTCATAAAAAATATTTCCAATGAAAATTTGATCAATAAGCCTTTTATAAATCAAAATATTTTTTATGAATATGGAGGCTGAACTTTATCAAGATTGATACGAATCAGTTTACTTAATTTGCTTTCTCTGTGGATTAAATTTCTCTAATATCACAATATGTAGTACCCATAATTTGAAGACACAAACCTTATCTATGCTTTTTAAATTTAAAATTTTGTATGTATACTGCATTACCATTGTTGAATCCTTCCACGACTTCTTTTAATTGGTAAAAGTTTTCAGCATAATTGATTTAAACCACGTTCCACGCGAAGTTGCTTTACAAAATATTTCCCGTAAAAAATCAATAAATAAATCCCATCGCAGTTGTCTCTTATCTATCCTGCATCATGATGCATTTTAAAATAAAGCAACTAAAAAAAGTTTTGTTTTTCGAAATAGGCAACAAAAATAAGTCATATCAGCAATATATTCAAAAATAAGCATTCAAAGCAAAAAATGCAAAAAAACGCACTAAAAAATCGATGCCATTTTACTGCAAATTTCTTGATTTGCAAAGTATATGGTAATTTCAGACTGACGACAACAAAAATACATTTGCATAAAAATCCGGGCGTTTTCTTTTCCGGCATAAATGTTGATTTTGTTCCGCCTTTTATTGTGTTCTTAGGGCTTAATATGCAGCATTATTAAAAAAGGGGGAAAAATGAAAAAAAAAAAATTTTTTTATTAAATTTCGTTTGTGTTTTTTGTATTTTTATACCCTATATTCATCTAAGACTCCATAAAGTATATAGATAAATATATTCGGGGTCCTCACTTTCGAAGGACTCACCAGAAAAGAACAATATTGGTGTCAAATTCTTTCTAGATCATCTAGGCAGTTTGAGATTAAAATACAGCACTCTGGGTGTAGTAGGAAAGAGAGTTATTATAAACCCAAATATGGAACAAAAATGGATATTTTGTTACAAAAACTAACCAGCCAAATAATAAATAAAAATTCTTCGGGAGTATTACATGTCAGAAATAAAATTTACATGTTTTAATTTATGTTTAAAAAAATTAATTTTGTTATAACTTTAAGAAATCATTATGAAGGGCATCATACATTTCGTTGTAAACAAATGTTTATTTATTTAATTTTTAGTTTTTAAGAGCATTTATCATTTTTGTTTTAACGTACCTGACTGCTTACTACATTTAACCTAAAAAATTATAATTGGATTTTATTTGTTTTACGAAACTGTTGTTGCTTTTGTTGGTTTACTTTTGTTTTGCTTTATTTATTCTACAATCATGCACCCTCATAATGCATTTTAAATTATTTTTTAGCTGTTTTTAACGTTTTAGAATTTGTTGAATGGTTTATAAGCTATTTACATGTCAGTTTTGGTGGTTTTATTTTTGTAAATTTTTTATATCTAAGGAACATTTTTTTTAATACTTATTCATACAAGAAATACTTTTACTAAGGCGTTTAAAATCTGGACATTTTTTTTTTAATTTTTCAAGTTAATAAGTATCTTTTAAAGGCTCTGGACTGTATACATTATTGAAAAACCCCAGCAAACACACATAATGTCTTTGAAGACAATTTTGTCACACGGTTCGATTTTTTGGTAATCATTTTTCCAACAACCTTTTTCTTATTCCAAAATCAGGGTTGTCAGATATTTTTTCACCTTAATCGCCAAATAGCATACTGAAAATCGCCAAAAATTTATTTTCTTAAATTTTTGGTGAAAAAATTCGCCAAAAATCGCCAAATAAAAGTTTTATATAAAAGAGAGCATATAAGTTATTCTAGTTGTGTGTATATATTATAGTAGATAATCGCAAAACGCTTAACATTTGTCAAAGTTATTTACGGGAATACAAAATTTATCATAAAAAGATTTCTGTATGACGTGCTAAATTCCCAATTTTTCATATTTGATAAATACACTGACATTTATTGTTGAGGTAAAGCTAGCTTCTATGCGCATTTCACTGGTTGCTTAGGTCAGCTCATCAGGAAACCTTTTCCAAAGATTTAAGAAAAGCTAAAAATATTATACAAATAAAACCCCAAAGCGAATAAGAATTTTAAACACTCAAAGTCTTACTTGTAACAATATCAAAGCTTAAACAAAACACCAACAATAAACAGTGAGTTTATCTTTTCTTACATTTGTGTTTCTGATTTAAAATCGCATAATAAGTTTTCTGTAAATCGCAATCGGAAGATGTTTGGCGACTTCAAATTGCAATAGTATTCTTAAGGGAACTAGAATTTTTGTAAGAAACTATGGCAGATCGCAAGCAAAACGCACGAGTTTCGGAACACCTTAAGAAATCTGAAGTAATTTTCTATGTGAATATAAGTCAGAATATAGTAATATTTTGTCTTAAAAGGTGTATTCAAATTCGATATTTGGAATTAAACTGGAATACTTAAAGTCAACTTAGTCTTCTAAGCGAATAATTTTTAAAAATTACCTTCAAACCCAAATTCGTTTTCGATTCTATATAAAATCAGGGTTTTAAAAAATATCAAATTAATATTTAATTTTTTTTTAATATTTTAATATATAATCGAGTCAAAATGTATAAAAAAAACTGCGATTTTTTCGCTCTGCACTCTACATTGAACTATTATAAATACCTGATATCAATGCAACTTTTTTTTTAAAAATTTTCTGATTTTAATTATTTTAAATTGTTTAAGCTTGAGGTCTTTTTATTTATAAAATATTATATTTATTTATTTCAATCAAATAAGACTAAATAACATTTTCTGATTTTCTTTCACTATTAATTCAGCCATTTTTGCATACTAGCCAGCATTTCATATGAATTCGAAAACGATACCGTTTTTAAAATTTATTTTGCAAAATAAGTTTTTCGGTAAAGATCCGATGATTAATAACTTCTGATAAGGAAAACGTGCTTAAAAAAGCTTAAGCTTTATTCCAAATTTTAATATATCACCTAAAACAATCGCATTCGTATTGCGATTTTAAAATTTGTTAAAAATTCCAAGAAAAAACTTAGTACCAGTACTCATAAATTTTTTCAAATAAATATGAAAAAAAGATAAAATGCGTTTTAGAAATCGCCAAAATAATCGTCAACTTTTTTTAATTTCGCCAAAAAAATCGCCATGTCGCCAAACACAAAATTGTATCGCCAATTAGGTTTATAAATCGCCACGTTTGGCGAAAAATCGCCACGTTTGGCGAAAAATCGCCACATCTCACAGCCCTGTCCACAATAACATTTAAAGAAGGATAAGACATTACTTTAGCACAAAAAATCTTTTGAAGACAAAACTAAGCCAATTTCAAGTTGTGTCAACTGAATTGTTTAAGATTACTGTATGTCGATCAAAGCAAATGGTAGAATGAAGCAAGATCTGAAATGTAATGATGTAGGTAATAACCCAATTAACAATAAAGATTCCCAGGGAGTTTTCTTCCTTTTCCCATTTAAATTCTATTGTATTAATTAAAGAATAAGGTAGAAAGCCTCCGTGGAACTTTAATTCATAATTATTTGCTTTTGCAGAACGTTTGGCTAGATCAAACATCATTTAACAGTTTCTAGATTACATTATACAATTATCTTCTTACAAATAAAGTTTAGTTAATCAATAAAAATTGTTAAAAATAAAGCTTAAGTTTAATCAATTTACAGGTGACGCTGTTTTTGGATTTTTTCGTTAAATAATTGTAAGGTCTGAACATACCTTTAGATCAAATAACATAAGGTTTACACTTGACAATACTGTTATGACAATATATGCAAACGTTTTCACTAACACACACTTTTTCAACTGCCCAACAAACACGTAAGTTTATTTAAAAATTAAAAATGATTTGAAATCAAACCTTTTCTTAAACGATAAACGTTTGATAATGATTTGAAAATCATAGCATTCTCAACAAAAAGCGAGAACTATTTTTAAATTGAGAAATACATTCATTTTCAAATGTGGATTGTAATAAAATGTGGAACATATGTAAATGAAGAATATATTTTTTCTTTAATTTAAATTCATTATTTATTTAAATAAATTGTTAGATAAACATTCATCATCATAGCTGCTCCTAGAATATCAAATAGCAAAATTCTTGGCTCCTTTTTATTTTAACGATTGCCATGGCCCTGCAAAACAAACTTATAATTTCTTAACTTTTTATTATGTTGGCATCACTTTTTATTTCTATTCTCATTCTTACTCATTGTTATTAACTTTTTACTCGCAAATAATTTTTAATTTTGAACAAGAAATTAAGTTTTTCTAAAGGCCAATTCACTCATTTAAGATGTAATTTTCATTTAATTGTGAAACACATTTAACCTTAGTCGCCATTTTCTAATGTTTACTTTTATTTTTCGCTTAAGTGTTGCCAAGTTTATTTTTGATTTAAGAATAACCTTTGATGAAGATTTAATATCAAATTGTTAAAGCATTTTATGTCAAATGTTAATATACAAATCATTATTAATTTAAATTCAAATGTTAAAATAAACCAATTTAAAATGGTTTGAGAATTTTGCTTGACATCAACTAATAAGGTCATTTCATATTGAAGGTTTGTCTTCGTGTTTGTTGGTTGTCTTGCAAATTTTGAAGACAGTAAAATTCGACTGTGATTTGACATTTGCTGACAGTAACTTGAAGTCTTTCCCGCAAAAAATACAATAAAAAAGTGAAATAAAAATACATAAATACATTCTGCTTTGATTTTATATTTTAAGTAAGAGTTATCTATGTTCACCCAATATACTCGCTTTTCTTCTTTTCCTGTTTATTTTTTAATTTTTAAAGCTTATAAAAAAACACGTAAAGCTAGCTGCAACTTGCACTACCACATTTACGTTCGGCATTATTTTTAACTGTCTTAATTACCGCCTGGAAGCCTACGTCACAAATACAGTTAGCAGTCTTATTTTCTTACTGTCATAATAGTACTGTGAGGTGTAAACACCAAGTTTGCGAAAGGGACAATTCACTGTTAATGAAAACTTTTTCTAATACATCACTTTTTAATAATTTATATGACTTTAAAAAACTCCGTGACTTGGAGGCTACACGATCAAGTTTTGCCTTTCAATCTGCAACACACTCTCACTTTTTTAGTAACACACTTACACTTTTTGAACTGACCACGAGATTGCTCTCAATTTGACCTTTTCATTTGTTTGGCAATTTTACTTTCAATTTAACAGATGTTTACAAGTTTAACGAGAAAATTTTTCGTTTGTTTTTATTAATTGTTTTCTTGAAATATTTAGTCTGTAAGGACTGTATCCATGGACTTAATTAATTAATTAAATAAAAAATGCTGACATCTTGAAAGTAAATTGCTTAAAATTGCGTGCAGCCTACGTCTCAGCTTTCAATTAATGTAAATTTTGACAAACATTATATCTAAAAGACTATCAAGAACAACTTGATCGTGTGGCTGCAGGGTAACGGAGTTATAGTTCAAATATCCATATTTTGTTAAGCTTAACAACCAAACATCATACTTTTTAAGATTCAGAGGTTTTTGGGTACTCCAAATTTTAACTCAAGTAGATGCTGCGCTTTAATTTCATAGGTGTTTATCTTTCTTTTTTTTAAATTTATATTTAGTTATTTTTTTTTTTTTTTTTTTAATTTTACCAACCGTTTTCGTCTTTAAACTGCCACTATAACGTCGCAGACGTAAGCGACTCTCCGACACAACCATTTGGTTGGATTTTGTATTTTTAAATATTTTCTTAATGGTCACCAAGTTTAAAAATTAATGGTAATATAAAAATAACATTAACAATTTTTCAAATTAACCATTAAATTACAAGGTTTTGAGTATTTTTTGTTTCTTTGACTGTTTGTAAAATTTGTTATTTATTTGACGATGGTTGAAAAGCAACTAAACGAAAAGAACTCATTTTTACTTATTATGGTAGTAGTAATTCAAACAAGAACAACAAATAACAAAATCATGTAAAAAAAAGAAAAATCGTAGTTACAATTTCCACTTTTATTTAATTCCTGCTGCGTCATTACTGTTCTGTTAGTTTTATTGCTGCTGTATGTAGTACAGTAGACGCTCACAAATTAGAGCTTTCAGTAATTCGAACGTCCAGAAATTAGAATCAGTGTTTGCAATACATTAAACGCTCTAAAATTCGAATTTATAGTTCTAATTTCAGAGCGTTTTTTTTTTTTTTTTGTTATTTGAACACAAGAAATCCGCAATTTATTTTTATTCTGTTTGAACATGTTAAACTAAAAAGGGGAATTACCAAATTTTAGATGTGTTTCCTTATTTGTTGTTTTTTTGTCGCATTTATATATAGTTTTGGCTAGTTTATTTGTGAAATTCGAAACATGTGTACATATTTTGGAAGTCTCTATTAAAAAGTGAAAGTGTATCACTCGAAATGTCAAATAAACGTAAAAAAAAACACTTTATCATCGGAAACGAAGGTCAAAATATTCGAAACTTGACAAAGGGTTTGAAGGAAATATTAATGTTACGACATCTTCAATCAGCTATATCAAATCACATAGAACAGCCATATTAAATGCTGTTTTCAACACATATCAGGAAGCAAGCAATAAATCTTTGCACAGCGCTGAATACCCAAATATGGTAAGTCGTCTGTATGAGTGGTTTAAAGAGAAAGCTAAAAAAAATATTTAGAGAGGAATATCCCTATAAAGATGAAAATGCATTCCGTGGAAGCAATGAATAGTTTTCCAAATATAAGAAACGACAAGGTATTTTTAATTTTAAAAAATACATTTAATGTATTGGAGTGAATTACGTTTTGTTTTCTTGTTTTTATCAAAAAAAATTTAAGTAATTTTTATTTTCTATTCGAAATAAAAACGTCCAGAAATTAGAATAATTCAGAAATTAGAATTGCCTCAAAAACAAAGCGGTTCTAATTTGCGAGCGTCTACTGTAGCTTGGCTTTTCATAAAAAATAACAATTTGTTTTATTTATTTTTGTTTTTAACAACAAAAACAAACAAAAAAAGTGAACAACAACAATAGGACACATACCACACCTACAATTAGTGCAATAACAAAAAAAAAAAAAAAAAAATAGCAATAAGAACGACTAGAAATAAAATCAGAAAAACAAATCAAAATAACAATCGGGGTTTACTATGAAAATTATATGCTTTTTTCCTACTTCCATTAGAGAACTTATGTAAACAAAAAAGTCTTAAATAAAAAAAAAAAAACATAGAAAACTAAGGTAAAAATAGTTAAAATATAATCTAAATTAACTATGTATTATAAACAAATTGATTGACGCCTGAGTATAGCAGAGTGTGCAGTAGTCACGTCAAAATAAACAAATACATTAAAAAGTAGTACTGAAAATTCGAAAAAAAAAATTACGATGAGAACATTGTAAATAACACTGTAAAACAATTTCAAACTTTTTCCTAATTCACGGGGTCTTGACAATCGATTCTGGTAAAGGGGACTAAACCAAATCTACATGTATGTAGTATATGCGTTTTAAGTTATCACATAGGAGTTTTATTTAAGGAGGGGTTAAAATTTTCCCCTTTTCGCCTGTTTGTTCAGCATAACTACATAACCTCAAACCAAATTTTTAAATGCTAAAGCCGACTAAAATTTTAAAACTGAGTCCCACAACTCACAAAAAACTTCCTTAAATCCCCAAAAATTATTAATTTTTAGCTGTTTGGGAAAACTTTCTCTACTAAGTACGGGTCTCAGGATTCCCATTACACAATTCGCACGCCTTGTTCAAAAGTGACTCAATTAAAAATTTTAATTTTTCGGGTTAATATGCTTAAACTATGCACAATACACTTGTTTATCTATAAAAAAATATCAGTGTATGTATTTTGTGTGTTGTTAACTGCTGCTAAAAAACAGTTATGTCTTTCTTTATGTTTCAATTGGTATAAAGTTGCAATTCAAAAAAGTTGTGTCAGAAAATAAAATGGTAGTGGATTCCCTCTGCTAAGTGCCTCAATAGTCTAATTTTGAATTGTGAAACTTTTGATAAAATAAATATTTGTGGGAGTTAATATTAATTAGACTTGTGTCAGTTTATAATTTGGCAAAACTCCCAAATCTTAAAAATAATTGAGATAAAGTGACATAACTGAAAATAATTCGGTAACTTGTGCAAATAATACATCATCAAAAGTGACACAACAAAAACTGTTCATTATCTAGTGTATTAATATTACAAAAAAAACTTTTTAGATCACAATCTGTATGGATTTTCTATTAAATGGTCCAAGGTTTGTTTTTCACTATTTTCTTTTTAATCAAAAGCAGTTTTTTAAGTTTTTTGAGTTGAGTCACTTTTGATTTAGGTGTGCGAATTATAACAAACATATTGGATCATACAAACAGTGCTTAAAATTTTTGATTCTAGCTTTGCGATTGGAGAAAATACGGCAGAAAGAAAGAATTATCAATTTTTATTGTAACTAAAACTCTATGCACCTTTTATATACATACATATTTACTTACTGATCTTTAAACACTTTTTATAACTTACTCTGTATGTCATTATTTAATCTCCTCCTTATACCTGCTCAATAGTTATAACTTAATTAAAATAATTTTTGTTAAATCTTAAAATATTTTTTATATTTTTTTAATTTTTTAATTATGCTTAACTGTTTAACAAATAACTATGTCCGCTCTTCTTTTAGTATAAAAAACGTTTGTTTTGTTATAGAAGCTACCAACTTATAAATAAATAAATAAATGCTCTGGATACAAGATAAAAGTGGACATTCAAATTTGCTATTTTAGATGTACCTGAGGGTAGTATTCGGCAAATATTTTTTTTGGTCTTCTCTACTAGAATCCATTGTGAGAACGCCTTTTTTTTCTGTGTTGTATAGTGCAAATTGCTAGAATCCGACCGAATAATTGGAATAAAAATGTTTATACAAAGAATTTGTTTAAGTATAATGTTGCCAGATTTTATAGAATTTTGATGTCAACACTCTGATATAGCAAGTTTATCTTATGTGCAGAAATGTCATTCACCAATAGTGAATATGATGAGTTTAGTCATTGATTGTGATTATCTTGGACACGGGCGTATTTAGCTTATCACTCACACTTGACAAAACTTTCTTTCTCCTGCCTTTCTTCCAGTGAAAGGGCACGGAGGTAGTATACACTCGTGAAAACATAAGGAAACAAAATAAATAATCCGAAATTTAAAATTAAAATCAAAAAACTTATAGAAGATGTTCAAATGGCTGTCTACGTATCCAAAGGATTAACCGTTGTTCGATTAATCGATTAATTTTGGGCGACTAACTGTTCGAATAATTTAAAATGGCTTTTTTTCGATTAATTATTCATTAATTATGTCGATTAATAATTTATGTCGATTAATCGATGAATCCAAAATTTGTTTTTTCACAGCATTAGTTTTTTTCTTTAACGAAAAAAAAAAAAAAAAAAAAACAAGACGGTACATTTTGAATACCCTTTAATTGTTTCTTAACTAAGAAACACTTCCTACGAAGAAACAATTTTTTAAAATATAGTGGAGTACAAAGTCTGAAACCAAAAAGTTTGGGAATAATTAATTTTTAAGAATGTTTAGTACAGACTTTTACCATACTGATTCAGATGAAGGAGAATAGACCTTAACAAGACTATTAAAAGTATTAAAATTGTTAAAAAATCAAAAAGAGATTCAAGTGATATAATGGAAAACTACTAATTTTTAGGAAATACAAGAAAAAGAACAGAGAAATTGAATATGCTTCATAACGCTTTACTTACTGTCTCTCAAACGTCAACAATAAGTGAAAGATTCCTTTCTAAATCAATTTTAACCAAAACAAAAAAAAAAAAAAAGAAATCGTTTGAAACATAAACATTTAAACTGTTTACTCTTTTGAAAGATTACTTTAGAAGATTAGCTTAAATTTTGATGCTATTTTTTAATTAAAAAAGTTTTCCTCTTTTATTATATAAAGTACATTTCGTTAAATTGTTGTTTCTTTTTTTAATAAAATTTTCATGTTAAAAAATATAGTTTTTGGTCTTATTTTTAAACTTCTAAACTAGACAAAATTAAAGTTATGCGATTAACCGAATATTATAAAATTGTTCGATTTTTGTTCGATTAAATTTTTACATTGCGATTAATCGATTAATACAAAACATCGATTTATTGAATACCCTAATATTAACGTTTTAATAACTCATCTAAGATTAAGAATTGATAAAAACTAACGTTGTTTAAGTTCACTTCAGTTATTTTCCAAACTGTTTTTTGCTGTTACAGTAGTAATTTGAGATTTATTCAAGTCCTTCTTCTTTAAAAACTTTGAATAAAATGCTTTCCGACGGATTCTCATTTGATGGTAAAATACTGTTTAGGACAAATATTCATTAAACTCAATAATGTCCTGCAATTTTAGGTATGACGATATAGAATAGAAACTATGACTTTGAATTTTATTTGTCTAGTGCGTTAGCTTTCCTACGCCCTCCACTTAGAAATGTTTGAAGACATGCCCGTGTCACCAAGCAAACATCATAATGAAAATAAAGTTTTAAAACGCTAATCTGCATTAGACGAGCAATTGAAATTTACACCACAGCCACCAATAACCAGTCCAGAATTTTTTGTTGGTTCTCAAGATAGCAGAAGGACTCTATTCAAGAGTCGAAGGTTAAAATATAGAAACACGTAGAAATGGTTTATAATAAATACCCTAAATCATAAAAAATTAATGTTAATTAAAATCACTGCTTTTTAGCTGGCACTAAAAATTGTGGCAAAACGTTTTATACAATACATAATCACTTGAAAACACTATCTCAATTATTAAAAAACTCTCCTGCACCTTGAAAATCAACAAAATTTATTAAAACAAACCAAAATCAAATGAGTCCTACATTTTAGAGCCATTAATATCTATTGTCTTATCTTTATAGGTCAATATCACTTTTACTTTAATGTTTTCTATTTTTTTATTAGTATTTGCTTCTCCTTGTTTTTCCAATTTATTGGCCAATTCATGACTACCCACAATTGCTTACATTTTTAATTTGTAGTCGATTGAATCATCTTTCTTAAGGTGAAAGTTGGCTTACATTCATTTATTAGTTCATTGTTACACTATATTTTACATAAATGAGGTAAAGCAAATAAAACCAATAACAAAATTACTCATTATTGTTTCTTATGTGGGAAGGACCCCTGTTATGGCTGAACAAAGGTAAACGTATGTTTCCGGTTGCAAATAGGGTGGTGGTTCTAATTGTTGTATGATTTTTTTTAAACACTTATGGCCTGTTCATCGACTTCGGATGAAGACTTCATTCGCTTAACTTAAAAACTAACAAATTGTAAAACATTGTTTTTGTTTTGAATGTAAGTTAAGTGAATGAAGTTGCGTTGGGAAATTGATGAACAGACAGTTTATAAATTATGAAAAAGTATGTACACTAGGGATATAACCATTTGCATTTACAAAAATTTCGTATTTAATACGAAACAAAGTTTACGCTATGTTTACATTAAAAAAAGTTGTTTTGTATTTTACTAAAAAATTAATGCGAAATACAAGCGGTTTTGTACAATGTACGACAGTTTTCGTACATACAAAGCATGGTTTTTTTAGGTTTATGTTATGTTTTTTTTTGTAATCATTTTTAAAAATTATATAAATGGGGAATTTCATGTCAAGTGACCCAATTTTGAAATCGATGTCTTCCGATTTGGATGAAATTTGCACCAAGGTTAGTCCTTTTGGATAGTAGTTTAGACACAAGATCAACAAGATCGGTCAAAAAGTTTCTGAGGTAGAGGGGGTCAAATTTTGACATTTTGGCCAAACAGGTGTTCTTTCTTATCTTTTTAACGCATTACCTATTGGTGCAAAGTTTGTCCCAAGTAGCTTCGATAGCTATTTATTTGATCAATCTTTTAAAAAAAAATTTGGGCCACGAGTGGCTTATGTATAAAAAAAAAAAAATAATAATTTCTAACTCAAGACGAGGGTTTTTAAATTTTTAGTATAGATATGCAGCATTATTTTGAATTTTTTCCTAAAAGACCAGAACTATCTTAAAAAAAAAAAGACGTAAGCTTTCTTTTGAGCAAAGAAAAAAAACATTCCCGCTAAAAAAAAAAAAATAGGATTTAAATTTAAAAAAAATGTTTAAAAATTTTTGATTAGCTATCTTAGCTAATTGGGACAAATTTTGCTTACACCAATAGGTAATAAATAGGACAACAAAAAAAAAGCACTAAAAAAACAGTTTTAAGCTCCTAAAAAAGCGTTTAAAAACATGAAAATAAGCTGTTAAAATTAAAAAAAAAGCAATTTAAAAATGGTTATTTTCCACTTAATTCGTTTAATATGTTGTTATAGTAAATTATAAGTTGATGCAATAAATTTTCGAAAAGAAAACTATGTCTTTTTGGATTCAGCAAGTTCTTGTACATAGAAAAAATTCTTCCTACATATGTTAAGGGAGCATATTTAAAATTGAGTATTTGCTCTGTAGTGCGATTCACTATGCTTTTTAAGCCACAATTGTTTCGTTTAAAAATGTTAACCAAAAAATTAACCATTTTGCTATTCACTAAAACTTTTAACGACATCTGCTGTTGTTTAAAGCCAGCTGTTTCAGTCAGCTGTTATTTTTAACAAAACAAATTGTGGTTTATTAACACCAACATTTTTGGTGTGGTTAAATCCGCTAAGAAAAAAGTTTATTTTTCGTTGTACCTATAAAGTCGATGAATATTATGGCTTTGGGGTACTTAGCCTAAAATTTATCCACTTCTTGTCACACACCAATTTTCCGTGGAGCCTCTTATTTATTTATCCTAAAACCAACAATTTAACTCAAATAAAACTAAAAATTTTATTTAATTAAAATTAAAATACTAAAATAAAATAATTAATAAAATGATAAAAATTAGTAATGTTTTACGCACTTTGCACAATATCATTTAAAATCTATAAATTAAAAGGTTTTTGTTTTGTTTTTTTTTATTTTCTCTTTGTTATTTTATCCTATTTTGATGTTTCTCTTGGCAGAGTTGCCACGATATATCAATTTGCATAGAGAGAAAAATAAAACTGTTTACCATTGTTATAAATAAGTTAGTGAATCACATAGTGGTTAGTGCAAACATCAAAATGTGTGGTTTAAGTTAACACTTTTTAAAGTGTTAAAAGTTAGTGAATCGCACTACTGAAGTATATTTTATACGATTGGACTCATAATTCCGCTTGCCTCCCAAAATATCCCAAATATCTTTTAATACCGAGAATCCTTAATTTTTTAATGAAACTGATTTAAATTTTGTATTAAATTTGTCTCCTATATCCCCTGGAGCACGGGATATTTTTCTTACGGTCCATAACTATGTTCACTTAGAAAATCAATGAAAGTTTTTTGTTTCCAATTTTGTTACAACTTCGTGTAAACCCCAAAATTTGCAAAAATTAACAATATATGATATGCAGAGAAATTCTTAATAGCTAAAACTATATTAAAAAAGCAAAAAATAAGACGTTACTATACCAAAAACAGAGAGAAGGGCAACTAACAGACGTTTCTTTATACAAAAACTATATTTAAAAAGAAATAAGACGTTACAAAGTATGATGGTAAAAGACGTTACAGACTGATGAATTTGATCGTAAGAATACAGCTATGGAATTTTCGAGAGAAAAGAACTTAAACAAGCAAATAATAAAATAAGTTGATAAAAGGCTTAATACTAAAAACAAAAACACATAAAAATTATACACAACACTATAAAAAGTACGTTACAGTACCGCTAAGACAGAGTTGCATAAAAATCAAGTAAGAAAGTATAGCCCGACCGTATGATACCCAACACAACAGTATTTAAAAACAAGTTTCGAGACTGTTTGGCTATATGAATAGGGATCTATCTATGTTTTAAATTTCATTAAAATCGGTTAAATAGTTACTGATTGGCAGAAATTTACCCTATCTCCCCATTTTTTAAAAAATGCATACTTTACGTGTCCATATAAATATGGATCTATCTACATATGTCTTAAATTGCATTAAAATTGGTTTGATAGTGGGCACAAAGACCCTCTTTCGGATAGCAGCTTGTATGGGGGCTATATTTAATTATGGACCGTTCGCCCTTGTGCCAATTAGAACCCACGTACCAAATTTCATTAAATTATCTTTAAAATTTCGACCTGTACTTTGCACACGAGGTTACATGGACAGCCAGCCAGCCGAACGGACATCATTAGATCGACTCAGAAAGTGATTTGATTTGATTTGAGTTGATCGGTATACTTTAGGACCAATATTTTAAGGTGTTTCTCACATCAGCACAAATGCATAATACCCTCTCCACTCTTTAGTGTAGGTATAATAACATACAGAGAAAATATAGGTTTTTGGGATGATATTGTTCAAGGGAAGCACAAAATATTACCACAACGTTGAACGATTTTTTTAACCAGAGTTGTTACAGCACAGAAATGATTGATTTTTTAGTATTTATAAAAAAAGTTGCACAAAAAAATAAATAATAATCACGATTTTTGCAAAATATTATTAAGTAAGTTTTTTTCGTATGAAAAAAATGAAAAATTATCTTAAAATGACAAAATATGTAAAAAAAAAGCCGATATCGCAAAAATAACTAAAAAAAAGCCGATTTTGCCAAAATAAGCAAAAAAAAAAAGCCCTAACAAATATAGCTCATTTTCTTTGTTTTTTATGATCGGAATTTGTGTTCAATCAAAATCTTTCTATCTTGTAAACCAAAAAATAAGCATTTGCTTTTTTTTGGTTGCCCTTTTAATAAGTTACATGGATAATAGTGCATTTACACTTGTAATTTTTAAACTAGTTTATGATCGTAAGCTACTTTCATAAACTATACCGTTTACATCAGCGTTTTAGACAGTCAAGTTGTTTATCTTTGACAAGTCGTAATATTCTTAGCCCCAATATTTAAAAAAAAACGTTGATGCACGTATGTACGTATGAACATATAAACATACCTTTTATTTTCGATGTCCATAATAAAGAAACTATTTAAAAAAACTAACATATCTTTTAAATTTTGAATTTGTTTAAACATTTTCATTATTAATTTTATTTTTCCTATAATTGTTTTGGCTTTTTTGACAGATAGAAGTAAAAGAAGATAAAAGGAAATGTCAAATATCACTAGTGTTGCCAGAACAAAATGTGAAAAACAGAGTTGCATTAACAAAAACTGGTTGTTTGTAACTAGTTTATCACAAAAGCTAGTTACAAACGTGTTTATAATTTGTATGGATAAACAAGTTTCTCAAACTAGTTTATCGTCATAAACAACA
The DNA here is from genome assembly GCA_963931875.1 of Pollenia griseotomentosa. NCBI lineage: Eukaryota > Metazoa > Arthropoda > Insecta > Diptera > Polleniidae > Pollenia > Pollenia griseotomentosa. The sequence goes on along the minus strand of OZ007563.1, from coordinate 96,638,237 downwards.
TAAAACCTGTTTATGGCGTAGGTGTAAATGCACTATAAGAAAGAACAGCTGTATGGCCAAAATATCAAACTTTGACCCCCTCTAATTCAGAAACTTTTTGACCGATCTTGTTGAAAATAGCTACTATCCAATAGGAATAACCTTGGTGCAAATTTCATCCAAATCGGAAGGCCTCGATTTCAAAATTGGGTCACTAGACATGAAATCCCCCAAATATATAAGACCGTTTTGTAGACTTAACACGCCTTAAATACTAATCATATTCTACATTCTTTCTTATTAATTTGCAGCAGTTTGAAGGTTAGCATTAATCTTGAGTCAAAATAAATAACAAGTAAAACTAGAAAAACGTCAAAACATGCTTTCTTACGGTCACGCATTGTTTATATGAAATACGAGTGTTGCCACGTTGTCTAAATTTTTTTAATCAGAACTGACCTACTTGCACTACTTTTGCAGTAACATTAAATTGGGGTGCGTTCGTAAATGCATCACTGCGCTGCATCAGTGATTTCAAATGGTTATATATTTATCAGTGAAGTCAATGTGGACCAAAAAATTGTGAAATACTCCACAAAAATAATAGTCACACAATAAAAAAAATTATAATTATTCTTTTAACGCGATTAAAAAAGTTTGCTTTTCTGATGCAGCGCAGTGATGCATTTACGAACGTACCCTTGATCAAAACTTATTTTAGTGCTAGTTTATTGCATTTCCACTAGGGCTGTGGAGTAGTCAAAAAAAAAAAAAAAAAATAAGGTTGTAAATAATCAACTGAGAAGGAAGTCGACAAGAGGGCAAGTCTGAGTAGGTGCGACTCCGAAGCCAACCGCTGAAATCTTTTAAGTTCGTCTCCGACTCCTGCTTTTACATTGATGCTAAATATATATGAGACTGGTCCTTATTTGACTTTAAACTTTTTTTTTAATGCAGTAGCTTTTAAATGGTTAAATATAACGAGAAAATTATTCTGTACAAATTTCAAATCGATATTTTCAATATTGCATCCATCACCAATTTCAAAGAATTTATATTTTGGAATATTAGAAATTTTTTTTTTTTAATTTTGGAGTCGGAGTCGCGAGTTTTTGTGGGTAGTTCGACTCCGACTCCGGTACAAAAACCGCAACACCTATTACCACTAACTTTGTCACTTTTTATGCACTATTTTTGCACTACATTATTTTGTTATCAAGTTAGAGCATGAATATTAAATCACTATCTGCAAGCATAGTAAGCCCTGTGACCCCACTAAAATCCTTTATTCTTCGTTATACTATGTTATGATATATACAATTCAAACCCTCTGAAAATGTGATAAGTCCAGATTAAAAGTACAAAATATTTAACAGCAAAGGGGTTAACTCACAAAAACCTTGTAAACCTTGTCCATGTCTTGCATGTCAAAAAATAGTCGACAGTAAAACACAACTGCATTTATTTTAAAAATGTGTATTGAGAACTAAAGAGTACAATTTTTTGCTCTCCCGTAAAATTAATTAAATTGGACTTAGCTTCTTTACGAGTGAACAGCGTTGCCACGACCAAAAAAATTTTGTAACCAAAATGTAAAAATAAAGTAACCAAAAGCGAAAAAAGTAACCAAAATTTGTTTGTATCAAAAGTACTATTTTGTTCGCACTTCAGTTTAAAAATATGTCGAAATAAGAAATTATGTTTGTTTGTATCTTGTAGGCTCATTAGCCGCTGGACCGATTTCGGGAAAGAACAATAGGATATACAATTTTTCTAAATTTTTAGTGGAAGTGGCACTTCCTATACAAAGTTTAAACTTATTTTCGTCATTTTTAAAAATTTTATGAGCTATAGCTTTCATTCTTTTTATATGAAGAGCTCTTACTGTGTGTTATATTACCAAAGTGCAAAACTGAGCTAAATTTTGCGGTAGATCTTTAATTTATAGATGATTTTTGCCCAGTGGAATATTCTCATATTAAACGGGATCGGATCGGAAGGGCCTTTGACCTTATCGTTTATCTAGAAAAGTGTTTCAGTCAGCCATATGAAGCATGGAGTAGCAGATTACACTTGAAAGTCTGTTAAAGCTTAAGCTTCTAAAAAAATTATTTTTAACTAAATGAAAAAAGTATTGGTTTAAGATGCACAAATACCACACACAATTTTTAAAGGTCAAAAAAGCGGAGCGGGTAGTTCTTGCTCCAAAACAAAAAATTGGTTATTTTTGTGTTGAAAAAAAGTAACCAAAATGGAAAAAAAGTACACAAGTACACATTGAGAAAAAAAGTAACCAGTTTTGGTTAAAAGTAACCAAAACGGCAACGCTGCGAGTGAAGACAACGATACATACATATTGTTACGTTACTGCCTTTCAATAACGTTTTGGTTTATTTCCTTTATAATAAACCGTTTAGAGTTCTTTATTGCAACTTTAATAAAATAAATAAAACACAACACTTTTAAACACTGTTTACACTTTATAACACTTATTTATTATTTACACAACTATATTTAGTACTTAGTCTAAGAATCGTAATTTATAGCTTTTATTTGAAACCAACTATAATTTTCTCCACGTTATACGTTATTGACAAAGTCTGAACTTAGAATGATCTTATTATGCTAGTCGCCGCTAGTATTTGTACTGCAATTCGGCCATCTAGAACATTCGAAATGTTTTTCGAAGGTTCGAGGCTTTATTATTCACCACTCTATTTGATTTATGGCGGCACTTATGTTTACATAATTTCACCTCGTATACTGAAGCTTTTTTAACGGTTATTTCGAGGGCTTTCTGCACATTGGGATTGAAGTGAACTAAATTATAACAATTTTTAATAACAATGTAAACTAATAAAATTACTTATAAATACAAGTTAACTAATAAATATAAGATAACTAATAAATTCAACTAATAATTACAAATAATTCTTAACTAAAGTTACTTTCGTAACAATATGTAAATTATTGCTAGTTTAAAAATCTATTTTTAAAATACCCATCTAGATTGTTTTTTCCTATTTTAAGTGCTTTTTTCTAACACGCGCTAAATGAATAATAATATAGTAAGTATTAGGTTTTAAATGCTTTTGAGTTTAATATAAAATAGTTGCATTGGATGGTAGATTAATGCAACTAAATTAATTTTGAATAAAACGAAAAACAAGCAAATGCATTCCAGATTACCGTACTAAGGTATCTGTCATATAACCAAAACAGACATTATTCTCAACAGCAGTGAAAGTATTAGAAACATTAGACTGATCGACCACTCTGATTTAGCAATTTTTCGCTGCCTGTGACAAAATAAAGTTTTACGCTTCAAGGACAAGAAAGAAAAAACTGTTAAATATTAACAGCGTTGCCATACAACTGATTATCAAATACTTATGTACATATGTATGTATGTATTTCGCTGAATCTAATGCACTAGAGTGGTTCGGTCCCCATACAAAAAAAAAAGTTGGGCCAGTCACCACCTAGGATTAAAGATAAGTTGAAAAGAATTCCAGAACATTTTTTTAATTCTTTTCCACGCCTCTGCATACCGCCCTTTTAGTTTTTTGTATACTGCGTCGCCATTTAAAGTCCGATCTTAGCATATTGCATATCGCTATTCATGGCTCGTCATCATTCATTTTTTCCTTGGGTGACATTTTAATCCGACATAAAATTCTGGCCGCCACTTTTGCGCCAACGTTTAAAGTCCAATTTTATTTTATCGCATATCATTATTAATGGCCTCACTATGGCTTCATTTTTGTGTTTGGTGACTTTTTAATCCGACATCGAATTCGGGGCGCCACTTATAAAAACTTGGATTCTTACCCCCTTATGTCCAATTTTTTGCACGTGGCAAGAAAGCCTTTCTAACACTTTGTATGTCTAGGTTTTAATTTGCTTACTTTTATGCCACGCCCCAAAAGTACGTCTCCTTCAAGTCTTACGTATTTTAACGAAATGCATCTCTGAACTAAATTTTGTTTGAACATTTTTACAAAACTACAACAACTTATCATAACAGGGTTGTATTTTTCTCAAAAAATATAAGACTTTAGTGATAGTGTAAAGTACCCTTAATAAAGTGTACTTTGTAGTACGAATTTTGATTTTCGTAGGCGGAGCTTCGATAAATACAGTAATAAGTATGGTGTATCCTGCTGTTGTTCATCGAAATTTATTTTTTTAACAGCAGATTTATAAAACGCAGTTTTTTTTTTGCAACTCATTTTTCAAATTCGCTGCTTATTTTAATTATAAAAGAATGAAAAAATTATTTGATTATTTGATTTTTACTTGTTTCACAATACTGAAAAAATAATTTCGATTCGTTCAGTATAGACTGAAAGAATTAGAAATAAAATTGCTTTCGAATCGAGAAAGTACTTGATCACGACTGCCAGAATTAGGCCCCAGGGCTGTGGTCTCGGAATCGCGGTGTTTTTGCCGGAGTCGGAATACCTACAATAATTCGCGACCACGATTTTAGAGTTTCTCGATATTACACGTGCATAGAAAATTCAAAAAATTTTTTAAATATTTTCCAAAATAGCAATTCATAGAAATTGGTGACGTAATATTTTACAGTTCGCTATAAATAGTAGATTTAAGTTAATTATATGTGAGTAATGGCCAATGTTCAGGATTGATATTAAAACACATTTATGTTTAAAATCTTTTTAAATGCAAAATTCTCTTCTTCACTAAATGCTTAAATTAAACTTAATTCACCGATGTGGTACACTTAATTTCAACTTAAGTTCCTATTGTAATATTTTAGCAAGGTGGCATCATTAGGTCTGTCTGCGTACACATATTTTGCATCATTTTGTGAAAAATGTTGCAAAATATTACAAAATGTTGTCTGTGTACTGCAAATCTCTTGCAGCGAGAGAGCCAAAAAGAGAATTTTTTGACAGTTGGAAGTTAGAGAACTTACAAAATGTTACTGGAGAAATTTCCTCTTGCAAGATTTTGCAACTAGTTTGAACAGCTGTTTTTATTACGTGTGCCAAGATAGCGTCGACGAAATAGCGTCGAATTTGGGAATATAAAAACCGGGAAAACAAAATACCCAAATTATGGTCTTTTGCAGAATAACAACAAAAAGTTAGCGTCGAATTTAGGAATTTAGGGGGATTTCCAAAAGTAAAAATAAAGTTAGCGTCGAATTTGGGAATTTAAAATGGGGAAGTAAAAATAACTAATATTTTTAATAAAAATACAAAAAATAGTTCATTTCTCTTGCAAGATTTCACTGGATTCTGTCTGCGTACTTTTTGAGATATTTTCAGCCGACAGAGTAAAATTAGTCTTACTCTCCCAAAAAAATTTACTGAGTATTTGCTACTGGAAAAGTACGCAGACAGACCTATTATCACGACAATACAGCAACAAGAGGCAAAGCAATAACAATCAGCTGTTTTTTGAGACCACCCTGTAAATAATTAAACTTTTTTATGATATTTTTTTGTATTTAGTAGTGTTACCATACTTTTAGCTTATTATACTTAGGCCCGTTTTCACGACTTACCTTTAAAGTTCGATATAGTTAACGCTACCTTTAGCACTAGTGAGGAATAAAGTTACCTTCAACTATTTTTCGTTTTCACAACTTCTGTATAAAATAAACTTAACATTTTTAAAAAAGTGGCAATACTAAAGAAAATACCGATTATTTTTGCCAAAATAAAAATACGAACTGGCAACTACATACTTTTTTTACATTTACAAAATATACGTATAATTGGAGTTGCCATATATAAAAAATATGTGAATATAATATGGCAATCTCAAATCTAAACCTTACGACAAAAGTTAAAGGTAGAACGTTCCTCTCTTTAGCTTATTCTTCACTTTAAGGTTAAAGAGAACTTGTGATAATTAAAAACTCATTATCTGTTCGATAACTTCCTACATTTAGCTATCGTTAAGTCGTGAAAACGGGCCTAAGACTTTTAAGATAAAACTCAAAAAATCAATCTGTATTTAAATACGATTTAAGTTTTTATGAAAATTAACTTAATTTAGATTTAATTACTATCCTGAAAATTGTGCATAAGTACATTAAATAATAAAAAGTGTGTATAATTATATAAATTATTTTAGTATTTTATTTATTAGTGCGGGCAAGAGTCTTAATTGCATTATCATAACTTATATTGGGTTATTGGTCTTTGAGGTTTTAGGTTTCTTAAGGTCTTTGGTTACGCTCACGTGGTTACGTCAGGAATTTCCGCTAGTTTTCAAATCAAATTTTTTAATTGTCAACACTGAAATATGCTTACAATGGTACATATATCTAAAATGCTGCTTTGACCACCACGGGATTGTCACCGATACTATTCTCCATAAAACGATTATTTTCTGCACTCAAAATCATAAGATCCGATTTGAGAGCGCCCAAATATTATTGAGACTATCCTATTTGTAATGAAAAATACAGAGTAATTTTTTAAGATTTATTATTTGAAGATTTGCTTATTAATTTGAAGTTTTGATATTTAAATTTTCGATATTAAAATATTTTGTTATTTATTTAAAGAATTAATAAAAATAAATAAAATATTTTAAAAATAAAATATTGCGTTTAAAATATTAATTTTTTTTTTTTTATTTATTGCTTATTTCTTTCTGGTGATGCAATATTTAAAATATCGATTTGAAATTTTTACAGAACAATTTTCATGCTATTTTTAAACATTTAAAAGGAACTGTGCTCATGTTCTGTAACTCTCGCGTCCAGAAACTTTTCGATTGAAATGTGTGAAATGAAACAAAATTGCAAACAAACAGCTGTTTTTCTCACTATATATGTAATCTTCTAATTCCCTGTGGAAGGAACATAAGGCCATCAAAACAAAAATGCTTTGTATTGAAACAAACATCTGTTTTTCTCACTAAACTGTGTCTGTAACTTTTTTTGCGAGTACTAGCTGTCACGTAAGGAAATTACTCGCCAATTTACAGAAAAAGTGTGTCTGTACCATTTTTGTGAGAAAATTTCCCGCTTTGAACTCACGAAAAAATGGGGCGAGAAACAATTTTAACACTAAAAAACGATTAAAAATGCAAAATGCAAAGAACAATAATATTTTGTTCTTGGCACATTTTTCCATTGCTTAATTATTTTGCTTTTAACATTTTTTATAAAATTATCGAATTTTCAAAGCTCGTTTGCAAACAACAAACATTAAAGTCGCACTTTACATTATTTGGTATAGCCGACGGTTATATTTTCTGGTGACTGGTGTTCTCAACGCCTGCAATGTCACATCGGCTTCGAGTACAATGTTATGACATCTTTAACGTAACGACGTAATCTCTTTTGATAGTTTTCGACATGAGTTAAAGACACAGTTTTTTCTCACTTTTCGAGAAACGATGTAATATTTTGTTTCACATCTTTTCGATGCGAGAAGATCTCACTAAAGTTACAGAACATGGGTACTGCATTAAAAAAAAGTTTAAATTCAAATAAGGACCAGTCTCATATACATTAAGCATCAATGTAAGACTTAGAATCAAAGTTGGAGTCGGAGTCGGGCTCAAAAATGTTAAGCGGTTGGAGTCGGAGTTAGAACTATTTCTTCACGACTCTAAAAAAGCACCAGACCAACAGAAATAAAATGTCAAAGTATAAGTGGCGTTGCCAGAAGTAGAAAATTTTTTAATATTTTTTTTGATCAATTTGCAAACTCTTGACAAATACAATTTTTATTAAAAAAAAAAACCCAATCAAAATTAAGTGCAATAAAAAAAAATTACATTTATTTTTTAATATGATACGAAAAATATAATTAATTTTATAAAGATGATATTATTAACAAAAACGTTAATTTTAAAAAAATTTCTTCAGTAGAATATTTTCACGAAATCGGGAATGGATCTGGAAAATTGACAGCTAAAGGTAGTGTCCGACCGAAGCCACTTTTTCAGGCCGATGCCGAAGTTCGGCCTAAATGGCTAAATTCGGCCGAACCGAAGCCGAACTTAACTTATCCAAATTCAAAACAAGAAAAAACTATAAAATGTTTAAGATAAATTAATTTATTAACCAGAAAACCCCATTTATTTTTAAAATTTTTTCCTTTTCTTTTTATTATTTACTTCCACCGCAATGTGAGAAATTAAGTCTTGCATTTCCCATATAGAAACTTTAATATGTTTTCTTCTTCTTTTTTCTTCCGATATTGCTTGCTTGTATACCGTTCTTAGAAAAAATAAACCGAACCGAATTTTTGATAAAATATTTTAGTTGATTATTTGTGCATGATTTTTTAAGATTTGCATATATGTAATGGTATAAAAAAGTTCGGCGTTCGGCAAAAATCGGCCAAATTAATGTCGAGCACCGATAAGCAATTTTTGGCCAATACCGAAGCCGATTTATCTGTCGGGCACTAGCTAAGGGTAATTTATTTTTAAGTTATTTATTAAAAATATATGAGATTATTTTCATGTATGGAAACGTGTTATAAACAACATTTTTACATCATTCTCTTCAAATTATAAATAAAGTTTTTAAACAATTAGTTAAACATTTGAAATTTACTTACCGCTTTGCGTGACATTGTGTTTTAGAAAATCCTTTACAATAAATTATATAAAAATATATAAAAATCAACAACAAATACTAAACGTTTTTTTTTTTTATTAAACTAGTGGAAAATATCTGAAATGAAATAAACAAACAACAACAAAAAATGATTAGTGGGGTTTTAAACAAAAATATCATTCACAAAAATGCAATTAAAAAAATAATAAGAAATTCACAATAAAACAGTCAACAAACTACATAACAATTAGCTCAAAACAAATCCCAATAATATTTAAGTTTATCTTGTTATTTACATAAAATTTTAAATAAAACAATATAAATTTTTTAACAATATGTATTAATAAAAAAAACTATAAACAGAGATAAATGACTCATGTTTAGATTTTTAAACTTTGAGGTTAAATTTGACTGTCTGTTTAATAATAAACAAATGAAGTTTTTTAAATGACTGACAGTTCAGGTTAACACATGATTGTTGTCATCAATTATTATTTAAAATGAGTTAAGAAAAAAACTTTAAAAGTTTCAATAAGTTTTTTCTCCTTATTTGGCAACATCTTGTTAATGAAAATAATAATTTATTGTTTTTTTTAAACTTGAGAATTCAAGAGAAAAAAAGTAATGCAGGTATACTACAGTAGATATCGGATACAATAAACTTTAAAAACGCCACCAAATTGTTTTTTTTAGACGCGGTTTTTTCTTATAAGCAATAATTGTTTATAAGAAAGTTATTTCTAATAAACATAAACATGGATATAATAAACTGTTTTCTTTTAAGTTATATTTTTCAATAAAAATTAAAACGAATTAAGTTGCTTTTCTTATTTGTGTCCATTTTTAGAAACGCATAGTTAGTTGCATATCTTGTGTATAATATACACTGTATATTCAGTGTTGCCTTAAAAAAAAAAAAAAAAAAATATATAAGTAAATCTTGTATAAAATCTTTTTCCCGATCATTTATCATCTATAGTGTTTAAAAAACTTTTATTTTATCTAGTCTTTTTCTTTTATAGAACATTTTTATAGGAAGTACAGAGCACGAGCGCAAGACTCGTTTGCTTAACTGACATTTTAAATAAATTTTGAAATTTTGTTTTAGTTTTAGGTGTAAGTTAAACGAACGAGTCTTGCGCTCGTGTTCTAAAAACGGCTTTTTCTTATATGCGATGTGCTTTTATCCGGTAACTACTGTATTTTGTTGAATTTTATTAGGGAAAGACAAATATGGTAAGTGCATTAGATACACGTTTGTCATTATTAATTCATTACGCTTTTATTATTTCTTTTCGAAATCGTTGAGAATAGAGAATGGAAATTTGAGATTATTCTAATAGTAACAGCTAAAAATTGAATTAAAAAGTAGTTCACTTTTTTTTTATAAACTTTTATTGGAGATACTTGGTCATTACAAAAAAACAATTAATTATATTTGTCAAATTTAAACCTCTGGCAGTCTGGTAACATCATAACCTTAAAATCTTGACGATTTTCTATTTGTAATAATTAAAAAAAAAAGAATGTCGAGCTTCGAGTCGAATACAAATTCTTTATAATACCAATGGCGGAAAATACATATTTAAAAAAGTGCTTAAGTTATTTTGATTTAAGTTTTTGACATCTGTAGCAGAAGGAAAGTAAAAATATGTATGCTATATTCGGCCTTGTCGAATTTAATATACCCTTTACCATAGTATTAAAAATCGTACCAAACCCTAAATTCGGGATTACACTTGTATAGGTGCCAGATGGAAGTAAGGAGCCCAAGGCGAATTGACTAGAAGGTGAGGTCAACTCTACAACTGCTTCTGTGGTCGGGTTGTCAAAAAATATTGCTAGTAAAAAAACAGCTTTGTTTACATAAAAAACTAGTTTGTATACAAACTTTGAAAAGCTTACCACCGATAAAAAACACCATATGTTTACTTGACCCCACACGCAGAGAAAAAACATGATAAATGAATGGTCACTACGACCATTTTTATTCACATTTGCCTAATATTTTTACCATAATAAATTTATTATAGTCCTAATTTAACATGAAAAAATATTTTTTGTCCTAAGCATTTTTTAATTCACTATAATAATATTATATGGTGTTTTATACCTCAAAATTTACTCTGATCAAGCTAAACATATTAGATTATGTAAAATGTTTGCTACTAAAATATATATATTTTCAACTATACAATTCAAATAATAATATTAGTTGCCCACAAAGAGTATGTTTCATACAATAATTTTTGTTTGCTTAAAAACACAATCTCTAAATGAGCAAACATTAATTTTTGTCGCAAACAGTGTGTAAATAAAAAAAATAAATTTTTATTCCACGTCATTTTCCGTGATGTTAATCGGGAAACATCAATAACAAAATAATTAAAAGGATGCCTTGCAAAACTAAGGAAATACAATAGTTATTATACGTTAATTGAAACAGGTCAGTTTTTTATATATACACAATTATAAAAATTTATAAATTAAAAAAAAAAAAAAAAAACAAACATTGAAACCGGCATAGCCATTTTGACACAAAATTTTGTCATTAGCCCCGAAATTTCTGCTCAACAGTATAAGGTATATCTTTGTATTAGACTTTATTTTTACTTTTCATATATGTCTCTAAAATGTATGTATTTAATTTTATTTAATATATGCTACACTGTATTTTTAATAAAAAATAAAATTTTGGAATTAAATTTGTTTTAGGTTTTATTCTGAGAACCATATAACATGTTGAAATAGACATGTTGCGTGGTGTTGGGAAATATAATAATAATATGTTTGAGACAATTATTAGCTAAAAACATTATTTTTAAACATATATTGTTACTTAAGACGTGTTTGACACAATCATAACCACAAACATTAATGATAGTTTGCGTTTGTGATTGTATCAACCATGTTTTTTCTTTGCGTGCACCTTCTAGTCAATTCGCCTTGAATGAGCCGATTTGGTTCATTTTCAATATTTAATACTCCTTTTACATATGTACATAAGAAATATCCTTCTAGATTTAATCCTTCTAGTGCATATGGTATAGGCGCTGTTCGGTTATTTATGAACCGTATTCAAGTACTAGTATTCCACTATTGATGCCCGTAATTTCTTCAAAAAGAAAGCAGGTCGTGTGCGTACCTAACAGTTATCTTTACCTATTTCAACGTTTATTTTGCCTACTTGTTTTACCTTCAGTTTTCCTTTAAAATATGGCAACTTTTACACCATAGATTTTTATGCACAGCTAGATTTCTTTTTGTAGAAATTACGGGCATAAGGCAAAAGTAAAAAAAACTTCATAGATTTTAAGAAAATTTTAAAAAGTAAAGGTGTATGGGTGCAAATAAGATTTCTATGACTTACGATAAGAAGCAGTCGAGATTTTTACTTATCTCTCAGTCATTTGTGGACCGATCTAGTTGGATTTCAATAGCAACTTATTAAGGACTTTGCGTTGCGTAAATATATAACAATCTAGTCCCCATCATATCTGAAGTCATTTCACCATACAGAGAAACTGACAGACGGACATTGTTAAATCAACTCCGCAACTCACAAAGATTTATAATATACATATACATATACTTTATAGGGTCTTTGATCAAAATTATAGAAATTCTGCGGTGAAAGGTATAAAAACGCTTTAAAAAATCGACAACAACAGGGTATGTGTACACTTCATATTAATATCTATCTGGCAATTATATAACATAAACAACTTATCCATTTTTTATCAGTAACTTATTTCTCTCGTTAATCGTCGAGTTCTGAGTCTAAAATGTACAATATATGTGTAAAGGGTTTTCAAAAATTAACGCATGATTTGAATTTTTTGCCATTTTTGCCGTTATGTATTGGAAATCCTAAACAAAAAATATTAATTTGACAAATTTACAAATTTTGCGTTTGGTTTAAAAAACACCCTTTATTATGTGTAATTCTGTGCTTAAGGGACTAACACAGAATGCTAAACAATCTTCGATTTAATTGCAGAACTGCAGGGCACTAAAGATGCGGGATGATCTTTAATGGAAGATTGTAATTATAACCACTCATATGAGTGATTATAATTGTAGGATTTTGGCAAAAGAAATAACAAAAAGAGAATTTATTATTTATTTCCTAATTTGCGCTTATTGCTAATACCTAGAACTATATCTTATTACCTTGGGATTGTTAGGGTGTTGGTTTCCAGCGTGGGCAAACTGAATCGGAAAGCGGGTAATTAGATTAGGGTATGCAATCTTCCTTTATCATTAAAAAAATTCGATTTAATGTTTTAATTTTCAATTTTAAGGTAGTTTAAGTTTTATTCTTTAAGTGAGGTTAATTTTTTTTTATATTAGTCTATAAATTAGGTTATAATAATTTATAACAATTTAGATTTAGGTAGATAAGCTTAGATATGAACTGCTCGCTCCTGTTGCTAAGTGATAATTGAACGAGACATAACTTTATTTTCCGCCATTAACCTGATAAAAAAAAATTCATTTGCATATTGCAACTTACGGATAATTACAACTACTCCAAAGGCTTTTAAACTGTAATATAATGTTGTACTAATAAGGGTTTACAATTCATTTCAAATTCAAATATTAATACGTTAAATCTTACAATTTAAATTCTTTAACTCCAATAGTTTTACTTTACATAAATTCAACTTTAGATACATAAGTTTAGATTCATAAGTTTTTAATTCATTTGACCAATATTCTACAGATTAATATTTACAAAAATTAAAATTTCATGTTTCAAATTTTTAAACCATTTTTTTTTATAAAAACAATCAATTTATATTGTCTAAACGTAAGTTTAGACATTATGCTTTAATCATATGTTTCTAAACAAATCAAGTTTAAAGTCTACTGGCACCTACAGCATGTCTACAGAAAGAAAATCGCTGTAAAAAAACACCCACATTTTTTGATTACAATGTAAAAGGAAAACATTTTTGACATCAAACGAAATTAAGATAAAACTCACTTTAAAATCAGCAAGAGTGCGAGAATGTGTCTATAAACTGTCTGGATTTTCTTTCATTAAATCGTGCAAAGAGCAGACAACACAGACTGATGCACAAATGTTAAAGATGCAGCAGGGTCTGACAGACAACTTAAAAAAAAACAGACATTTAGTCAGACAAAAGTTAATTGGCAGTGACAATATCTTAAAATAAAATCACTTATTGTTCGTGTCTAAAGCAGCGTTTTTTTAATTTTAGTTTATAGTGCAAAATTGATATCAAAGAATAAATACCAATTCATCTACAAAACATTTTTTAATGCCTTAAAAAAAAAAATTAAAGTGAATAAATAATTGAAAAGAAAAAACTACGTCATTTCCTTTTTGTTCAGTACTTATTTAAAACTAAATGTCCGTTACGCTAGTCAAGTGTAAATTATGAATTTGTGGTTTGGTTGGTACATACGTATAAATAGAAATAAGGGTTTGCAAGCCGATTGTAATCGTAATCGCAATTATAATCGATTTGCACCGTTTTATCGCAATCGTATAAAAAGTCTGAGAAACTGATTAAATTTTTTAAATGATGTGAAAACTGGACCCATCATTTTCTTTGTCGAAAAATGTTCTTACATTTAATCGACATTGATAAACTACCGGTAATTGTGATTTAATGTCACTTAAACTTAAGTCAAAAACTTTGGAGGGAAAGTCACGTCATTTCCCGTCTAAAATTTTTAGGAATTATAAAGATTAATGTAGTTTCCTTTTTCTAATCTAAAAATCCACTTATATGATACATTTCGTTAACGGAATAAATTATAATCATAATCGGAATTATAAAAATTTACAATAAAATGCAAACCCTAATTGAAATGTTTTCACACATTTTAATAAAAACTCTCATAGAAAATCTTTTACTCATACATTAAAAATAAGAAAATAATAACAAACAAAAATCAAATTTGAATTTTCAACATATGTACATATAACGTTTTTATTTATTATTATCGGCCTGTTCATCGATTTCGATACGTAAACGTTCGCATAGAAAAATGAATTTAAAACAAAAACAAATTTTCGAATTTTGCTGTATGTTAATTTTGATTTAATATTAGTGTTGCCAGAAGTTGGTACATAACAATAAAATACATGAACCTATTTTTATAAATAGTAGCGCTGGCAAAATAGGACAGATTTTTATAACTCTGTTCTAGTTGCAAAATTAGACAAGCCGGGCAGATGGCGTTTTAGCATAATTCGGGTACGCTGAATCCAATGGTGCCCACCGTTTTTTTAGGTTAGCCGTTTAATGAAATTCTTCAATTTGGACCCTGCAGCGCCTAGGATGCCCCTAGATGGGTCAGATGTATGAACAACCCCACTTTATTTTTCATCTCAATCATTTATTTCTAATATACCTACCCGCTATATGGGCATTTCCTGGGGTCGCGAACGTACGTTCGTACGCTTTTGATGTACAAATAATATAGAAAACAAAACTTTTCCTAGCATTTTTTTTGCGATTCGATAGCATTTGGGTAGATGTATGTTTAGTGCAAAAGATGGATTTCATCGAGTTTAAGTTTTCATAATAATAGTTATAAACATGTGATCACGAACGTACGCAAAATAGAAGTCAACTTTGGCTGACGTAGTGAAATGTAAAAATCTGCGTAATGGAACGGAATATTCAAAAGTGATTAATTTATTTCAAAAGTGTATTAATGAAGGTCTCCATACAGTATTTACAAAATAAAATATCTCTTTTGGTTTTTGTTTAATTGGCTTCTGTACCGGTCGCGAACGTACGGGTCGCGAACGTACGATTTTTCCATATGTTTTTTTATTATTATCACCATGCAGATTACCATAAATATCTTCAAATTTCCTTAACAAGCAACTTAATACTCAATTTACAATTGATTGTAATGGAGAGATTATGAAGAAAGAGTGTAAACACAACATTTTTTTTGCATGTAAAATAAGTACATAAAAATGTCTTTAGAAGTAGAAAATATAAGAAAATATAAAATTTTCCAGTTTCCAGCGCCATTTCCTCAAGTAAAACAGCTGAGATATGCTATGAAACCATTCTTTTATAACAACATAGATTTTTTATAATAATAAACAAGAAAAGACGATGATTACCAACATTTTATTTTTTCATCCTGGTAGACCATTCTGGGGAAATGCCCACACTCATTCTTTAAGAGGGCTCCCATACAAAATGTTCAATGCAGACTAGAAACATATTGAAAAAAGTCGCCCCAAGTAAGATAAAATGTATGACCGACCTCAGTTAGTTTTTTGTCCTTAACATTTTCTCGATACATACTTGCCCCTTATCACCACTTTTTAGGGGGGCTTTGTGAAATATTTAAATTAATTAAAATTTTTAAATTGACTTTTGTGAATAAAATCAAAAGTTGGTAACAGATTTTAATCCTTCATGGCTTGTTTTGTTTGCAGCTTATACGTCTGCAAAAAATTAGAAGCCTAGCTGCATTTTCCAATTTCTTATGAATTTTTAAAAAACAAAATTTTCGAAATTTTGATAAAAAAAAATTATTTTTTTTTCCAAAAAAAAAGAAATTATGTTTTTAAAACGACTGCTCATATTAAAAAAAAATTACTTCTTAAAGGAGATTTATTGCGGAATATCGTTCTTTTTAGTAATTTCAATAAACTAAACCGTTTTTGAGTTACGCGAATATATGTTGTGCAACCTCCTCCATTTTCGAAATAACGGTATATCTCGAAAACAAGAGCTAACCTAAGAAGGGTGGGCACCATTGGATTCAGCGTACCCGAATAATGCTAAAACGCCATGTTCCTGGCTTGTCTAAAAAAAGCGTAACTTTCGAGCACAGTGTAATTATTCAAATTGTAGGTTCTTTTATAAATTAATATTTTTTACTTAGAAAAAAAATCTTTTTCCATTTTAATTTTTCGAGAATATGTTTGGTAATGGCCGGGATTCACTATCTTACACAATCGTACGATACCACACTGTCTTGCCAAAAGATTGAAAAATCATATGACTCAGCTACTTTACAAGAAAAAGCAAACAGAGCTTGGAATCTATCATTTTAAGAAAATATTCCAAATCTTCCACGCAACTTAATTTTTACGTCACATTTTTTTTTACAAATCGTACGACTGAATTGTATTTTGAATTTAAAAAAAATTCGGAAAATAATAAATTTTCTCCATGGCACATTTTTGTTTTAAATTAATTTTTTTAATTATGTAGTAGTGTAGATAGATTTATGTTGCGAAAACCTGTTTTTGGTTTGTTGGGAAGAGCCTGAATTGTTCTCCAGTGCGAGGCTATTTTAGAAATAATTGTCTGGCAGCACTGTTTAAATTCTATAAATACCTACAGGAAGCTTTTATTTATTTATTTTTTAATTTTTTTTATTTTTTCTAATCGCAAATATGTATGACTAATTATTGATGACTAATGAAATAAATTATTATTTTTGCAGCTTTTGCAGTGAATAAAATAAACACGTGATTTATAAATAAAATGTATAAGCTTTAGTTAACAATAATTTTTAATAATCAATTAATGGTTTTTTAATTTAAAAATAAACAAAAGCAATATTTATAGGAAATTACACAAATCTTACAATGTAGAAACTTTTGTTCATAAATGCCAACCTTTAGACATGCAAACATACATACATACAAGTTTGAAATAAGTACTGGCACCCTTATTTTGTTATCGTTTTGAAATTTTGCTTAACATAGGGTCTCCACCTGAGATAAGATATAAGATTTTTATATCAGCAAACGTCAAATTCAATCGCAGAGAGTATTATCTTACGTGTAGACTCTCAAATAGTGTTAATATTAATATTATAATAAATCTTATAAGACAGTTGTTATGAGAAATCTTATAACAACTATCTTATAAGATGAGCTGTCAAAAATACACATACATGCATACATACAAAACAATAATAAGACGCATTCATTAACACAGCGTTTACATTTGACAGTACTGGCAAGACAGTAATACAATACATATTAGTTGCCAAAGACACTACTAAAGCTACGGTCACACTTATTAAATATTTGATCAAATAAGCGTAACGCCTACTTTTGTTAATAGTTAATGAGATTTAAAATGGTCTTAATATTACAAAATAAACTAATTATACTACTAGACATAGCAAAAAACAGTTTTTTGTAAGATGTGGTATTTTAATCAAAAAAAATATTGATATTAAGCGAAATGATTTTTTTGTTTGGTTGTTGGTCCCGTTTTTTTCGTCAAATATTTGATAAGTCTGACCGTAGCTTAACTGTCTTTGTGACGTAGGCGTCCAGACAGTAGTTAAGACAGTTCACTTTTAAAAATATGCGAAACGTAAGTGTTGCAGTGAAAGTCCAGCTAAAACATGTTTTATATGAACTAAACAAATTTAAAAATAACTAAAAATAGCATTATTGTGTGAACAAATATAGCACTTAACTAAAACATAAAAAATCAAAGCAACATATGTTAATTTTTTTCTTACTTCTTGATTTGTTTTCTTTTTCGAACAAAACTTCAAATCACTGTCCAATTTTACTGTCTGCAAAATTTGCTAGACAGTAGACAAGACAGTTGGAAAAGTGTGCATGTATTAGTAAAAAAGTTTGCATGTATTGCTACTGTCTTGCCAGTACTGGCAAATGTAAACGCTATGTAAAATGTTAAATTTTTTTGTACAAATAGTGAAAATCTTGTTATAAGTGTTTAAAAAAACAATATTTTTAACTAAAAACAAGAAAAAACTAAAAAAAAAAAGAATAAAAACGACAAGTTTACTGTGCGAGAATCATTCGATTATGAAATCTTATAAGATACGTGTTCTCCTTGTTTAAGATTAAGATTAACATGAAGAAATTTGTTCTCTCATTCTGCCGACGTTCTCTCACATATTATATCAGATATTATCTCAGGTGAAGACTCTGTGTAATGCAACTATATTTTTCTATATTTGTCTGCCATTTTATATATGTACTAATGTACCAAGCCTGTTCTGAAAATCACTTTAATTTAAATCACATGTGTGATACTGTTGTGTTCCGTTTTTGTGTTTTCGGTGTGATTTTAAATTGGCGAAAGCATACTGAGAAAAACAAAAACGGTGTCATTTTCAGAACACTACAAAAACACACGTGTAATTTTAAAAGCTCGGCCTGTATATCTAGATTATAAAAAGTATGTACAATTGTGATATTAAATAGAAAAATCGTCATTTGAAGAATGTTATAATAAACCGCATAGTTATTAAATATACTATTTAAAAAAAAGTACTATTTTAAATAAAGAAAAAAAAAAGTTGTGACACTAAGGGTCAGCTTTTGATTTTATATAAAAAAATTAATTTATCTTTAAGTTCTTTTTAAATACAAAATTATATTTTCCAATATATTTTTAAATGACAATAATATAGCCTACGTTGCTCATTGAAAATCTATTTAAGTTTCCATGGTGTATTTACTTCACGTTATGACCTTGATACTACAACATTACAAAAACACATGCATTAAAGCACGACCGTGTAAATAAGTACACTTTAAAAAGTCTCTATTTTGGTAAAACAACTGTTTTATGATAAACTATCTATAATTTTTTTAGAAGTGCTACCATACATTTATCTTAATAAAATAAGATTGATCAAATATCACTTAAAAACTGAAACTGTGTTTAAATACAATTTTAATAAAACTAAATACGTTTTTAAATAATAATTAAAAAATTGGCCATTATTTAACTTTTATTTAAAAAATATTTTCACACTTTAACTCAACTCTACTTTTAGCCAGTTTTTGCCTTCATATTTAAGAGCCTGGCCCAACGATGTTCACCGCCTCGCGTTCTCTTGCATTTTCAAGGACAAACAGCTGATTTGCGCCCCAATTATAATTTTCAGCATGACAAGTTGATTGACATTGCAGGCAAACGATAATAGTTTTCATTCATATAAGTATGTATGTATGCGCCCCACTTACACTTGATTTAGACGGTGATTGTTTCCATGATTTTTGTAGGCGAACGGTGTAAAAAAGCAAGCGGACTAGGAAATAAATCAAATATTCTGTTCAAGGTATATTTATAGCAGGTAGCCGCGAGATTACAACAATTGTACAATAAAACAAACAACAGGGCTTTTTATTGTTGTTATGTGGTACGAACTGTTAAAAGGCAAAGGGGTTGATAAGAGACAAAAAAGACAAAAGATAGAGACAAAAAACTTGTTTACATGTTTACTATACAACATTTGACAGTTCATACCACAAAACAAGCAAATAAAAAATAAACAGCTGGCTTTCCGAGACTACCTGCTATAAATATACCTTGATTCTGTTCTATGTCTTTTTTTGTATTTTCCTTTGCACACATTCGTATTTTTGTTATGTTGCTTCATTTTATTTTTTATTTCAATGTGGCAACATCTCTTTACAATACAAAACACGGAGCGCATTTAAATTGTTTTTATTTAAGCAAGTAAAGAATACGGTATAACGGGAACAAAAATCAACCCTAAAATCATGGGGAAAAAATCATCGTTTGATTCTGTTGTGTTTTTGGAAGCAACTTTTAAAAGGAATTAAAAGAAGACATGATTTTTATATCACGCTCCGAATCTGGTGTAAGAAATATTATGCGACCACAAATGACATCAGTCCCTTTTGTTGTGGTTGTCGACAGAGGCATTTTGTTGGGATATTTAACTAAATTATTTCTTGAAACACCAACCAACACTCAATATTTTTTTTATTCATATATTTTTTTTAAAACACCACTTATAAAATTATGTACGTATATAATTTTATTAAATATTTTTTACAAAATTCAATCCTATATTTTTTAAGAAAACCATAATGAGTGACTTGCTGTCGCTCGCTTAAGTTGTGGAACGACATCGTGGTCCAGGCTGTAAATAAGTATTAATAATTTTTTTTTTTAAATTTAAGTTGTATTAAAATACAGTTTGAGTTTATAACTGCTACTTGATTAATAAAGGCCCCTATTACGGTTCACAACTCAACTCAGTTGAGTTGTAATTTTTAAATTTCTGTATTATAGTTTACAACTTAGCTATATTGCGGCAAACAAAAACCTAAAAAAATTACAACTCAACACAACCAGTTGTTTTATTTACAACTCAACTGAGTTGAGTTGTGAACTGTAAAAGGGGTCTTAATTTAATTAAGGTAAAAGTAATGTAGAACTACTAAATATAAAAAAATACCATAAAACAGCTGTTTAACCAAAATTAAAAAACTTGAAAATTGTATTTTTCTACAAGGTGGCCTAAATAAAGCATCTGATTATTTTATGCTCTGCCTGTTGTGTTTGTATTGTTGTGATATTGGGGACACCTTGTTAAGTAAACACACAATGGTAACTTTAATAGACTTTAAATAAGCAACGTATGTATGAAGGCTATTTAAGTACATATCTATCATAAAAAAACATTAAGAGAGCTCAACTTCGAGTTTGAATAGAACAATTTTGAAATTTTCGCGTAGGTTTGTTGCTCTTTCGTCGTTATAAAAATAGCCCCATATTCATACAACCCCATTAACACTGTCGATTTATACAGGGAGAAAACTGCAACAATGACTTACGCCATTAAAAGGGGTGATTTTTTTAGAAAAAAAAACATGCTAACAAAATTTTTTAAGAAACGAATACCAAGTTGCATTTTTTAATAAAATGTCAAAATATTGTTGTAGAAAAGAAAACAGCATTAAAGATAAAAAATAGTTTAATACGAATTAAAAAAGACTTTGTTTACACAACCATGTAAAAGCTGGAACTTAAAAGAATCACAGAAGCATTTAATTTGTGTTTATAAACTCTAATCAAATCTTAATTTTAAATCTTTCAATAACTCACTGCAAAAGAATATGTAATTTAATTCAAGCCAAACTGTCCAATTTCCGACAGAAAATGTATCTTTAAGGGAACTTGTGATTAACTAAACATTATTTTAATTTAACAAATTTTCTGCTTAAACACATTTACGTAACGGTTAAAAAAAAACTCTACTTAAGAAAAGTTTAAACTAACCAAGCCAAAACTAGCTACAAAAAAATCAAAATAACACAGCTTTTTTAGTTACAAAAAAAAAACTTTTAAAATCTATTGACAACATTTCGTTAAAAACACACAAAACTCATTATTATTTATAAGAAACTGATGAAATGTAATTTGCCTTGAACTTGATTTTACTTTGAAAATGAAAAAAAAAACACTAAAATACGAAAAAGAAAAAATAATAAAAATACTAACACAAATCTACACAAAACTGCAACGGCTTTTATTTTATTGTCTGGCATTAAACAAAATACAACCAAGTTGCTATTAGTGTACTAAATCAAATAAAATATGTCCATATATACCTATTTATACACATGCACATAATCACACTTGATCAACAAGAGGGTAGTAACTGAAAATTTTAATTTTTCACTTTTTGGAAAAAAATCGACACGTACGTGCTGGGTAGATATTAATATTTCCTACCAGTGTTTGAAAATAAACACTTAATATCGCTCCTTAGTGTTCGGTTCGGTAGATTTGTGGGAAACACAAACGCTTATAGTGTTAATAGTACAAATAACGTTTTCCGGTTTGTCATCTTTCAAACACAAAAATAATACTGTTTTTATCCAACTCAACAAAAGATGACAACATTGAAATCCGTTCGGTTTTTTTTTTTTAAACATTGTGTTCGGTTCGGCTCATTAATGTTCGTCGCTTTTGGCTGGTAAAAAAAAACTAAACATTTTTTACAAAAACAAAATACACATACAAAAAAACAAAAAGCCATTAAAATAATTTTACACCAACAAACATGTAAACAATACACCTTCAAGCTGCTCGTGCTGCGGTCGTTGCTAAAATTTTTTGTTTCTTCATTTCTTTATCAATGTTAAAGAAGAAACATTATAGAGCATTAAAATATAATGTTTGTCTACAGTATCACTACAATTGTTCTGTTTTTCAACGAAGAACAGAACATTATATAATGTTCGGTTCTTTCTTGAAAATAGTTACGAACGGTATTAAGGTTGTGTTCGTCTACACAATCACTAAAAAAACAGATATCGTTCTTGGGTGTGTGAGCCGAACGCTAAATAATGTCCTCTTTATTTTCGAACACTGTTTCCTACCCATTATTAAATTATATTGCTATTTTGTCCATTTTTTTGGCAATGAAACGGTTGTTTTAAATTTTTTTTCATATGCCTTCAATATTAAATTAAATATTGTTTTGCTTCTACATAAAAATTTTTAAATTTTGAGTTAATACCCTCTTGTTGATCAAGTGCGGTTGTATATATTATTTTTTAATAAACATTTTTAAAAATAAAAGTACAATATAACAATAATAAAAAAAAAAACAGAAATTACAAAAAGTCAGTTTTACATATTCACAAAAAATGAAGATGTGAAAAGAGCAAATAATTTATAATGAAAAGCTTTAAAAAAAACATTTAAAAAAAAAAATGCAATAAAAAAATCTACATATGTATCTATATACACACATACAGACGGACGGTTTTAAAGTGCTGTGCTTTTGTGGAATTGGACGGCCAGTTAAGAGTTGAGATGAGGTTAATGGTACTTCAACATCATGTTTAATATTCACACATATTTCTTTTTAATTTTTTTTTTTTGCTGTTTTGTCTGTTTTTTATTTTTATTGAGTTTGGCCTGGGTGTTTTATGGAAAAACATATATGTATACCTTAATTAAAAATAAAAAAAAAAACAAGTAAGAAAGTATAGTCGGGCAAGCCCTACCATATGATACCCTACACAACAGAATTTGAAAACAAATTTTAACGAGTGTACCCTATATGAAACCCATGGGCAATCATGCACCTGCCAAAACAAAATTAGGTTATGACGTTAAGATTCATGTAAAAGTTCTAAACACCGAATATTTTAATGAGATTGGTTTGCCTTCAAGTGATTTAAAGAAGGGGGTTTATATTAAATCTACCAGCGAAACATTTTGTCATGGCGTACACCACACCCAATTAATTCGAGGACTTTTTGCGACGTTGTTTATTCTTAATTCCCATTTGCAGTAGCTTCAGAAAATCCTTTGCGTTCATACGATGGTTTTTAGGTTTTTAGTTGCATGTCTTTTTTATTTACAGTAGGGAAATGGAAAATGGGAAATTTTTTTTCACTGATTTTAATTCTTTTGGCAACGACCACCTCTTTAATCCGGCATTACCTCTGTTTTCCGAAATTATACACCAATTTTCTTTTTTTTTTGTTTGCTTTTAAACAATCAAAAAAAATTTAATAAACTAAGAGGGAGAATTCCCTCGCAACGTACTGGAAGAATGTTCTGGCAAAATTCCTTTTTTAATTAAATGTTGATGGTTTTATTTTATATTAATAGACGCATCCCCTGAACAAGTGAACATAAAATTCACGAAACGTCGGGAAAAATGAAATAACAAATTTTTCACAAATGAAAACCAGCTACGAAATATGTATAAACAAATATATAAATATTAACAAAAGAAAGTGGCCAAAAATAAAGAAAAACAAATTCCTTTTTTCCTCATATTATTTAAACATTTACATACACACGCAAGTACGTGCATAAAATCCGTGAATAATTTTGCTATTTTATAAAAATGTACATACCGAGCCCTTACTGCGAAAACAGCTTAAGCGACAAAAGCGCAATTATACAGGAGGTTTTTTTTATTTTATTTCATAAAAATTTTGTATGAAGGTTGACGTTTAAGATAAAATAGTTTTTGCTATAAAATCGTAACCTTATGTGACCTTGAAATTTAAGGAGATAATGCAAGTGTTGCTAATAAATTCTTTTATTAAAAAAAAAAAAACGAATATTGAAAATGATGTCGCTTAAGCTATTTTTGCGATATGTATGTAGATGCAACAATACTCGTTTGTTTATAATTTAAAAAGAAACACACAAAAAACTACACAAAAAGTTACTCAATTAACTGGGAAAAATTTATTACCCAGAATGCTGAAGGTCCTGTCCGTTACGAATAATCGATGTCTCACGTATTTTCTACCGGGCACTTTAAAATTAAAAATTAACAGTTCAAATCAATATCACAATTGTTCTTAAAATAGCTATGGCACACGCTATAATGTTTACATTTGTACTTCAAGTTGTACAAATAAAATGTCGACGAAAGTGGACAAAAAACTTAATAAGCAAATGTATTCAGGTTTTCATGACAAAGTCTTTACGGAAAGAATACGAAAAAACATAGGAAAGGAAGCAACATGTAATATAAAATTGAAAAATAATAATTTCAGCAAATTTCGAACCACCAGTACCACTGGTTAAAGATTGCTGTTTGACTGTTGGTTGGCAGGCACCGCAGTGGTGCAGAGGTTAGAACTCAAAAGAATTCTGATGAAAGAATATGGTGATTCTTGAAACATGTAAATTCATCCCAGGTTCGAGCCACAGCTCAGCCAAGAAAATTATCAAAAAAATTTTAATAAAAATTTCATGTTGTAAAATTCCTTCCTTCAGTAAAAATAATTTAATGAAAATTAAATTTGATGAACTGGAGCCTAACTTAAAATATCAAAATTATAATAAATTTTGATAAGATGATTAAGATCCGGAAAGAAGCTTGTATAGGGGCTACGTAAAATTTGAATCCCTTGGCGACCTGTACTTTAAGCACAATGGACAGCCAGCCAGACGAACCCAGGGACATCGTTAGATAAAGTCAGAAAGTGATTCTGAGTCGATCGGTGGATCAGCAAAAACACATAACACCCTCTCCACTATTGTGGTTTGGGTACAAAAATTTAGCAAAAAGCTATTAATATTTGCAATTTTTTTTTTTTTAATTTTCCGAGCAAAAGCTGGAGAAAAACGCTAAATTGGCAATATTATGTTTAATAATATGAAGTTGCCATATATCAAAAAAAAAAAAATAAATAAATAAATAAATAAAACATACTTGCACTTTTTTGTATCTATGAATTATAATAAAAAATAGAGGAGGATTAACATTTCTGAACAAATTCAGTTCTAAAAAAAATTGCTAAATAAAATAAAAACCGGCCACGGTCAAAAATTAAAGATTATCAATAACAATTTTAATTAATTTTCATGTTGTAAAACACCTTTCTTCATAAAAATAATTTAATGAAAATTAAATTTAATGAACTTAAGCTTAATTAAAAATATTAAAAATTTGGATTAAAATAAAAACCTTTATAATTGATTTATTCAAGTTTATCAAATACCCATCATTATTAAGTAAAGATAACATTTTAAATACCTGCTAAAATCAAAAAAAAACCATAACCGGCTATTTTTCAAATAAAATATTATTAACAAACAAAAAATCAATGCCAATCATACTCAGCTCATTGATTAAAAGGTGCATAGAAGCTAGCTTTCCCTCAACAATAAATTTCAGTGTATTTATCATATACATATGAAAAAGTTGGGAATTTAGCACGTCATACGGAAAACTTATTAATGGTAAATAAAATTATTTAATGGTTTTTCTAAATTTCTGCTGAAGTAGAGTCCGGCTGAATATTTGGGCTTCGGTGTCATAGTTCGGCAAGAAAGCAATGTTCGGCGTTTCGTAAAATTTTCGCCAAACACTTTGTAAAAGAAATTTTGAACATGCTGTGGGTGATATTGGTATGCCACATATCACTTTTTTGTCTAAATTGAAAATAAAACAATTTCTTAAACACTGTTTTGTAAACACTCAAGGAAATAAAAATACGTACAAATATAAAAAACGTACGTTGTCAAACTTAAATATACATATATATAAATACCGAAGTTCTTCAAGAATTCGTAAAAAACCTAAAGCAGAGATTCAAATAAGCTTTTAAAAATACTTGTTTATGTTTTTATATTGTAACGTTTAAATTTAAAGTTAAATGTCAACAATTAAATTCAAATACTCATGAAATAACTTGAATGTGTTTGTTTTTTATTAATACATATCTTTAAAAACAACAAACATTTAATAAATGCTTTTTTCTATTGTTTTAGTAATTTTTGAATCAATGGTACTTCTCATTCACAAAAATATGACTTTAAATGTTTGAATGGACAGCAAATCGATGAAAAAAGTAAAAATGAATTGACATTCAAACATGTTTATTTAACCCATTATGAGGTAATATTTGAATGTTTTTTTTTTCACCTTAATGTTCGAAGGACAATTCTTTTTAAATAAAAAATTTAAAAGATTCAAATAGATATATTTTTTTTTTAAATATATTTACAAATCACTTCAGATTTTATGCAACTTATATTGACGTAATTTTAAACCTTTATTGTTTGTAGTTAGAAGATTTAATTTCTTTAAGCATTGTGTCAATAAAGCATGGTTTTGTGATTAAAGAATTATAATCATTTATTACTCCCCTAATATTATATGTTAATAATCTGGCAGCATTTGTTTGTCAAGTCTGTGTTTACACAATGCAAGTCTTAAGTCCCAGTTAGCTGACAGTAACAGTTACGTTGCAAATCAGCTGATTCATTTTGTTGTATGTAAAGCAGTTAGAACTATTAAAGTTAGCAGTAAGATGTAACTTAACCGTAACGTCTAAATCAGTAGAACATTTATTTTTCTTAATTTTTTACTGTACGGTTACATTGCTGTTACTGTCAGCTAACCGGGACTTTTTTGATTAGACTATTTCTTTTTATATAAAAGAAAAAAGGGAAAAGAAACGGTGCCCACATTTATGTACTCTTTGAATTTGTTTTGCTTTCTTATTGGCTAACGCAAACATGTACACATTAAAAGCATTAGTTCATAAAAAATAATAAAACTTGCACTGTGTGAACGGCAAGCAATTTTGAGAAAAAAAATCGTATGCGGTTCTTACACATTGCGACTGGTCGTACGATTGAGCTGAAATATCAGTTGAATAAAAATCAAATTCTTTTGATCTTTTATTAAACCGAAGATCAACCACACCTCTAACGTAACAATTGATTGTACAACTTGATCTAATTGTACAACAAGTTGCAACGTGTAGGGGCCGGGCCGCATTATCAATACGACTGTGTGAGCTCAGACTTACTGACCACTTATTGTGGACTAAACATTTCTTATATGGTTTAAAATCAAAATAAATCTATAATAGTTTTGAGAAATTTATTTATTTTCCTTTTATGAATAAAATTTTAACAGGTTAAAAAATGGGTTAATTTGAAATAATAATTGAAAAAACAAGAAGACACTTGTTCGACAGATTTGTTAAATGTATAATACTGAATAGAGAATAACCATTTACACATTTTGGTATGGCTATAAAAATAATAAATATCTAATTGTGGGTTTCGTAATAAAAAAAATTTAAATTATTACTATTATTATTTTGCATAACTTGTATTTATTAAAAAAAAAAATTAATTTGCAAATTTAAAAACAAAATAACACGTACATACATTTTTAATGTTAAGGTTGTCAAAATTTGTGTGATTTTTAAAGAACATTTTTTTATACTTTTGTTGTCTCGAAAGAATATGTCAATAAGTGTTTTTCATACGGAATTTCCCGGGGAAATTTCTGCGGGTATTCCCGGATTTTATTTTATTAAAATATGGCAGCTTTACTGCTGATATATCGGGTGATTTTTTTAGCTATTATCTTTTTGGCAACACTGGTTTAAACAGCTGACGCACGTTTCGTGTTTTGTTTCACTGTCAAACATCTTCAGTTTGGTCTATAATTTAACCATGAATCGTCTTACAAACGAACAACGCTTGCAAATTATTGAATTTTATTATGTATCAAAAATTATCAAAAAATTTATCGAAAAATTGTGTTCAGCGACGAAGCTCATTTTTGGCTCAATGGGTACGTTAATAAGCAGAATTGTCGATTTTGGAGTGAAGATCAGCCAGAAGCATTGCAAGAGCTACCAATGCATACAGAAAAAGTCACGGTTTGGTGCGGTTTATGGGCTGGTGGCATCATTGGACCGTACTTCTTCAAAGATGATGCGAATCGTAACGTAACTGTGAATGGTGAGCGCTACCGTGAGATGATATCCAACTTTTTTTTGCCCAAAATGCAAGAGCTTGACTTGCATGACATGTGGTTTCAACAAGACGGTGCCACATGCCACACAGCACGCTTAACAATGAACTTATAGAGAGGCGAGTTCGGTGAACATTTTATTTCACGTTCGGGACCGGTCAATTGGTCGCCTAGATCGTGCGATTTAACGCCTTAAGACTATTTTTTGTGGGGCTATGTTAAAGCTCACGTCTATACACACATGCCCGCTTTAATTGACGCATTGGAAGACAACATTGAAGCATTTATTCATGAGATACCGGCCGAAATGTTGGAAAGAGTATGCCAAAGTTGGACTAAGCGGATGGACCATTTGCATGAAATAATCTTCAAACATTAAATTATATGGACCGTACTATCGATTCAAATAAAGATTACATGCATTTTTCTGAATTTAATGTGTTTTTTTTTTTAAACTTTCCTATAGCTCTTAAAAAATCACCCCTTATAACTGGGTTAAATATTAATGTGCAGAAAAAATGTTAAACGTTTTTATAAAACTGTGTTATCCACTCTTAATAATGTCATAAAGCTTAATAAGCACACTTTACTTTACTTTACACATTTTTATTATCAAAAAATACCGATAACTAGCATTGCTAATTCAAAGTTTTTAGAACAACACTTCAAATTAAGGTATTATAATTTGATTTCAACTTAATATTCCGTTTGTTGCACAACATTTATATTAAAATATTTTAATAAACTGAAATTAACATATAAATACCCAAAATTGCTATCCAATTTGTATACCTTTCACCACAGGTGGAAAGGGATATTCATATATATAAGTTTGTAATTTCTACAAAATTGATCTTAGATCCTACAAATTATTTATATTCTTGGGTCCTTATGAGTGGTGAAATTGATTTAACCATGTCCGTCTGTCCGTGTGTATATTGAAATAGGTTTTCCGAAGACCCCAGACATGATGGACACTTGGTTGTTATATATTTATGTCACAATTGCTCCGTTAAATTTTATGATTGAAATTCAGCCTGATCAGTCCACAAATGATTAAGGTGTGAGCAAAAAACCCCGACTGCCTCTAATTTTTACCCAAAAAATTTCTTGTTGTTTTTTTAAATTTTTTTTTTAATGTGTTGAAATTTGTTTACACATGACAAACACATGCATATGTACATTTGTATTTAGGCAACACATATCGCACACTAATCATAAACAGGCACAACTCAAATCATAGCGACCACGAAAATTTCGTTTGCGTGACTGTCTTTTTTAACTTTTCTTCTTTAATGCATAATTTATTTTCGAGCTTCAGGTCTTATTTTTTTATATGCATATACCTTTTTAAGTTAACGAATATTTTGGCACTCCTTTGTGTGCTTTCTTCAGGTTTTTTTTGTTGATTGTTTGTCAAAAAAAATTTAGAATTGTTTTAATCTTCAACATTTACTATTCTATTTTCTGCTTCCCCTAAACATTTTCGAGTTGAGCCTGCTTGTGATTTGGTGGGCGATATGGACATGATTTGCCGCTTAAATTGAGAAGTGTGTTTTAAACGGTCATTTATATAACTTTCTGTTCTTATCGCGCACCATGGTGAACGGTTTATAAGATTCGGCATAGCCAAATATACATAGCACTCTTACTTGTTTTAGTTCAAATAGTTTATTTTTTATATTATTTTATTTATTATAAAAAAAAAACATTAAAAATGCATAAGCCAAATGATGTCTATTGTGGTCATTGCCATAATTATTTATATCTTTTTTATTTTTTTTTCTCTGTCTTTTGCTATTCAACTTCTGTTTAATAAATAAAATTTTGTATATTTTAGTTTTATTTCATTCATAATTGTTTTGTTTTTTTTATTATTATTTTTTTCTTTAAAAACCCCCTTCTTCACCCACTATATGGCAATTACACAAATATTATTTGCTGCTGTTAGCTATTTTTGTGTTTTGTATAGTATATTTTTGTATGTTTTTGTCGAAAACTTTGTAAAATATGATTTATCGTATTGAATAATTTACCCTATTTTTAAATTGAAAAAAAGTGAGAGGGGAAAATAAAAAGAGGAAAATTTTCCCACCATTTAAATTTAAATTGACGTATTACAGCAATTTGTCAGTGTAATTTGTAATTTTAATATGGAAAATGGCATCACATTATTGACTTTAAAGACTTTTTATTTAAGTTTTATAGATAAACTTTAAATATTATAGATTTTTGATAGAAACAATTATCAAAATTTAAGAAACAATAAATAAATATAATAATAAAATAAAAAATAAATTCTTATAAAAACTATTTATTCTTAATTAATTAAATTTCCAAATTAAGTTGCATTTTGTTCCCATTTGAAATTCTATAATAAAGATATCTAGAATATACATGTGTATATACTTTATGGGGGTTAAGATCAATATTGTAGAAATGACAAACTTATATTATATACCGTTTCCACTTGTGGTAAAGAATATAAAAAGGATGTTAAAATATTAAAATTAATGACATTTGCATTTTATTGGAAATTTGTATAATTTAGAAGAAAAGCAAAACTTAAATAATAAGATTAAATTATTTAATGCTTATATGCACACCTGTTATAAGCATTTATCGCTGGGACAATTATAGTTTGCTATTTCAGATACATAGTCCAAATTAAACCTTACTCGTATATGCATATCCGCATTTTAGTATCACAATATAATACAATTTAAGTAAAAAAAATGTGCAAAAATTATGTATTTTATCAAAAACAAATTTGCTAAATTTTAATTAAACTCTTTAAATATATATTTTTTTACTATGCTGCAATTTAATTTCTTTTTATTATTTTATTTACAATGTTGATGAAATTCTGCAAGATTTTATATAAGCACTGCATATGCATTTAAGCGATTTTTGAAAGGTGTTTTTTTTATTTGCTTAAAACACTAAGACGTGCAAAAATTTAAATACATATAAGCGTTTAATACTGTATCTGTTATCATTGGACCATAAAAAAAACAAAAAAAAAGCGTCAAAAATAACTTTTTTATATAGTATTTGAAGAAAATAAAAGGAAACAAAACCAAAAAAAGTGCCAAAAAGTACCCAAAAAGCGTCAAAATGGCAACATTGATTTTTAGTTAGTTTAATTAGCGACTTTTATTAAATGTAAGTATTTTCTATGAATATTTCAAATATTACCAACCACTCGAGTCATTCCGTTCATAAAAATTAGTATGTTTACAAGATTCTAGAAAATTTTCGGATATATGAAAAACATTTTATACGTTCCCACGAAATGAAAATGTCCGGGGAATTAGGAACCCTTCTACAAATGCAGAAAACCCTAATTGGAATAAGGTATTTGCGGTCAAAAGTATTA
This sequence comes from Pollenia griseotomentosa, assembly GCA_963931875.1. Classification (NCBI taxonomy): domain Eukaryota; kingdom Metazoa; phylum Arthropoda; class Insecta; order Diptera; family Polleniidae; genus Pollenia; species Pollenia griseotomentosa. The sequence goes on along the minus strand of OZ007563.1, from coordinate 96,606,282 downwards.
AAAATTGTTCCGGCTTAAAGAAAAATTTTTTGGCAAGGAATTCATCGATACTGAAAAAGCTATATCTTTAAAGAAGAAGATAGAGTATGTACAGTCAACTGTTTGATATATATAGTTTCAAGCAATTTATCATTATATTCTCCAACCACGTAATCAATTTCTAAATGTCTTAGAAAAACTGTTAATATTTAAAAATATAAAAACCTCTTATGATGTCATTTTTTCAACTTGATTCTAAATAAAAAAATAAATATTATCGCTTTTTCATTAGATTTTATGGTTTTTTTTTAACTCAACAAATACACAAACACGAACAAAAAATAAAATTTAATTAAAAAAAAATATGTATGTATGTTTAAAAAAAATCTTACTGTAAGTGCAAACGTAATATAAAATACTAAATTAACTAGTTTATAAGATTCTCCTTTTTTGCCTTAAAGAGTTTTAGACACTCTTTTCGTTTTCTCTATTATGAATACCCTCTGACTTTTTCCGTTACTATTAACACACATACACTCACAAACAAAATTATGAGATCACAATTTTATCTTAGAACGTTAACCGCTTTTTTCTACGTAATTAGTTCTAGTAAATATCGGTAAAAAAAATTAAATTTTAAATTCTTTTAAATTGAATCATAATTTTTATTGTCATTCTATATTTTATAATAAAAATAATTTTATAAAACCTAATTACGTTACTTTAGTATTAAAAAAAAAACAACGAAACCAATTACAGAATATTGAATAGATCAGAAAGAGAAAAAATAACATAGCTTAGCTGTCAAATAAACTTAACTATAGATCAGTGATGCCACTTCGTGTGTAATTACCCGAATAAGGTGTATGTATTTTTTACTGTCGTGGCTAAAACAAGGGTAATTTCTTTTAGATAAGTTACAAGTCTACAACTAAAATCCATTTGAAACAAAAACAAAAATTGTAAAATGGTTGCTTTTTGAGAAACACGGCCCTGGTGTTATTTGAAATTCTTTCGTTACAGGCATTAAAATATGTAGGACATACATTTTAGTGTTTTAAAGCGAAAGAATTTCAAATTACGCCTGATTTACACCTAAAAGAAATTATTGATTTCAGAAATGAGCCCGTCTTCTTAACCAAAGTCACTGCTTATTTTTAGGAAGATTTCAATCTTTCAAAATACGTTTTTAAAAGTTTGATAATGAACTACGCCAGCATGGAGTCTAAAGCTGGAGGTCCACACCATGCAGTTTACGCTTTTTTGTATCATACGCAGCTGTCAAAAAAGTAGAATATTATGCACAAAACACTTGGTTATCTATAAAAATATCGGTGTATTTTGTTGTTGTTAACTGGTGTTATTTCTTTATGTTTCAATTAGTATAAAATTGCAATTCATAAAAGTGACTTATTTTTAGTTGTGTCGAATATATAACGGTAGTAGATCCCTACTGCTAAGTGCTAAATAGTGTTAATTCGAATTGTGACACTTTTGATAAAACAAATCTTTGTTAAACTTTATATTAATTAGATTTGTGTCAGTTTAGAATTTGGAAAAAGTGTCAAAACTTGAAAAGAATTCAGCTAAAGTGACATAGCCCAAAATAATTCGGTAACTTGTGCAAATTATACATCATAAAACATGACACAACTAAGGCCCAGAACAGACGGTGAAACGCAACTGCAACTTCTAGTTATTTTTGAGTTTATGCCATGGACTCCTTTGAGGGACCACACATGACGCGACCATTTTTAGACCGGTTTGAAATGCATTGGAAATCAGTTGCATAGAAACCGGCGTGCAGGAAACTCGTGTTTGCGTTTCATCTGTTCTCAAAGAAAATCGAAATGATTGTGATAATTTCATTACATTTTGGTACAATTTAGGTTGCAGGGTGTGTGGAAAACGATTGAAACTAGTTTCAAAACAATGATTTCTAAAGGGTTTCGTTGCAGTTGCGTTTTACCGTCTGTTCTGGGCCTAAAAATTTTTCATTATTTTGTGTATAAAAATCTAAAAATCTGTATGGATTTTCTACTAAATGGTCCAAAGATTTGTTTACAATTTTTTTTTAGGTCAAAAACGGTTTTTTTCGATTTCTAAAAAATTAAGTTTTTTGAGTTGAGTCACTTTTGAACTAATGCGAAAAGTAGGTTTATTTTTTACTTTTGTATGCGTCTCAAGGAGCGTTCAAACAAATTAGCTGATTTTGACTAAAAAGAATTTGTTTTTACTTGCAATGATGCCCATAAAAAGCGTTGCATGCAAATGACACGCAAGTAAGGTATGAGAAGCATGCAATGCGTGGATCCGAAAACGCGTAAAAGCAGAAATTTTTTTCACTAAATAAAAATAGCAATGAACATTTTAAACTTTATATATGCAGCCAAATGTGGAGAAATGAGTTTCTACATTCCACTTTTAAAGTTTTGTATTTTTAACTAATTTGTTTTAAGTTTTTTTATTTGGGTATGATAAGACGTTTTTAAAAAGGTGTGAAGAATTTGGAACACCTTAAATTCTATTTCTGAACTAATCTCTTGATTTTTGTTCCAAAATATGGTTCAATTAACATTTATAATATAAAATTAAGAAAAAATCAAAAAAAAATTCATTAGAAATTAATTTATAAAGATACTGAATATCTGCTTTTAGATGACGAACACAAAATACGTTTAACTAACAAAATTAGTTTTTGTTTTAAATGTAAGTTAAATAAACAAATTTTGGCTCTTCATCGAAAGAGAGTCAGGAAATTTTTTTTAAATTTTTCCTTTTGCATAATCGACTATTATTTTTGTTTATTTATTTTAAATTACTACATATATGAATCTTATTACATAGAGACAATTCACAAAGTGTTCTATTGTGTCATCTTGGTTGAATTTGCTATAATTTTATGAATGTCATATTAATATTCATAGCATATACAACCAATATGACACAATAGAACACTTTCTGAATTGACTAATAGTATGAAATTTTAAATAAATTTTTTGGGTTTTTCTTTTTTGAAAAGTTTTTTTTTTTCATTTTGATATTTTTTAGTAAGGCTTGAGTTCATTAAATTTAATTTTCATTAAATTATTTTTACTGAAGGAAGGAATTTTACAACATGAAATTTTTATTAAAATTTTATTGATAATTTTCTTGGCTGAGCTGTGGCTCGAACCTGGGTTGAATTTACATGTTTCAAGCATCACCACATTCTTTCATCAGAATTTTTTGGGTTCTAACCTCTGCACCACTGCGGTGCCTGCCAGCCAACCGTCAAACATCAATCTTTTAACCAGTAGTACTGGTGGTTCGAAATTAGCTGTAATAATTTTTTTTAATATTAGGTGTAGTTTCAATTAAATCGGGTAATTTTGCTTAATATCAAGTGTAATATTGCTAGTGGTAACACTGTTCTGTTTCTTTACTCTGCTGTTGTAATTTCACACACGTACGGAATTTTGAGAGATACAATTTTATTTTGTTTTTAAAGAGTGTTTCCGTTCTAGTCAATGTTGTATGAAACTGAAACCGAAACAAGATATTTGTTTATAACTTTAATTTTATGTTTTTTTTTTCTGAGGTATTTCTATTTTGTTTTATTCATTTTCTCTCTCTACCTTTTGTTTATTACTATATTCTCGCTCTTCTTCTACTGCGAATGAACTTGACATATTTACGTGTTTTAATTAAAATCTGTCAATGATTGTCATTTAATTTAAATGCACAACACAGTATGTTTGTTATTTGCAAATAATTTTTTGGTTTTTTTTCTGATTCAAAATTTATTACTTGTTTTTTTTCGTAAAAATCCTTCAAATTTAAATTCATCAAATTCCTGAATTTTTTAAAATATTTTGGAGAAAGTTTAGGGCAATACTTTTGGAATCAGTTACAAAATCTAGTTGAAACTGTAATACATACATATCGTCAACTAAAATGCAGATGGGCGTAACAACAAAAATATTCAAAATTCTTTCCTGCTGACTAGCGTAGAGCTTCGCGGTATTAGCTTAGGAAAAAAAAAAGTTAACCCAACTTCGCGACTCATAAGGTCCCAGAATATACTTTATAGGGTCTAAGATCAACATTGTATAAATTACAAACGGAATGAAAAATTTGCATATGCCCGCCCACCTGTGATGAAGGGTATAAATCTGTGGTTTTCATGGGCAACCACGTATGTCCCTTTTTTCGGTTTTGAGAACTTGATGTCATATTGCCTTATTTTAAACGCTCTTTACATGGTTTTCAAAATTTCTAAATAAAAGATGGACCAATTCCGGGTTTTTAACGTAGCGCATAGTTTGATCTAGAGTGTTTTGTCGGCTCTCCTGAAAAATTTAATTTTAAGACAAACGCGGTTGCCCATGAAAACCACAGAAATATCTGTACATTGTAAGATAGTTTCAAAAGCAACTCATTACCTAAAGTGTGGAATAAAGTACAGAAAGAGAAAATAAATCTGAAGTTACTCAAAAGCACTAAGGCTAAAAAATCAGAGCAAGGTAAACTCTCTTTTTGGTTTAAAATGTGTTTAAACCAACAAATCTTTAAATCACCAAACATATAAACCATCTTTCAACGCATAAACGCATAATGTGAATTTGATAAGATTAATCGTAGTGCTGCCACATGTTATTTTTTTAACAACATATAATACATGGGACACTGATTTATAGTTGTTGAGTTTAAACTACATATAAATTCAAGTTTAGTTCAACTAAACCAACGTTAATTAGAACTACATAGCTCCACGATTTTTTCATTATTTTGGTAAAAGCTTTATAAGATTTGTTTTACAAAAGTTAGCCTTTCCTGGAAGTTTTCTCTGAAATTACCATATTATGTAAAGGTTAAGAGTACGAGTATCTAGCAATACTATAGCCTTAAACAAATTAAGTAATATACACCCCAATTATGAATAATTCCCTGGAATTTTTTCCCTTGCGACATTTTTCCTATTTACATACAATTGTAAAAATGAAACTTCTAGGGAATTTTTATTCATAATTGGGTGGATAGTCATCTGGCAACATTATTATCACAAATTTTAGGCGACAAGTTTTACTTAAATAGAATTTTACATGTCAAAAGCAATGTACAGCTAAATTTAAGTTTTAATTTAATTATTTAGTTACACGCTTAGGTGTACTTCGTACTCTTTAAAAACTTTTGCACACCCAGAGTACCATTTAAGGTTTTTAGACTTTAATTTACAGAAATGCGCATAGGAATAGCTTATCCCTTCAACAATAAATTTCAGTTTATCAATAGTATAAAATGGGAATTTGGCACATTTAAGAGAAACCTTGTTAATAAATTTAGCTTAGTTTTTTTATTTCTTAAAATTAGAAATATACAGGAATGTTCTGGAAATCGAAACGATCCTGTTTTACGCTGGGTCTCCACGTAGCAATTTTGTTTGCTAAGCACAAGCAAAAACTTCGGCAGAACAATGGCCCAATAATTGCTGATTATATTGCTAGAGAACACGTGAAATTGCTTTGCCATAAACAAACGTACAGAGAAGTGAAATGTCAGATAAATGACAACTCATTTTACAGCAAATTGATAAGCAATAATTGCTTAAGAGAAGAGCAATCATTGCGCAATGAATTGCCACTAGAGTTTCTAATTTCCCGGACCTTTTCTGTTCCAGGGAAACGAAACAAAAAAAATCTTATTCCTTTAAAAATCTTTAAATAAAACAATGATTTTATTAAATGAGTTCAAGACAAAAGTTTTTACTTTTTTAAAAGAATATACATACACATATACAACAGTCTAACAAAATTATAGCTATAGCTTTATTGATTCCACAGAAAACCAAAACAAAACCAAATAAATTGTTACATTCATATGTACATGCATATTATATATGTGTATCTATATATATATATATATATTTTTTTTTGGAGACCACGAATTATTAAAACTTTTTAATATTAAGTAGTTATTATTAATAGCAACTTGGTAAAATTAATTTTTTTTTAAGAACAAATTTTTAGTATTATTAAAGCATTTAAAAGCTCATCGGAGATTCTATTTCTAATCCTTGTTGATATGTATATTGCCTGCTACCAAAAGCGTGCTCTCGTTCTCTCGTTTTATAATAAGAAGCGCATCAAACAAATATTATATATTTGTTCGCCTGTTACCCGTGACTTCATAGACGTCAAATTCTTTTTTTAAAATTTGTTCAGGCTTTTGTATTTTCTTTACATTAATTTTTTTAGAATCTTTTTGGTGTATCGTGTATATTTTAATTTTCTACTTCATTTACTTCAACGTTGATTTATTGGCGTAGGAAATAAAGTTCGATTTGTAGGTAGTTTTTAGTAATTTTAGTAAAGCATATATTTTTACTGCTCGTTTTTTATTTTAACGATGCTAACAAATTAAAATTTCAAAAAATTTAATATTAAATTCCCGAAAATTCCCGATAAAAATTTCCCGGGAATTATTAAAAAAAAAATGTCCCAGGATTTCTTTCCCGCGTAGAAACTCTAACTGCCACTCACGGCAATATGCGGTCTATACGTCGCAAATATAATGGAGCAATCAAATTTGACGTTTTCCGCAATAAATATTGCTACGTGGAGACCCGGAGTAAAAGGTCCATAAAAATATTCCGTTTTATATAGGTCATGCTTTTAGTAAGTACCCCTTATATTCGTTAGCATTACTCTAAAAATCATGAAAACTCCGGTCATTTAAAAAAAAAATTAACTAAATATTAACTTCGATTTCAATTTTACTCGATTTTTATTTCCAGAACATGACCGATAATAATTTTTAAATACGCACTACTAAAAAAAAATTTTTACCACAAATATTTGATTACAGAAACTGGTTGTTTTTAACTGACAGCTAAAACTAGGGGCCCAAGTCAAAGTTAATTATAATGTCTCTTACACTTTTCCACTTCCTATTAATGTCGCATTTTTAACTTATTTTATTTCTACCCACGTATGGGTGTTAAAGAAAAAAAAAACTAAAAAAAATTAAGCAGTAGTGGTCATTTAATTAAAAAATAATAATAATACATAATAATGAAATTTTAGAGAAAAAGCAAACAGTCATATAAATGTAGTTAATGGGCTTTAAGAGTATTTATTAAGCGTTTAAAGCTACGGTCATACGGACTTATCAAATATTTGACGAAAAAAACGGGACCAAGAACCAAACTAAAAAATCATTTAGCTTAATATCAATATTTATTTTGATTAAAATACCACATCTTACAAAAAACTGTTTTTTGCTATGTCTAGTAGTATAATTAGTTTATTTTTTAATATTAAGACCATTTTAAATCTCACTAACTATTAACAAAAGTAGGGGTTACGCTTATTTGATCAAATATTTAATAAGTGTGACCGTAGCTTAACAAATATTTAAAGCATTTAACCATAACAAGTCAATAGAAAATATTAGAGAGTAATAGAAAAAGTGTATAGTAAGAGGCAGAATAATTGTTTAATGTTGTTAATGTTGTTTAATTAAGGTTTCTATTTACGATTGGAACTTAAGAAAAAAAAATTGTTTTTTTTTTTTAAATAAAATAGCCACGTTTATGATTATTTTATTTATTTCTGCTGAACAGAAACATATACATACACGCAGAGAAAAATATGGTTGAAGCATGGCTAAAAAAAGCAATTATGGGTCCTCTCAGTGGCCATAAACAAACTATTGTTGTTACAAAATCGAAAGTGATCATTACGAATTCAAATTGTTCTTATTTCGGCACATTTTTATTTTTTTTATTTAATCCTAAATTAGCCTACAGTATAATTATAAAAATGTAAACGTCTCGAAGTGGGATATACATTACGAGAGGAAGGGGACGCTCATCGCGCTTAAAAGAAAAAAATTGACAAAAAAAAAACTCCATAACTGCCACAGAGTCATAGAGTAAAAAGTGGGACCGCCCTCTTAATTTTTCCCGAACATACTTACCCCTAATTTGCACCCCTTAGGGGGCTCCCATACAAAGTTTAAAATTTAAAGAAAATTATGGCCGATACAGCTCCTACCCCTAGACGGGTTAAATTTACGACCGACCCCACTTTATTTTTATCCCCTAACACTTTTTTCTAACAAACCTACCCTAACTCTCCATTCCTTAAAAGGGCTCCCATATTTGGGTTGTCCGCTGCACGAATAATGCCTCATGTAATATAATACCAGTGTTCGAAAATAAACAGAACGTTTTTAAGCGTACGGCACACATACCCAGTTTTAAGTATTTGTGTATACGAACAAAACCCTTAAAAGCAGTCTTCGAAAATAAACAGTACATTATTTAGCGTTCGGCTCACACACTTGAGAACGATATCTTTTTTTTTAGTGATTGTGTAGACGAACACAGCCGTTAAAAGCGTTCGCAACTATTTTCAAGAAAGTAACGAACATTATATAAATGTTCTGTTCTTCGTTAAAAAACAGAACAATTGAACAATGAACAAAAAAAAAAAAAAAAATTGCAACGACCGTAGCACAAACAGCTTATGTGTGTGTGGTGTATATGTTTTGTTTGTGTAAAATTATTTTACTGGCTTTTTGTTTTTGTAAAAAAAAATTTGGTTTTTTTTACCAGCCAAAAGCTACAAACATTAATGAACCGAATCGAACACAATGAAGTTTGTGTTTAAAAAAAACCGAACGAAATTTAATGTTCTCACCTTTTGTTGAGTTAGATAAAAACAGTATTATTTTTGTGTTCGAAAGATAAAAAACAGGGAAACGTAATTTTTTTTAAATGATTTTCTACACAAACACTATTAGTCTTTGTGTTTTCCACAAATCTACCGAACCGAACACTAAGGAACGATATTTAGTGTTTATTTTCGAACACTGCTTAAAAGCGTTCGTAATGAACATTATATAGTGTTCTGTTCTTCGTTATAAAACAGAACAATAGTAATGGTAATTTTAATGTTCTATTATGTTTCTTTTTTACATTGATAAAGAAATGAGCAAACTAAAAATTTTAGCAGCGACCACGGCACTACTAGCTTGTATGTGTTTTGTGCACATGTTTCGTTTGTGTAATATTTTTTTTGCTGGCTTTTTGTTTTTTCCGTATATGTATTTTGCTTTTGTAAAAAAATTTTGGTTTTATATTTACAAGCCAATAGTGAACTCAGCACAACTGAAACGAACGAACATTAATCTGTAAATCGAACACAACGAAGTTTGTTTTAAGAAAAAAACGCAATTAAATGTTCTCATCTTTTTGTTGAGTTTGATAAGAGCAGTATTATTTTTGTGTTCGGAGATCACAAATAGAGAAACATGATTTCTTTATGATTTTCTACACAAACACTATAAGCGTAATCCACAAATCTACCGAACCGAACGCAAGAGTTTGGAAGTGGTTTTAAATACACTTTTAATCTAATTTTTATAATTTTTGTTACAAAATTCTGTTTAATAGAGAAATATTTGTATAATATTTGCCATAAAATTATTTTACGTTAGAAATCTTATTTAAAAACGATGTTTAAAGTTCTTGCGTATTGCGTTTTCAATTTCCAGAACAGCCCGGATTATTGTTATATTGACCAAAATGTAGTAATTTTTATCCGAATTATATATTTTATTTCGACCATATTACGGTTGATTTCTGGCAAATTATGGTTAATGCTATTCATATTATGGGCATATTCAACCATAATATGGTTGCCTACAAACAGTAGCACTAGGGTTAAAGGTTGGATTTTTACCTTCAACCCTATTTTTTTCTGCATGTATTGAGATTTTTTTACACTGAAACTCAATTGTAAATTATGCCAAGGGGCCGTTGTAGTGGATTTTGGTATCAAACGGTTTTAATTTCGGGCATATAAAGCCCTAACTAGCAATTGTGCTTTTTGTTTTTAAATATACCTACAAACTTTAATCACGTTTCCTTTGAATTTGCCACATACAAACTTTTATTCACAAATATTCGCAATATTTTTTTTTTAACAACATATTTAAAAGTACATATGTACTTATTAAAAAAAAAAATTAATTATTTTATATACTCACGATAATTGTTTCCTGATAAGATAAACACAAGTTGTATTTATAGTTTTGATACAAATTAAAATTATTTTTGTATTAAAAAACTAAAAGAAAATCAGTTAAGTCAATTTTGATGTAGATTTAGAGGTTTTTATCAAAGATATTTATAACAGGCAGACTCGCCTCAATTCGCTTTAGGAAATTCCTACTTTGGATGTCAAAATCAGCTTTTGCGTCAAACGTTTTTCAACGAATATTGTTAAATGTTACAAATACAATTATGAATTATATTAAACTTAATAAATTGAGCAATAGTAACTTAGGCCGGGTTTTTTAGATATTGATTAAGTTTATACTTAGTTTGACGTAGTCTGAAACTCGGATATTTCCCGGCGGAATGTGATTTTTTTTTTTTTGTTATTTTATTAAAGATTAAAAAGTTAGCAAAACTAATCTGTTCCATCAAAATTTTTTATACAAACTTGGTAATGGCGGCAGATTAACTGAGCTCTTAAAAAACCCAGCCTTAGACCTTTAGCCCGTTGTAGTGAAAACAGACCAGTCTCTGGCATGAATCGAACCCATAACCCCCGCGATCTTACTACCACCTAGCCTACCGGGGCACCCTTGTTATATTATTCAATCTATTTAAACATTTTAAACAATTTAGAACCAAATATTGTTTTTTAGAAGACAATCGGTCGGTCATGTTCTGGAAATCGAAATCGATTAAAATTTAAAAAGAAGGAAATTTTCAGTGACATTTTTTTAATGACCGTAGTTTTTCATGATTTTTCTAATAAAAAGGTGGTACTCAAAGTTTGAAGTATATTAAACGGAATATTTTTATAAACCTTTAAAACAGAATCGTTTTGAAAATTTGTTCGATTTCAATTTAACTCGAATTCAATTTCCAGAATATGGCTGAATATTATTTTTCACTTTCAAAACGAACCTTTTAAATCAGGAAGAACAGAAGAAACAAACAAACTAGATAAAATGCAAGGTGCAAAAAATATTCCCATGAGCTATGAGTTCGCCTTGGGTTTTCATATAGAATTGTTGTTTTTTTGCTGTATTGTTTTATCACATATTAAATAAAAAATAAAAAAAGGAAGTTGGCAATCTTTTTGTTTTAAATTTTTGGTTTTTATATTGCGGTTGTGTCACATACTATTTTTTTAGCTATAGTAGAAGGTTTATTTCCTCAATAGTTGTCATCAAAATTCCGAAAATAAGATTTGACTTTATCAGAATACGTGTACTGTCAACAAATAATACCTCAATAAAAATCACTAAAACGTCAAATAGTCGTCTATATGTATTATGTGCTTCAACAAATTTCCACGTTTTTCAAGGTCTTTTTTTACTTCTTTGATTATTTTGACAAAAATTTGAGAATTAACAACGTTTGCTACATGTTTTTTTAATTTTATTTATATAGTTTATGTTTGTTTAATGTATTTATTTATTTACTGTTAAATAAAAGTAGAACACAGTATTAAGAAATTAATGTTTTATTTTAAAACTAATGTTTGGAACCAACTTTTTTATCGTTTTTTTAATTCCAGAATGTTTTATTGAGAGAATTTTAAAACTAATGTTTGGAACCAACTTTTTTATCACTCTTTTAATTCCATAACTTTTTTTAGAACGATTATATAGAATATTTTAAAATTTGAGAACAATTTGTTCTGTGCCTTTAGACCGTTTTTTCTAATATGTGATATTATTTTTTTAAAATCAAAACTTTGAGTGTTTATTATTTTATTCGCTTTACAGTTTTAAGTGTATGTATAATATTTTTAGCTTATTTAAAATCTATGTAAAAACGTTTCTTTATGACCTGGCCTAAGCAACCTGTGAAATGAGCATAGCAACTATTTTTCCCTCCACAATAAATTTCAGTGTATTTATTAAAAATAATCTATTTTCACAAAAATATTAGTACATACAATTTTTTTTACTAACCCAAGATTTCAATTTCTACTTTTTGTCACCAAGCATTTTGAATTGTTTCTCATAGAATATGTGACCTCCTCCGAGAAAAGGGATCTAGTGTGTAAAAATTAAGTTTTGAGAAAAACGTTTTTAAAGTTTCATAACGCATTATCACTGTGAACAAACCTTCTGTTGGGAGATGCGATTTGGTTGGTTATCATGGTTAACTCATTCATCTTATTCTACACCTTTTTAGGTACCAGAATCCACTCTCAAGTCCAAGCCCGTTTTTGACACACGGAAAAGGTCACATATGTACGTATATATATATATTATTTACTTTTTTGTAGTTTGTTGTAAAGCGCACCAAGCTTTACATTCAATGAAAGTAAGGAAAAATCTGAACAACATGGGTCTAGTATTCAAGCTTAACTACTTGGTGGCTTTATGTGACATAAAGACAGCTTTTCTGTGCACGGAGAGAAACAAAATTTCAATTTGATTTAAACATATTTTTGTTATTATTAACCACAATACATATGTTCGGAGGCAGCAATAATATGGTTGTGGATTCTTGGTGGAGAACTGATTTAACCATATTATGGTTTCCGGTGACAATAAAATGGTTAAACTTACCATATGTTTAAAATTGTTCGTTTAAAATAGTGTTTTTGGAGGTGACCATATTGAAAATTGTTTTTCTCTGGTAGTGAAAGTGCCCATATCAGTTAAAACAAAACCTCCTAGCATTTTAAATTTTCCGAACAACAACCTTGAGTACGCAAAACAAGCGGATTTGGGAACACCAATTTGTGAATTGTGCGAATTAAAAAAATTTTGCGTTTTCAATACGAGTCGAACCCTAGGACACATCCGATTAGTTGCCTTTACTTGGCGGCCAAACGATCAAGTTTTGCCTTTCAATTTTCAATACACTCACACTTTTTAAATTTACCACAATATTGCCTTCATATGACCTTTTCATTTATTTGGCAATTTAAAGAACTGATCTCAAAATAATTTTAATGTTTACTTTTAAAACATATTTCTTTCTAAAATGGTGTTTTAAAAATTCTTGTGATTTTTTACAAAATAACTTTGATAAAAGCTACAATTTTAAGTTGTTTCATCGTCGGTGGCATTTTCAAAATAAAATTAACTATCAATTTGTATGGAGTCTGTGCCCAGGCTGTCAATTCAAACGAGGTTTGACAATTTGACAAGCAGTTTTTGTGAACAACTTGAAAGTGATTTATTGAAGGTGTGTCTGCAGGGTTAACGACACTAAGGTTGCCACACTTGCTTTTTAATCCTATAGATTTTGCTAAATAATGTTTTGTTTGCAAAAGTTGGCAAATACGTACCATTGTCAAATTTTTAACGACCTGTAAGGTAATGGAAGTCAGCTTTCACACAAGGATGTTTTATTCCTTTTTCCATTAATTTAACAACATTTATTAAAGTTTTCTTTAAATGTATGTTTGTCTCAATTTAAAAAGTAAGCGCAGTTTTCTATAAACTACAACTTTTTTTCAGAATATTCATTATTAAAAAAACAACAGTTTAATAATGTGTCACTACTTTAAAATAAATAAATTTTTAACAATAAGTAATAACGAAAAACTTTCAAAAATTATTCAAAAATTTAGCACAAAGCAAAAAATGTTTTCCCTTTATTCGAATATACATATGAAAAAACCAAATCATATACTAATAGAAAAAACTAACAATTTACTAAAGCAATTAACAAACTAATGTTAAATACATGTCAAAAATGCCAAAAATTAAATAAACTTGGGTAAACAAGGCATGTCATCGTATATAGTATAGTAAATAAATTGTAACATAAATTACGTTTTTCAAGGAAATCAAATTCGAATGATTAATAAAGGTTGAACATTTTAATTTCATTTAAGGATATATTGATAAGTGTTAAATTGTTAAAAATTAACAACTGGAATATTAATTTAAGTTTTAAATCTTTTTAAAATACCTTATTTTATTTTTAAAAATGTCCAATTAACATACCTGAAAATAAAAAAAAAATAAAAACATTAATTTATACATTTTTTATGTAGTTTTTTGTTCTAAAAAATTCAAAATCATGAATTCTTTTTGTAAAATTTGTTTATTTTCTATATTTTAATTGTTTTATTACGGTTGGTAAACCAACATTATATGCGTTGCCATCTGGCAACATAAAATTTGTGATTGGCAGGTGGCAACTGTTTGGAAAATATGAAGATGGCTTCTGTAATAAATTATTAAGCTATTGGCAACCCAAGTAAAATTAAAATATTATTTTAAACGGAACCACTATAATTATTCTTTTCAGATAAAAGAAAAATATAATTATTTTAAATTATGTAGCTAAATACTAACATGACTTCGGGGATTTAAGTATTTAAACTAAAAAAAATGAATTCAATAAAATTTTAATAAAAATAAAACTTTTCACACAAAACCGCCTTGCCTCACTATTTTTGAAACGTGTTAAAACCTTAAAAAAAATTTGTAAATTTTTAAAAACAATACAAATTCTAAAAATTCGCCCAAAAAAAAGACGTGCAAAATATCTAAATTAAGTAAGAAAAAAATGCAATTGAGACTTTGAAAACAATTGAAATAATAAAAATATTTTATAAGCTTAAATCAGCAGCAACAGCTTTTAAGCCGTAAAAATGTGATTCATTGAAAACAAACACAAATTATAAAACAAAAAAGCTACCTTGAAAAATGTTATTAATTTGCTTGCTGAATTAAAAGCATGTGTGTTAAATTTGTCGAAATTGCTATAAAAACACACAAATACATAAATAATATTTGAAATAAAAAAATGCCGGTAAAAAAAGCAGCTAGTACTTGTTTAATAAAATGTATATTTTATTTATAGTAAATATTTAAAGAATTTTATATTAAAAAAAAAAAAAAAAAAAAAAAGTTGACTAGAACGGAAACTCTCAAAATAAAATGTTATATCTTAAAATAGCGTACGTGTGAAGTTACAGCAACTAAAGGCTACTTTACACTATTATGCTTTGTATTAATAAATGTCAAAAACCCAAGAAATATGTAAAAGTGTGATAGTGTGAATGTAATGTGTTATGAAAATGACAAGTATTACGAAAACAAATTTGACATCTCATATGACGTCATCGTTTTTTGAAATTTTTTTAATTTTGTGGAAACACTACTAAAAATGTTGTCAAATTCATATTTTAACACACTAAATCAAAAAGAGAGTTAAACTTGCACTGAATTATTAGCCCTGTCCCGGACATGTTGCCAAAACTTGGTGACCAAAAATGGCTAAATTTACGGAAAAAATGGCTAAAAGCCTTTTTAAATAAAAACAGAAATAATTCATTTAAAGTTTTTAACGGTGAAATTGTAAGTTAAGATCAATTTTTTAAATAATAATTAACGTAAATTAATATTTTGATAGATATTTAAAAAATTAAATCATCGATAAATTCGATGCCGTTATTGTTCATCTCATAGGAATCACTCGTGCCTATTAGTTTTAAATAATTTGAAGGTTAATCATTATCACGACACCTTTTGAGTCCAGATCTACAATAAAAAACAAGTAAGAAAGCATACTCGGCCAACCCCGGCTATATGGTACCCTACACCACATTAGAACCTACATATGTGCCAAATTTTATCAAATAATCTCCAACATTGCGACCAAGGTTTATATGGACAGCCAGCCGGAAAAACACCGTTAATTCGACTCAGAAAGTGATTCTGAGTCAATCGGTATACGTAAAGCTGGGCTTAGGACCAATATTGTAAGGTGTTACAAACATCAGCACAAACGCATAGTATCACTATTGTGGTGTTGGTATAATATTTTATTGTTATGGTAAAAATATTTACCTAATTGATAAAATCGAATTAACGCTTGCTAAATGTAACTTATTTCTCAAATAACTTTTAACGATGTTTACTTAAATAAATACCCTCTCAACTTCAGCATTAGACCATGGAAGTGAGAGCCGCCTGCATCTCTTTTTTGAAATATGTACTAGCAACCAGAAAGAAACACCGGTATTTGTGTTGATCCATTTTATAAATTTAATATTAAAATACTGTTTCTTTATTTTGAAAGATGAAGAAAAAGGGCAAAAAAAATGTATGGCTAAACAAGTTAACAAATGGCTAACGGATAAACTCATTTTTTAATGGCTAAACATGGCTAAATTGGCAACACTGCATGTCCGTTTGTATGTTCGTCTGTTAAAAACACGCTCACTTTTGGTTCAGTGTAATAAGAGTTGAAATCCAAATGTGGAACAAAATTTATAAATTTGTTACAAAAAGTTACTAAAGGCCTCTTCATATAGCCTACTCTCGGAAAAGAGTTTGGTACACCCAAATCCGTAACGAATACAGCTACTGTAATAAAAATTAGTCTGTCATACAGGGGTGTGCTGGAAATCGAAAACGTAAAACGCAAGAATTTTAAAAGTCGTTTTTTAATAAGATTACTGTAATAAAAGAATTTTATGACAAATATTAAAAAATTTTCTCTATTAAACAGAATTTTATAACAAAAACTATACAAATTAGATTCAAAGTGTATTAAAAACAATTTCTAAGTTCTTCCGTTTTAAGTTTTCGATTTTCAGTACAGCCCTGATAGTTTTATAATACTAGAAATTCATAAAGATCAGTCCATTGTTTACCATACGCCTTACACAAAGTCTTCTTACGCCTATGAGCGTAACAAATATTGCTATTCTAGTAAAATTTGTTCTTTCATATTGTCAAACTTTGGTCGGTCATAGTTTTCTAGGACTAAAAATCACAATGTCAAAACTCGTGAAGATCGGTCATAAAACCCACTTTGGAAAATGAGAGTTGCCATACGTAATACAAGTTTCACAACTAAAGTTGTGCTGCCCATTAATTTGACCTTATTTGAATATGATATCATAACAAATTCAGCCGTAATAAAATGATTTTATGGAGCGGAGCTTATGTTGGACTGCCGAATCAACGCCAAATACGAATTTTCATTAATATAAGGTATTGCTCTGCTTGGTAATACCGAAATGGCGCCATTTATTATGAGCTGCTGAAAACAAGTCAGACGATCACAAAGGATGAAAACCCAACGCAACTAGTTTAATCAGGACAACACCGCAAGATCATTAAAAACAATTTTAGAAAAAAGTGTTTAAGAAGTTTTGCTCAATCGCATTCAGATCTTTTCTCAGTGTAGGTATCCGAAATTAGCTTAATTTATTATTGGCATTAAAAAACGCAGTTCTTTTAGGGCAGAATCCATATGTTGCCAAAAATATGGGAAAGAGTTAAAAGCTAACACCCAATATTAAGCAAATTTGTTTAAAATAATTATTAAACCTTCCAAGAATTTTTATAAAAAATACATAATTTTAAACTTAATTAAATAAAAAAAAACATATATATAATGAATCGATCAAAAGTAATTATTAATAGTTTTTATTAAGATTTTATCACATTTCATTTTTACTTCATTTTGTAAAAATCTTACAACAATAATTTTCTTTTATGAAGCATGGAAAACTAATTTAATTTCTAACAATTAATTAATTTAAAAACATTTCAATATAAAATTAAATGTAATTTAAAAACAATAATAATAATGATGATTATTTGTTAATTGTTATGAAAATCTAAAAAAAAAACTTTTCTATAAATATATTCAATGCACGCAATGCTATTGAAAAAAAATATATACATAAATAGAAATATAACAGAATTGGAAAAAATTACAATAGAAAATAAACAATAATAGTATCTAAAACAATATTTTTTATTATTTTCCCAGTTTCATCATTATTGTTTACGCGAGACATGTGTATTTTTTCTGGAGAAAAAAAACCTAAAAAGTCTTAAGTACAATATTATATCGTCCCCTCAATATAACAATAGCGTATAATTTTTTTGGGGTTTTGAGTAAATCGTGTTTAAAGTTTTTGTCAAATCGGATCTCTATTGAAACCTCATTATCGCGGTAAATAAAAATTATTCATATTGTATTTTTCGACGAATACATAAAACCGTTTCTTGTCTTTAACTTGACCTATTTTTTTTTATTCTACGCATCCTTTAAGACCATAATTATGTCATTCAAAGAGCAACTCCTCCATATAGGCTATTTTATTTTTTAAGGAATTTGTATGATGTACCTGATACACTATTTTATTTTGTATGGTATACGCTGTTTTATTCAATAATTTTACGGTATTTTTATTCAAATATTTGATCTCAAAAATATCAATTTGTAACATTATAAAACAGTGATTAATTATAGTTTAGTTAATTCAGTTGCACATATTTATTAATCTCCAATTTGGGTTATTATAAACAAAAAATTATGATAAGTTAAGGTATACATTGCGTAAATCAAAAATAACTAGAAATTCATTCATCTTCTTTCTCTTCCTCTGCTTCATCTGGCTCATCTAAACAATTTCGCTTCTTTCCACCTTGTAAGTTAAAAAAAATGACTGCGAGCCACGAGGAATTACATTCTTCTTGCACAAATTTTGGAGATCATGCAGCTTTCGATTACAAATTGGCAGCTCTTTATTGTATTTTCCAGTAAACGAAAAGTTGATCACCTCTTTTGTTTTTCGCGTTCCTCCAATATCAATTGCTTTCAAGTCTCCATCCCATTCCTCCTTGTATAATAATTGTTTTCGTTGATTTTTGTTCACTTGGAGGATCTTAAGATTAAGCCAATTAACCGAGTCATTTTTTATATTTTTCTTAAGGCTATGGCCTAACCTCGAAAACATGGCTTTGAGATCAATCATATCACTGTATTGAAGCCTCTCTACAGCAAAGGGGTTTCTCCGTCTTGCCAGTCTCATTATAGTTGGCCATTCTTCCGGCGAATAGACGCATATATTCCTCTTCGCACGTTCTATTGCAGAGTGCATCGAATCTACCTCCATTTGTGTGTGTCCGCTTTGGAGATACTTAATTGTTATCGAATTTAGCTTCAAAGTATTGTTGATATAAATCAATAGTGTAGCAATGAACCTGTTTCTGTTCTGTCCCCCACAGCAGTCTGAGTAGAGAATAACATCAGTTACCGATTCGTCTAACGAGTTCATAATTTTCCATATTGTGGTCCCAATTTCGTCCGATCCTCGTTGACCCTGATTTTCATCCCATAGAAAACAGTAACCTTCTCCACTGGCAATATCGTAAAATGTGTTATTGTACGTCGCGAACTTTCGGCTGTAATACATCGTGCTTACGTTGCTACAAGGAGTCGTTAACACTGACTGGAGGTCAAAAGTAAACACTTTTAAGTTACTGTTACTTTTAGCTGATTCCTTGTCAGTTTGCTTGTTAGTTCTTGCCTTTGTCTTATTTAAGATGTGTTCATCATAGGATTTCTGAATGGAGTGTTTGTCCTCAGCGTTTTTGTACCTCTCGCATGTTAAGCAGGTGTCCTTTTTTGGACGATGGAAAGAATAATTATAATCATTGCAAAATATCCGGCGATAAACGTTTTCTTTAATGATAACGTCCGGGTGGAGTTCTTTGAATAAATCGTACATTTTTGATATTGTTAAGTCGGAGGCAAGATAAAGTCGTTGACTTTTTGCTCGAGTGTAATGGCTTTCGACGGCTGGAAATGACTCGATGTGCTTTTTGATAAGCACAACTGTCTCTGCGTCTAATTTCCTCTGGTGGCCATGTTGACCCCTCTTATCAGTAAGTTCATTTTGACACATCTTCTTGGCTAACACAGATATTGCGCCTTCCGACAAGTTCAAAGTATTTAAAAAAAACTTCTTGCATACCTGTTTGGCTTTGAGAGTATAATTAAATGTGTTCGCCCGCCGTGATCTGATTGTCAATGTCCTTTTGCACTTTTCAATTTTCACGCAATTGGCCAGGAACAGTCGCTGCTTCGAATAGTCGCCTAAATTCCAATAATCTGCATTGATCTCCATGCGCTCTTCTTCTGAGAAGTTTTGTGGGCAATTATGGCGGCACTTACAGTCAACGGGTTTCAGAACACGTTCTTCAACTCTTTTGCCACTCTTAGTGACATACGGCTTCCCTTTGTTTCGATGATTCTTCCTTTTTTTCTGCACCCATTTCTGACTTTCAATCTATTGATCGGAAATAATTCACAGTTAGACGTGGCTAGACTCAAACAATATTTCTCAAAAGCTGTTTGCTGTACTCACCTTTCTCTTTCGCGTAAGTATATTTCTAGCATTTTCATCCTTGTTATTGATATAAGTATCAGCACAGTCTGCGATTTCTTCTAAAACTACATCTGCTGTCTTTATCGCTGAATTATCTAATTCATCTGCCAAGGCCTGTGCATAATCATCCGAATCGGGGGCATACTCCTCCGACGATCCTGCAGAGATGTCTGTACCATTTTCATCATCTGTTCCAGGTATCTCTATGTCCGACGATCCCACAGCGAAATCAGACTCATCAGTCTTTGGATCAATTTCCAGAACTACTGGTGGTTTCGTGTCACAGCCTGTTGATATTTACCTTACTCACTTCACTTACATTATATTATAATAGAAGATACTCACTCAGACGCTTCAAATCCATATTTTTAACGAACAAACTTTCTCTGCGAACTGAATTTGCAAACTTAAATTTCAAATGACTACAATATTTCCTTGGCATTTATGTTGTCAAAATAACGTGAACATCGCATAGGCTACTATTCTTGTCAATTGTTGATAAAACTTTCGAATTTGTATTGAAAATAAAACAGTTTATGTGGGGTATAGAAATGGTCGGAATGAAACTATTTCTCAAACAATAGTGTATATTATTATAAGCTATTTTATGAGTTAAAGTTTTCATAAATTGTATTTTTTTCTACAGGATAAAATGGAGTATAATGCGTATACACTATTATTCTTTTAACAACTTTGGAATGGCAATTTCAAGTAAAATAGTGCATATGAGCTTACACACTTATTGAAGGAAAATTTTGAACAAGAAATTATACACTATTTTTTCCAACGACATTTTGACCCACTTTTTGGAAGTAGAATTTTACGAAATTTTGACCAGACATAAAATCAATGATGGAGATTCTAAATATGCAATAAAAAAATAATAGCGTATGAGCACATACGCTATTGTTATATTGAGGGGACGATATACTTATCGCACTTGATCAACAAGAGGGTATTTACTGAAATTTTTATAATTTTCAGTAGAAGCAAGACAATTTTTAATTTTACGTTAAAGGAATACCTATGAAAAAACCATTTTAAACCAACCTTTTTATTACTAAAAAGTAGACAAAACAGCGGGTAGAAGTAAAAAAATTTAATTTTCAGTTAATACCCTCTTGTTGATCAAGTGCGATATGTTTGTAGTATATTGCAAACTTTATCATGCTGAACTTTAGACAATTTATACTACATGACATGGCAAAACAAGTCGAGAAGAAATATTTTTTTATTATTATACAAATTTATTTCTTACATAATTTAGAAATTTCGTACATATACATATGTTCATATTTACGAAAGCGAAAACAAGTATGGAAAGATTTGGGAGATAAATAAAAATATGAGCGACATTTTTTTGCGAAATAATAGAGTTTGAAGTGAAATAATTTTTGTGATTTTTTCTTAAAAAAAAAAAACTTAAAAACAAGTGTCTTTTGAGCGAGTAATCAAAACTTAACAGAAAGGTCTTTTTGAAAAGTACTAAAAAATATCATAATACATATTAGGGGAAAACAACAAATTTAAGCCATCCTATTTGGCGTACCCCTTCCTTCTTCCTAATGTAGTGAACGGTATAAAAAGTGATGCAAAAGCAATAAAGTCACATGATTTCATTGATTCTTTGTTTTCTTTTAATATGAATTTTGAAAGAGTAGCGAACTTTAAATTTATATTGCTAAATAAATACATATGTACATACATAATTATTTTAGTTATTTATTAAGTTAAAAAAAAATTATTATTCCATTTCATAATTTTTTCACCTTATAACTTCATTAAATCCTGTTACAAAAAAAATTAAAAGCATAATATTCCATTAAAATGAATACAACAAATTAAGTTGACACATTTATTGTCCTCTTTTGTTTACAAAATTTCATTTAAACAAACCGGTAAAATATCTTTAAAAAAAGAAAACAAAAAAGTAACAAGTTTTTACGTTAAACCAAAATAAAATCAAGAAGCGTACATATGATCAGTTCAAAAGAAAATCACAAAAAAATCATGTTAACACAGAATTTTCGTCAAGTTTAAATAAAAAAACCCACACACACACAAAACAGGGAGCCACTTGCTATATTTAACTGGTTTAGTCATAATTTTTAGCCATATAATGACTGCTACTTTTTTCCCAGTGTGTTGAAGTAAATGACTATTGTTATTTAAATGTGACATGCAATCTCCAAAAGCAACATTTATTAACACAATACACATCAGTGTTGCCGTTAGGATACGAAAGATACATTTTTCGTACCTTTTGACTACTACAGGTATCATGTATAATCCTGACATTTTTCGTATCTTTTGAATCTGTACGCAAAATGTACAGAAACAAAACATTCGAAAATTTTTAGCCAACTAAAACTTTTTAAGACTGATCTTCGTAACCGACTCAATACTAATACAATAGCAGCCTAGGCGCATTGACTAAAAGGTGAGGTCAACTCTACAACAACACTGCTTCTGTGGTCGGATTGTCAAAAAAATTGCTAGTAAAAAAAGGTTAGTTTACATAAAAAATTAGTTTGCATGCACTTTGACAAATCGACCACCGACAAAAAAAACACCATCTGTTGACTTGAACCCACCTTCTAGTGAATTCGCCTTGATAGCAGCTTTAATAATGGTGAAAGAAAACATTAAGGGGTTGCAACATACGATCCACCTAAATTGATGACTACTAGTAGTGCGAAGTTGTTCTAAAGAAATATTTTCAATTCAATTTCAATTATTTTCAGGAAATTTATATGAACGTTGATATAATCACCTTATTATAAACGCCTTAACTCGTATATTAATTTTTACAAGGATGAATTTGTTTTGATAACATTCAAAGATAATTACATATCAAAGTTTTTCTTGGGATTCAAAAAATTAATTAACAAGGTTTCGTTTAAATGTGCTACATTCCCATTTCATACTATTGATAAACTAAAATTTATTGTTGAAGGGATAAGCTATTCCTATGCGCATTTCACTGGTTGCTTAGGCCAGATCGTCAGGAAACTTCATCCAAAGATTTTAGAAAAACTAAAGATATTATACAAATAATACTGTTAAGCGAATAAGAATTATAATCCAGAGTTTTACTTGTAACAATATCAAAGCTTGAACAAAAACCACAACAATAAGCAGTGTGTTTATCTTTTCTTACATTCCCGGCTACAATTGGTTGATTTTTTGTCAACTCTAAATGTAGTTGTAAGTGGGAAAAGAAAAAACAGAAATAAAAACAAATTACTTTATTTTATTTTCCCATTTCAGTTTTATTTACACTGCCACATGCATATCAGTTATCAAAGTTTTTCTTGGGATTCAAAAAATTAATTAACAAGGTTTCGTTTAAATTTTAATAATTAGTATTAAAGTTTGCTTACTGTATTTTTAAAAATTACATGTGTAATATTTATGACTTAAATAAATATAAAAATAAATTTATAAGAAATCTTTTTCTTTACAATATTAATTTAAATATGAAATAAAAATGTTATGTTAATAAATATTAAGCGTTAAAAATGGATTATCAGTTTTTTTCAAAACGTATCTTTTTGGGAGAAAGTGTATCTTTTTGGAAACTAAAATGTATCTTTCTCGAAATTTTACTGGCAACACTGATACACATAACAAAATACGAACATGTATATTTCAAATAAAGATGAAATAAATACAATGACTTCTCTGTTTTTCCAAAAACAAAACAACAAGAGAAAAAAAACAAGGCTCAAGAGCAAAACAACCAAAGTCAGTGTTAACAACTAAAGTTGCCAGATTAATTAAAATATTGCTATTTTAAGGTTTTTTTTTTATTTTGTAGAAAAAAGACATTTCTTATTATTTGATTCAGATTCCAGGTACAGCATTAGAAATGACCAAAAAACTAGTAACGGTGAAGAACGGGTTCCAAATGAAGTAAAAACATAAAAGCTGTTTTGGACTTATGAAATTGTTTCACATTCTGCCTGGCTCTGTTTTTTTAATGCAAAATGTTGGCATGTGTATGAATGAATAATATGCCGAGTCAAATATGTTTCGACGTAACAGCTTAAGGCTAGATTACACTATCTCACAAGTCTTACGTCTTCCATAATACTTTGTGAGATAGAAATCTTTGAGTTTTGTTGCGACTGTCAAAAAATCTAATTTAACATGACAGTTTGTGTTCACACCATCATACAAAGTATAAACACTCACACATGAAATAAAATGCAACCCTGATCCAATGAAAAGTATTATTGTTTAGAAATTTTTCAAAAAACGATGAAGTCGTATGGGATGTCAAACTTTTTTCATAATATGTACTTGTCATTTTCGTGACACATTGCATTCATATTATCACACTTTGTCATATTACTTGAGTTTTTGACATGTATTAATACAAAGTATAATAGTGTAATCTAGTCTTTACGTCGCTTTATATTTAACTCTGGATGAAATGACGTAA
Organism: Pollenia griseotomentosa; assembly: GCA_963931875.1. Classification (NCBI taxonomy): domain Eukaryota; kingdom Metazoa; phylum Arthropoda; class Insecta; order Diptera; family Polleniidae; genus Pollenia; species Pollenia griseotomentosa. Next base: position 96,581,676 of record OZ007563.1, on the reverse strand, counting down.
CGAAATATTTTAAAATTATGACACATTTAACTTTCACATATTTATATGCCATTTTTACTTCAACAAGGCTAACATTTACGAAGTGTTGCTTTAATAAAACCACATAAGGGAGTTTTTTGAGACGCAAAGAGCTTGTAAGGATAACTGTAAAAATAGCTGCCATACTAACGAAGTGTATTTGACTTTTTTTAATATACATACATACTTTGGCAAATCACCATGCAAAGACTTACGCCAGAACAACGTTCACGTGGAAATTTATTTCCAAAATTCGCCAAACTTATAGAGCACTTCGTCAAGTTTGTGGTGAGGCTTATTTCTGGCTTAACGGATATATAAATAAGCAGAATTGCCGTTTTTGGAGAGGACACAATCTTCATGAGACTCCATTACGTCCTGCGTTTTGCGTGCCGAATAACTTTGTTGAGACAAGCGTTTAGTAAACGAATTATTTCAAAAATGAAACTGGGAATTGGCCACTTCTTTCGTGCGATTTGAAACCATTAGACTACATTTTGCTGGGGTATGTTAAATATCTGATCTATGCTGATAAACCAGCAATGATTGATCCTTTAGAAGCCAACATTAGACGCACTTTTCCTTAAAAAAAGTGTTGCAAAATGGGACCGACAGGTTGGCGTTCATGAAACACAGTCGCGGAGGTCATATGCCAGAAATTATTTTTAAACATTAAATGCCATAAAATTTGTGAGCTTATAAAGCCAAAAGTTTGGTCCTTCCATTGAATTTGTTGTGTTTTATTTCTAAAAAAAAAAAGTTCTATGCTTCAAAAAAAAAACACCCGTTACCAAGGTATATTTACACAAGGTAGACTCATTTGGGAGTGTATAAATTTTGCTCTATAAAAAGAACCGAGTTGTCAAAATTGTCTTCATATCGTCCCCTCAATATAACAATAGCGTATGTGCTCATACGCTATTATTTTTTTATTGCATATTTAGAATCTCCATCATTGATTTTATGTCTGGTCAAAATTTCGTAAAATTCTACTTCCAAAAAGTGGGTCAAAATGTCGTTGGAAAAAATAGTGTATAATTTCTTGTTCAAAATTTTCCTTCAATAAGTGTGTAAGCTCATATGCACTATTTTACTTGAAATTGCCATTCCAAAGTTGTTAAAAGAATAATAGTGTATACGCATTATACTCCATTTTATCCTGTAGAAAAAAATACAATTTATGAAAACTTTAACTCATAAAATAGCTTATAATAATATACACTATTGTTTGAGAAATAGTTTCATTCCGACCATTTCTATACCCCACATAAACTGTTTTATTTTCAATACAAATTCGAAAGTTTTATCAACAATTGACAAGAATAGTAGCCTATGCGATGTTTACGTTATTTTGACAACATAAATGCCAAGGAAATATTGTAGTCATTTGAAATTTAAGTTTGCAAATTCAGTTCGTAGAGAAAGTTTGTTCGTAAAAAATATGGATTTGAAGCGTCTGAGTGAGTATCTTCTATTATAATATAATGTAAGTGAAGTGAGTAAGGTAAATATCAACAGGCTGTGACACGAAACCACCAGTAGTTCTGGAAATTGATCCAAAGACTGATGAGTCTGATTTCGCTGTGGGATCGTCGGACATAGAGATACCTGGAACAGATGATGAAAATGGTACAGACATCTCTGCAGGATCGTCGGAGGAGTATGTCCCCGATTCGGATGATTATGCACAGGCCTTGGCAGATGAATTAGATAATTCAGCGATAAAGACAGCAGATGTAGTTTTAGAAGAAATCGCAGACTGTGCTGATACTTATATCAATAACAAGGATGAAAATGCTAGAAATATACTTACGCGAAAGAGAAAGGTGAGTACAGCAAACAGCTTTTGAGAAATATTGTTTGAGTCTAGCCACGTCTAACTGTGAATTATTTCCGATCAATAGATTGAAAGTCAGAAATGGGTGCAGAAAAAAAGGAAGAATCATCGAAACAAAGGGAAGCCGTATGTCACTAAGAGTGGCAAAAGAGTTGAAGAACGTGTTCTGAAACCCGTTGACTGTAAGTGCCGCCATAATTGCCCACAAAACTTCTCAGAAGAAGAGCGCATGGAGATCAATGAAGATTATTGGAATTTAGGCGACTATTCGAAGCAGCGACTGTTCCTGGCCAATTGCGTGAAAATTAAAAAGTGCAAAAGGACATTGACAATCGGATCACGGCGGGCGAACACATTTAATTATACTCTCAAAGCCAAACTGGTATGCAAGAAGTTTTTTTTAAATACTTTGAACTTGTCAGACGGCGCAATATCTGTGTTAGCCAAGAAGATGTGTCAAAATGAACTTACTGATAAGAGGGGTCAACATGGCCACCAGAGGAAATTAGACGCAGAGACAGTTGTGCTTATCAAAAAGCACATCGAGTCATTTCCAGCCGTCGAAAGCCATTACACTCGAGCAAAAAGTCAACGACTTTATCTTGCCTCCGACTTAACAATATCAAAAATGTACGATTTATTCAAAGAACTCCACCCGGACGTTATCATTAAAGAAAACGTTTATCGCCGGATATTTTGCAATGATTATAATTATTCTTTCCATCGTCCAAAAAAGGACACCTGCTTAACATGCGAGAGGTACAAAAACGCTGAGGACAAACACTCCATTCAGAAATCCTATGATGAACACATCTTAAATAAGACAAAGGCAAGAACTAACAAGCAAACTGACAAGGAATCAGCTAAAAGTAACAGTAACTTAAAAGTGTTTACTTTTGACCTCCAGTCAGTGTTAACGACTCCTTGTAGCAACGTAAGCACGATGTATTACAGCCGAAAGTTCGCGACGTACAATAACACATTTTACGATATTGCCAGTGGAGAAGGTTACTGTTTTCTATGGGATGAAAATCAGGGTCAACGAGGATCGGACGAAATTGGGACCACAATATGGAAAATTATGAACTCGTTAGACGAATCGGTAACTGATGTTATTCTCTACTCAGACTGCTGTGGGGGACAGAACAGAAACAGGTTCATTGCTACACTATTGATTTATATCAACAATACTTTGAAGCTAAATTCGATAACAATTAAGTATCTCCAAAGCGGACACACACAAATGGAGGTAGATTCGATGCACTCTGCAATAGAACGTGCGAAGAGGAATATATGCGTCTATTCGCCGGAAGAATGGCCAACTATAATGAGACTGGCAAGACGGAGAAACCCCTTTGCTGTAGAGAGGCTTCAATACAGTGATATGATTGATCTCAAAGCCATGTTTTCGAGGTTAGGCCATAGCCTTAAGAAAAATATAAAAAATGACTCGGTTAATTGGCTTAATCTTAAGATCCTCCAAGTGAACAAAAATCAACGAAAACAATTATTATACAAGGAGGAATGGGATGGAGACTTGAAAGCAATTGATATTGGAGGAACGCGAAAAACAAAAGAGGTGATCAACTTTTCGTTTACTGGAAAATACAATAAAGAGCTGCCAATTTGTAATCGAAAGCTGCATGATCTCCAAAATTTGTGCAAGAAGAATGTAATTCCTCGTGGCTCGCAGTCATTTTTTTTAACTTACAAGGTGGAAAGAAGCGAAATTGTTTAGATGAGCCAGATGAAGCAGAGGAAGAGAAAGAAGATGAATGAATTTCTAGTTATTTTTGATTTACGCAATGTATACCTTAACTTATCATAATTTTTTGTTTATAATAACCCAAATTGGAGATTAATAAATATGTGCAACTGAATTAACTAAACTATAATTAATCACTGTTTTATAATGTTACAAATTGATATTTTTGAGATCAAATATTTGAATAAAAATACCGTAAAATTATTGAATAAAACAGCGTATACCATACAAAATAAAATAGTGTATCAGGTACATCATACAAATTCCTTAAAAAATAAAATAGCCTATATGGAGGAGTTGCTCTTTGAATGACATAATTATGGTCTTAAAGGATGCGTAGAATAAAAAAAAATAGGTCAAGTTAAAGACAAGAAACGGTTTTATGTATTCGTCGAAAAATACAATATGAATAATTTTTATTTACCGCGATAATGAGGTTTCAATAGAGATCCGATTTGACAAAAACTTTAAACACGATTTACTCAAAACCCCAAAAAAATTATACGCTATTGTTATATTGAGGGGACGATATAAAACAAAAACAATTTAACGCACACATGTACAAATTTTGTCTCATATACACGAAATTTGATGTTTGGGTTCCAACTAGGGGTAAACAGCTGACAAACATATGGGCCAACGAGTTTACCTTGTGTAAATATACCTTGCCCGTTACCTTAAAAAATATATACAAAAAACAAAAAAATATATCCAATAATTTTATTATTTATTTAATCATATTTTAAAAAATCCAACAAAAATAAATTGAAATTGTCACATCCTTCTTTGTCACTACAGAACACACTATCCTCCTATGTTACCCATATGCTTGAATTGTGTTTGTAATCTTTTTAAAAAAATTTAAAAATCCAACTTTAAATTTTTTGTGTCTTTATGCACCATATTGAATGTGAAGACTTTTCTCCTATGGTACCCATATGCCTGAATTGTGTTTGTGATGTACTTTATGGGATTTTGAGCATATTTGGACAGATCCTTTTTTGTCACTCATCCGGACCTTATGGAAAATAAGGGGTATGGACAACACTATCATCCTATGGTACCCCCATATGCCTTAATTGTATTTGTGATCTTTTAAAAAAAAATTTTAAAGTTTAACTTTGAAATTTGTTTGGTGTAATATCTGTTAAAATCCCGCTTAAATTTAAAACGCACTTAAAATGAAAATGTTTTTATGCTGAGCAGTGGTTTATATTATACTAGCATATACCCGCTACTTCGTTAGCGTCTCCTTTTTCTTCGTGGACATATTTTTATGCCAAAGTTTATTTTTCTAGGTTTTAACTTGTTTAAATTCTAGCATTTAACCCGCTACTTTAGTAGAACCAAAAAGCTAAAGAAAAATATCACATTTCCCGTATTTACTTTTTTGGGTACTATATTTTACCCCCATTAAAGTATCAAAAATTTCAGTATTGTAGTGGCAGCCCATTATTTAGTACGAATATGTCAATGAATGGAGGAAAATGTTTTGTAAAAAAAGTACCAAAAATAGTTACGATTTTCAACCCTTAAATGTTCGAATTTCGAAAAAGTGCCAAAATCGTATACGTATTTTTTGATAAGTTTCGAATGTGGTATTAACTTTGTTTCTATGTTTATTGGTTCAGAAGATAGATGGGGTGGCAGTACTAAAATTCAGATTTTACCCGTTTACTCCCTAATAGGGCCGTATTTAAAAAAAGTACCAGACACCTGTCCGCTTGTTTTTTCTAAAGAACAACGATAAGTATTACAAGCATTCGAATTTCGAAAAATCCCGTCTTAGTGGATCGATTTGGGGAGTGACCAATCGCTAGTCCAAATTTCAAGTTTCAAGGGTCAGCGGTTTGGGCTGGGCGATCATGAATGAGTCAGCCAGTCAGTCACTCACAAAACTCTTTAATAAAGGGTGGTTAAATTGTAAGGGCCGATGTTGAATGTGAATCACACCTAAACGCCAAGTTTTTTTCCGAATTTTATTTGACATTTCTCTATTTCAGACTTACTCAATTTGAACCATGGAGAGATACACAATCCAACAACGTGTTAAAGTTATCCAGACTTATTATGAAAATGGGCGTTCAAATCGAAATGCATATCGTGCACTTCGTGATTTTTGATGAGGCACATTTTCACCTCATTGGATTCGTCAATAAGCAGAATTGCCGCATTTGGGCGAATGAGAATCCAAGAGTGATTGTCGAAAAACCAATGCACTCACAAAGAGTGACTGTTTGGTGCGGTTTATGGGCTGGCGGCATCATCGGGCCGTATTTTTTCCAAAATGAGGCCGGTCAGGCAGTTACTGTGAATGGTGTTCGCTATCGTGAGATGATAACGAACTTTTTATGGCCCGAATTGGAAGATATGGATGTGGATGATATGTGGTTTCAGCAGGACGGTGCCACTATCCACACAGCTAACGAAACAATGGCTCTTTTGCGCAACAAATTCAATGGCCGTGTTATCTCACGTAATGGCGATGTCAATTGGCCGCCAAGATCATGTGATTTGACACCGTTGGACTTTTTTCTTTGGGGTTATTTGAAAGAAAAGGTGTACGTCGATAAGCCAGCAACAATTCAAGAGCTAAAGGATGAGATAATTCGGCACATTAACGGCATAGAATCTCCATTATGCCTCAGGGTCATCGAAAATTTGGACCATCGGATGGAGGTGTGCCGCCGTGGTCGCGGCACCCATTTGGCCGATATTTTGTTCCATACATAATTGAGTAATACCAATATATCATAATAAAATAAAATTACAATAATTTCCTAAATAGTTTGTGTTTTATTCAAAATCAACATCGGCCCTTGAAATTAAACCACCCTTTATATATAGATAAAGATTTTTATTTTAATTTGAAGTGTTAAATGTAGTTTGAACCAAGGACCGGAAAACGTTTTTTTTTTATGTTTTTTAAAAAATATTTATCATTGGTGTTCGAAAAATATTTTAAACTGTACAAAAAACAAAAAAAGAAAAAAATCTTTTGTTTGATATTGTTTCTTTAAGTTCAAAATAATAAAGTTCTCAAAAAAAAAGTTTTAATTTTTTCGTACAAAATAAAAATTTTTCCCATCAGTTAAAAAAAAATAAAAAACAAACTCAAAAAAGATATTTATTTTTTCAGTACAATATTATTTTGTACATAAAAAGAAAAAAACCGAAAACTTAAAACTTAAAATTGAACATGACAAAGATAAAAATTATGAGATAAGATTATAAAGATATGTATATTATTTTTTTACGCTGTTTAGCTATTTTTATTGTTTTTTTAACCGATTTAGAGATTTCAAATAAATTTTAGAGTTTGTTTCTGATGTTGATTTTTTCGTGAATTTTTGCCATGTTCGCGATAGAAGCGATTTTTTCCTGTAAGTTTCTGGTTCTTTACAGCTTTAACGATTAATAAAAAATAGTAGACTCTGCTATCATACCGCTGTTAGCAAATTTTTGCGAATTTCCGCTAATTTCCCAATTTTTTCCGAATTTTTGCCATTCCTTATAGTTTTAGGGACTTCCAATCAATTTTATGTATTGTTTGAAATATTAAAAATTTTCGCTATTTTAGCAAACTTTTGCGAATTTTTGCAACATTTAATTTACTAATAAAATTTGTGCCCATAACTTCTTTTAAATTTGCATTTTCATATTATAAATTTAATTAAAATTCACAATTTAAACTACAAAATTTGAGTTCTCAATGTAAGTTTCTAAAAACAAAAAAAAAAAATATTTTTCTTTAAAACGTTTTTTTAAAAACTTTATTGTTTTTATTTTTAAAGAACAATTCAAACAAAATATTTTTTTTTTTTTTTTTTTTTGTACGGATGAAAATATTTTTTGAACACCAATGATAAATATTTTTTCATGTACAAAATACATATTGTACTTCAAAAATAAATATCTTTTTTTGTGTTTCTTATTTTTTTTTTAAACTGATAGAAAAAAAAATTTATTTTGTACGCATGAGTTTTGAATTTTTCAAATGAAAAACTTAAATTTTAAGTTTTCGGTTCTTAATTTCTGATGCCTGGTTTGAACACATTTTTCCATTAAATTTCTATTTAATTTTTCGAAAATCCGACCAAAAATTATCGGATTTTATAAAAGCAAATATCTTAAGACTTGAAGAATAGTGTAAAAGGGGCTTCAGTATGATTTTGCTAAAATAAAACTAGCATCACTGATAGTTCTGTTTTATAAAGTAATGCTCCATTTTTACTAGCCCCAAACTCATCACCTTTTTTTAATTTCCCTGCGCTTTACGTTAAAAAAACACTCTTTTTAAAAATTTCGTTTGTATCCAATTAAAATGAAAAAAGAATAATTCTTTTGCAATAAATGAAATCATTAATCTTTGTTTAAAATCTAAATGCGGGTCACTTATCAGTTAACAAGTTTTTTTTATTAATTTATATGAATAATTTTATTAATATTTAGTCATAAAAAATATTTTCAATGTTTATAAACGACGGCGAATTCAAAGTCAATATCAATAAAAAAAAAACAAGTAACAGGCTATGCTGAATCATTGATACCCTTCACCTCGGTGTGATAAGAACAGAAATTTACATAAATACCGGTCATAAGATATTAATATATCTTTTTTGTACCACGCCCACTTCTCCAATCCCAACCACATTTTGTCAGATGTTGTGTATTGATAACCAAGTTGCTTGTAACAAAATTTGGATCATGCCGTTCTCCAGATATGCAAAAATATATAATGCCTTTGCACGGAAGGTGCCACGCCCACTACTCCAATCACGCCTTTTAAACATTGGAAACATTGGGTATTGCCTTTCTTCAGATATTCAGAAAAAACAATAAGGGATTAATGGGTAAAATTAGAGGCAGTAGTTGTTTTTTGCTCATGTCTCAGTCATTTATGAATCGATCTGGCTGAATTTTAATAGCAATCAAGTGTTGATATAATAAACTGAATGACAAATCTATAGATACCCTTTCCACCTGTCGTGAAGGGTATAAAAACTAAAGTTAAGCCAAGTTTATATTACCCCGTTTATAGGCATTTCTAATTTCCAAAAAAAAAGAAAGGCGTTGGCGTATAACTTTTTTATTGTAGCTTAATAGTTAAGTCATGAAAACAATTTGCAAATTTAGGTGGATTCATCTATGCATTCCGAACAATATTTTTGTCCGGAGAATAATGTTTTTACTGCGAGTGTTCTGCAGAACGATTACGGAAAATTTGTCTGGAAAACAAAGCAACCAAAATGGCAGCAAACTAGCAAACCACTTAGTTGGCATTTTTTTCTAAAAGTTTGTTAAAGTAAATGGACGAAAAAAGGAAAGGGATTTTATTATTATTTTTTTTTTATTTGATTATTCAGCAAAAAAGTTTTTATTTACAAATTAAAAAAAGTGGCAACTCAGTATTTAGTTCCAAACAAAAATTAAAATTAAACCAATTCAAGAAAAAACTTGCCGAACAAAATAATTTCTCTCTCTCAGAAGTAAGACGTCAAACTTAATATAAAAAAATTTTGTCAGGAAAAATATTGTTCGGAACGCATGGGTGAATTGAGCTTTAGGAGCTATTTGCAAATAAAATGTCTGATGCTGCCATATTTTTTATATAAAATTGTTTAATCATTAGTGTTACCATCACGAAAATACAATGATATTTCTAATTGCAATATATGTATAAACAGCGAGCAAAAACTTAAGCAAATTTTTTTTATTTGCAAATAAAGGCCGTGTCAGATAAAACTTTTGCCTCGCGTTGCGTTATATATACTTTGACAGAAAAGCGTAAAGCAAAAAGTGTATGTCACAATAAAAACTTTGACAACACTCACACATTGTGTGTTAAAAAGAAAATAAATAAAAAAAATTATACTAGAAGATTGTCAAAGCGCGCAAAAAGGTGAGAGTTGCCCAACTTTTCGCTTCGCTTTGCGTTAAAAGCAGTTTATGTGACAAGTGCCATATAAACATGTACATTTAACTGAAATGTCAAAGCGTATATGTAACGCAACGCGAAGCAAAAGTTTTATCTGACACGGCCTTAAGAAATGCGTATAAACGAGGCATATAGCGTATAATCAATGTTACTTGGGTCTAGTAATTTGCACAGATACATAAGTAGTTGTCAACTCATTTGTTTAACCCTCGTATACTACATATAAATGTACATACATGCATACATATGTAATTCTAAATATAAATATTTTTAATTGCAATAAATATGTATTTTCTCTTAGATTTTCTTGAAATCAATGATGCGTTGTTTTTTGCAATCATTTTCGTTTTTTCTTTATATATTAAAATATGTAAGATCAGACGACATTAATACCTTTAAAATTTTTGTATAAAAAATATTTATATATATATATATTTATGTATATTTTATTAAAAATAGTCTGACTTTGGTTTAATAAACGGTTACTTTATAGTTTCATTGTTGACTTTAGCAACTGCACTTTGTTAATTTTTTTTTTTTGTTTTCGTTTCTGTTTTCTTTATATTTTTTTTTAATTCTTATTTTTGTTGCTATTCTGTTTTTCATACCAACATGACATACTTTCTCAGTAATCTTTTTTTATACTTTGTAAATATTTCTTAGTTTGTTTTTTTTATATACACACTACAGGGTGAATTTTTTGCTATTTGGTTTTTAAGTGTAAAAAAAGATTCGTGACAGGTGGCAATGCCAAAAATGCGTAGTAAGGTTTGCCATTTTACCATGAATAGACTAACAAAACAATAAAGTTAGAAAATGATTGAATTTTATTAAGGAAATTCGTGCTGTGTTAGAAATGTGTTTCTGCCGAAAAATTGTCTTCAAAAACGAAAAAAATTTTTGGCTTAATGGATACGTCAACAAATAGAATGGCCAAATTTAGTGTGGAGAGCAGCCAGATGTAGTTCTGCCAATGCACCCTTAAGAATACACTGTTTGGTGCGGTTTGTGGGCCAACGGCATCATTGGATTGTACTTCTTCTAAATCGATCAAAAGCGCAACTGAGCAAGGTACATTGAAATGATAAATGATTTTGCTTTTTTGCCCAAAATGAAAGAATTGGACTTCCCAGCAAACAATATGAGTCCCAAAAGAGTCTTTTAGGACTCCTTTTTATGAGCAAAACGCTCAGAAAAATGTTCCTAAAACCCTCAGAAATGAGCGTGTTTTCCTATGAAACCGTCAAAAAATTTTGTACTGAATATGAGCGTTTTAGGACTCCTAAATTTAACGATTTGTATGGAAAATTGTGAGCCTTTTTGCTCACAAATCAACCATAAAAACCTCTTAAAAGAGTCATAAAAGAGGGATTTCGGACCCAAAAAAGAGTGATATAGGAGTGTTTCTTTTTCTTGAAATTAGGGTATTCATTTTATTTGTAAATTTATGCTTGTTAGCTTTTAAGGGAAAACTTTTATTAATATATGTTTTGTGCATGGAAATAATAATCATTTTAAACCAATTTCAACGAACAAAACCTCCTAATTTTCTTTTAACAAAGGCTTCTAATGGATAGTTTTGTCTAATGAAAAGATTTATAAGGACAATGTTTAGTCAACTATTCACACATAAAGTACACAAAAAACATTAGTGAAAAGGTTAAAAAGTAAATAAAATAAAGGAATAATAAGCATTTGTTCAGCGCATATACTGGTACTTATTGAAATCACAACCGAACAGCGCAAAATGATCACAATAATGACAGACAAACGCAAAATATTGAAATTATTAAGAATAAGAAAACAAACTACCGTTGCCCCTCAGAAAACCCTCATAAATAAGAGTTTTCTAGGAATGTGCTCCTAAATTGCTCATAAAAATTAGTCTTTTAGGAGTCCTGAATTCTTCAGGCTCCGAAATCAATCAAAATTGCTCATAAATTAGGAGGGTAATCATAAACCCTCAAGAAAAGGTTTCTTTTAAGAGTCATATTTAGGAGCGCTCCGAAAATTGTTTGGTGGGTTACTACACGGCTCGCGATACCATGAACCTATTGGTGGCAGGATTATGTGATTTGACGGCACTAGACTATTTTTTGTGGGGATACGTTAAATCTCTCGTTTACACAAACATTCTAGCGCTAATTCCAGCCCTGGAAAACAACACTACAGCTGCCATTGGAGAGGTAACGGCCGAAATGCTTAAATTGACTTAAATTATTCCAAATTTTAACCTCACGGATGGACAAACTTAGGCGAAGCGGTGGGCTTGCATTCATTTATCGCCCCAAATAATTATTTCATACACTTTTGGAAATTTTCTGTTTTTTTTTTTCAAAATTTCAGAACCCAATAGGTTAAAAAATCACCCTTTATGTATATAATATATTACATTTATTAATGTACTATATTACGGAATATATGCATTCATAGTTGCAACATGAAATTTTTTATATTTTAAGAACGAGAAAAACTATATAAAGACAACTACTAACTTGTCTCAAACTTAGAACTGGATAGTGTCTGTTGCTATTTTTGTTGTCTGTTAGATTTGGATGTCAATAGAGGCATTACAAAATTAACCACAATCACAATTAACATTAGAGAAAGCATCAAACTAAATAACAATTTAAAGTTAACATATAATAATTTATATGTATGTATTTATATAAATTGGTCACAATACCCCAGCAAAAACTTTATTTACTTTTTAACAACAACTATCTATGCAACAACTTCCTAAACGCATTATATTGCGTACCTAATCGATACTCGCAGCATTACAATACAGCCAATGCATATAGTACTTTCTCATAATTCATACTCAAAGTGCGTAGCAAGTGTTGCCAATTCTTTATGAACAAAAATAGCTTAATTTAAAATTAACAATGGCTTCAAAGTGGCAATAATCAAGATTTTATTACAAAAACTTGCCTATAGAAATAGAAAAAGGGGTAAAATAATTTTTTTACAATATAATTGAATATGGGCCCTTCCACAGAGAAGCTTCATCATCACGTTACGCCACCAAGCAATTAAGCTTGTATTTTAGACCCATGTTGTTCAAATTTGTTCTCTCTTTTACTTAATGTAAAGCTGCTTGCCAAAATACAAACAAGAAAAGTATATAAATAATTCTTTGAGAAAAAATTGAAAATGCTTTGTGAAGTGATAAAAAGTAGACTTAAAATTATTTTCTTGGTTCGACTCTCAAATTAAGCAATTGTTTTTAATATTTTTACTTACAAAATAGGTTATTTGTAGTAAAAAGAAGAAATGAGTCAAATGGGTGCGCTTTATCGTTAGTAAAGGTTAACGGAATTTCTCATTACAATAAACGTAACTTGGTAAGAGAAGTTTTTGCTGGGATAGGTTAATAACCAACAACTTTCTCATCAAATATTGACAACTTTGACTGACAGTAATAGTTACGCATTGATAACAAAAATCACAAGATTAACAACACTGCCGTAAAGAAAAATCAAAGCAAAACTTCTATTCATTGACATACTTTCAATTAAGTGTTATAACTGCAGTTTTGTGGCTGCCGCATTTTTTAAATTAAAAGCAACTTAATTCGTTAAGTTTGCTTTGGATTTTTATAAGAATATAATTTGTATAAATTTAATTTTTTAGAAATTATTGTTAAAAGTGAAAAAAAAAATTAAAAAACCAGATAAAATAAACTTACAGTGAAATATCTCATGACCGGACACAGAACGGACCATTTCGTGTTCGTTCAAGAGGGATAAAAAGATTTAATTTTTTTTTTTTTTTTAAATATGCAATATAAAAGATTCCATTATTAAAACATAATTTTTTTCAAATATCATGATTATTCCTCAAGTAATTTACTCCGAATTAAGATTTAGTTTAAGGTGAAGTTCAAGTGACAAGCTTATAGAATAAATTTATCAAAAGTACCGCAAAGTTGAAAAAAAAATATGTATTAAAATAATAAAATATCAGTGAGTTTATTTTTTTCAGAAATTTTTAATCAGCGACTGTGACAAAAGTCGTACTGTTATGAAAAAATTTACCAATGGCCTATCGTTATTGAGTGACAACTTTAAAATTCTTGGATTTAATCGAAATGCAGTGGAAACTTAGAAGACAATGGGACTGGTGTTACCACCAGTAAAATTCAAAATTGCATTTGTAATGAAGAATAATTAACTACCCGATAAGAATGTTTGACCATTTGATACCCTACACTACACTTTTTACAGACAATTTTTCAAGAGTGTTCCTTACTTGGGACCCATAGGCAATTATGGACCTGGATCAACAATATTCTGTTTTAAAAAAGTGCTTTAAGGAAGGTTTGTAGTGGACCTATGGTCAATGCTGTACCTACCAGCACAACATTTTGCCATGACATAGTGTTTTTGCGCATTAAATATGCAGTCATAGCTTGAAAATATGCCCTACAAATTTTTAAAAATATGCCTTAAAACTAGCTTTTTTAAAAACAAAACATTCAGCCTATAATTTATACTAGTTTCGCCCGTTTGCCGAAATTCAACCAATTGACATTTACTTTCGAACCAGTGCGTTATACAACAAAAACGTACACATTATAAAGGCCCAAATACATTGGTCAAATTCCCATCCAGCATTGTGGTAGTATTAGTGAAAATGAGTTTGTATGTGTGACACCGACGATGCTTGATGGAAAATCAAAAAATTTAGACATTTAGCATGCTTGACGAGTGATTTTGATGAATGTATTGGCGTTACTCTTCAAGCACCCAAACACTTTAAACGTGATTTCAAACCGAACAGTCGCTAAAAATGTCGGATGAAAATAAATGCTTTGGAGGAAAAAAAAAATGATGGAATTATGGAAAACTTTTTAATTAATAATTTTCTTCTACTTTTCTTCAATTTTTGTTTTTATTTATTAAAAAGCAACAATTAAACACTTTTTATCTATATTTTAATATTTGGTTGCTCCTGCTGTTGTCACTTCAAAATAAAATGCAAAATGAATGCTTGACAGCTGATCCAGCAAATGTATGTTCTAATGTCAAGCACACGTACACGAGTTTGATGTCAAGCCTTTGACCAGTGTATTTGGGCCTTAAGAGAACAACAAAATGCACTATTGTGTGTGTACGTTTGCAAGTACAAAAAAAAAACGAAAACATTTTAAAAGAACAACATGATATTTTCAACCACCACTAGTGTGTCCCACTTTTTTGGGGCTCAAGCATAATTTAAAAGCTTAAGATTTGGATAGTTATTGAAAATTTCGTTAGAGATTAAATAAAAAAAAAAAACAAAATAAAAAAAAAACTTGCTGGGATTTCCAAAAATTTTGTAGATTAAAAAAAAAAAATATTATTATCGGGAATTCTTGTTCCGCGCCTCGTGTACAAAGACTATAAGTTTTTGCAATGCATTTGCTCATTATGCACCCTACATTAAAACTTTTCGTTATTTTTCCATAAATTTTGTAAATACCGCTTTATAACTTTAAAAATTTTTATGAAAATGAAGCAAACCAACAATGAAGTTTGAAAGATCAATTTATTCTTAATAACATAGAAACAAATATTTTTTAATTCGCTCTTACCGTTTCTGAGTTAAACCGGTTTTCAGCTTTGTAACCAGTTTATAATATTATTACTCTTACCCAACAAACAAATAAAACTCAAACGTTTTGTTTTTGCTATGTTTACAAATCATTTATTAGAGTTCTTACGATGTAGTTCTATGCCCTGCAATAAATTCTAAAAATCAGTTTCAGAAGTAGTGACATTGATGAAAGTTTTATCCCTTATCAATACATGACGCTTTAAGGATTTTATTAAAGGCCAGCTAGAAGACATGCAACCAAGTGAAGATTATAAATAATTGCATCATTTGATTCTTATTTTTTGGGTGATAGATCTAAGCTCTATCCAACAGTAAAAGCTTCAGAAGCTATTAATCGGGCCCGCTGGATGAAGAAAATATGTATGTTTTATACTTATTAATTTTTCGAAATCGCTGCAATCTTGCAAGGACAATTCAAAATCCGTTGCCTTGCAAGAATTTAGTTCATTTATTTTAAGAATAAATATCAAAAACTGGTACCTCTGTCCTCGATACGATTCTCTCAATTATCTTAGTCTAGTAAAGCAGTTGGATAGCTACAAAATTAATAATAAAGCAGTTGAACGCGCCACGTTAAAAACTTTTTTACGTCATCGGTGGTACTTTATCCCAAAATTAGCTACCTTAGCGTTTTTTTATGAACATACCGACACCAGAATTTTGAGTTGAACGGCAAGAAATCTACATACGTCAGTTAGCGAGAACGAAGTAGTAAATATAAACAGAAGACAACCTTAAAAATAATGAAATTCAAGGATTAACTTCCAAAACAAGTCTTATTTGTGTTTGAAGCTTGCGATATTTCAAATGATCTTTTAAAAAGAGATCCAGAAAATTGGGAAGCCAACAAGTCATTACAAGATGCAAAGAACAAAGTTCAAAATTAGCAAGTAGTAAATGATGTGGCAGGACGAGGTGTGGCTTTGTCCAACCCTTACTTCAATGCCACAACTTCGGAAACAGGTTTGGGCCAATTAGACCAAATTTCATTAAATTATCTCAAAAATTGTGACCTGTACTTTGCGCACGAGGTTTACATGAACATCGTTAATTCGACTTGAGTAAGTGATTCTGAGCCGATCGGTATAGTTAAAGGTGGGTTCTCGACCAATATTTTAAGGTGTAACCAACACCAGCCCAAATGCACAGTACCCTCTTTGCCAGAATTGCCGATTAATTATACCCTCTCCACAATTATGGTTTGGGTATAATTATTTGCTTGTTTTGTGTAGACACAACAAAAACACTACAAGAAGAAAAACATATACTTTTTTAATGTTTAAAAAGTAAAATAAAAAGAAAAAACTTCCGCATTCAATTTGGTAAAATTATTTAGTTAAATACATCAAATTTTCAAAGTAGAAAAATTTCATGCTGCTGGTTTCCTTTAATTGTAAGTTCTTCTGTAAACAAAAGAGGAATACAACCAGTGTTGCTATGGGAAGAATCAAAAAAGTTACGCTGCTCTTTCAAAAAATTTACGTTTTTCGTCCAAAGTTACATTTTAAAATATTGAATACATTTTTGTGATTAAGACAAAATAAATATTTTCAGTGATAAAAAAAAAAAACATCAAATTTATTAAATTAACATAACATAACAATTAACATATTAAACTTAACTTAGAATAAAAATAGATACAACGTTTGAAAACGTTAATTTAGCAATACGGGATAAACAGGTAAATCTGTGTAAGTTTCAAGCCCATGTTTATTGCATGATAATTAAAATATTATTTTAGTTCTCATATAAAAATTGTTACTTCAGTACAATTTAAATTTACTGGAAATTATGGATTTACAAGGCTTATATTTTGAAACGTCTTGAATATTTTCTTTAGTCATCATTAAAGCAGCTATCCAATCGATTACGGCGGTCACTCCTAATATGTTTCAGTTGGCTAAACATTCTGTCCACGCACACATTGGCAAATGGAAAACATTGGAAAACTTTTTCCAATGCTCATGATCGTTTAAATCGGGACTCAGCCCCAGTTTTTTGTAGTTGAGAAGTGCGTGCTCACGCCAATCTTTGTGTAAGGCGCACGCACTACTCTTTAACAAAATTATTTAAATAAGGGAATTTTTTTAAAAAAAATCAGTTTAGTCTTTTTGATTGGCAGTTTGTGCTTCTTTAGGATTTACTATTTTAATAATTTTAAAAATTTCTTCGCTCAAGTCAAATTTAAGCCCAATTTCATCTGGAACTTGTTTTTAATATAAAAGCGATGTTTGAGATAAGACTTCTAGATAAATTTTTTCTATAGGTAAAAAGTAATTTGAGTTTGAAAATTCTATTTTGGAAGCATCAGTAATTTTTGTGTTGTTATGGCAATGATTTTTATTAAGTTTGCAACCTCATACATGTTACAGTATGAATGTAGAAGTGGTTTTTCTGATTGACATGAATTCCAAATATATTTTTGTAATATCGCTTTTGTTAAATCTAATACGAATTGATAAATTAAGTACTATTTTTTTTAATATTACTTCTTTCTGTGCCATGCACCAAGTTACGATAATATGGACAAATATAACCATATTATACATGGTTACATCGGACCTTCGGATTATTTTTAGTGCGGGTACTTTAATAAAAAAATTGTGTAAGGATTTTTTTTAAATTTATTTTTTTTGGGCCAAATTACATCTAAATACTAATATAATTAGATACTTATTGAACAATATTACGAAAAGAAGGTTGTATGGGGACTTTCACCAATTTCAATAGGCTTCGTCTTTTTGACAAATAAAACGCTTAGTATATACTAGGGTGATCGATTATTCGACTTTTTCAATAACCGGTTTTCGAATATTCCGAATAGTTGATATTTTAAAAAACCCGGTTTTCGGTTAAGCATTTTAAAAATAACCGGTTAACCGGTTTTAATTCGAGTACATAAAAATACAAAAATCAGATTAGTTTTTGTAATAAAAAGTTAATTAGAATACAAACAAAACAATTCACGAAAGTAAGGAACCAACAAAATACATAGTTATGACTGAAGCTATGTTCAGACCAAACAAATATTTGACGATAAAATCAAAAAAAAAAGCATTGATTAAACTTAAGCTTTATTTTTAACAATTTCTATTTATTTGCTAAGCTTTATGTCTAAGATGATAATAGGTATTTATATGTTATGTAGTTAAGAAGCAGTTAAATAATGTTTGCTCCAGCCAAACAATTCTTTAAGAAAACTAGTGGTTACGTGTACGACGTCAATAATTTAATAGGTGTGAACATAGCTGTAGAAATTTTGAAAAATTTTGGTTTTAAAAAATTATAGGAATTCAATAAATTTATTATTTGAGATATTCTCGCAAATTTATTTTAAAGAAGTTTTAATTTGTTGGTGCTTAAGCATGTGTATATGAATCAGTAAGCTTCAACCATATTTTTGAAAAGTTGCAAACAAAACCTCTTATCAAGGATTTTTTTTGTTTCAGTATTATAGAAATAATAGTAACATGAGCATGCTTTTTGTATGAAATATCTGTCAATTCGTCGATCACAATTTAAACCCTTCCATGAGATTGTTTGCTTCCTTCAATTTTGTTTTAAGTTCTTGGTAATTTAATAAATAAAACTGAAGAATTTTCCATATCCTTGATTTCGCCGGTATGGTGTAGTTTTAAGCATGAAGATATGCTAGAAATACTTAAGAGTTTTTAATTCATTATTGGCAGCATATTTTAGTAAAGTATTATTTTCAGTCTCTTCAAAACTACTTGGAACAAAGTCAAGTTTTCCTTTGCGTATATTTATGTGAAGCTTGTAGTCTAATTAAAAGTGATTAATAAGTCGTGAGACTGAAGAACCTTTGCAACTTATCATTTTAGGGCCGTTTAAGCACCATTGACTTTTAAATCAGTTCGATATTATCACCAGAGATAACATCTTTATAAAGATATATATAGTATTTAGAATACTGTCAAATTGCTAACTACTTTTTAAGCAGAACTTTTTTTTGTAGTATTTAAAATTGTTTTTGGTTTTATAAAAAATTTGTATTTACATTGTTCATAATGCTTTTTTGACTTTTGTTACATTTTGTTTTGACATTCTTTATAAAAAGTTTAAGTTTGTCAAATATTCAATTAGAAAAATACTTTAATTACGGGTACATGTATAGCAAAAGTAAGGAAAAGGTATATAAATTACACATTACTAAGATAACCGGTTTATTTTACTAAAATAACTGGTTTTTCGATATTCGAAAAATGGACATTTTAAAATATTCGACTTGGGCAAAACTAAAATAACCGGTTAAAACCGGTCGAATACTATTCGATCGATCTCCCTAGTATATACCAAAATATGCACAAACAAATCAATGCATAAATTCACAAAAAACTGTAAAACAGATAAATAAATTGTTTCTGCCTTCATTTTCCGCACAAGAAAAACATGCAATTACATATTTTTGATAAGTAATAAAAAAAAAAATTCGTT
Source organism: Pollenia griseotomentosa (assembly GCA_963931875.1). Classification (NCBI taxonomy): domain Eukaryota; kingdom Metazoa; phylum Arthropoda; class Insecta; order Diptera; family Polleniidae; genus Pollenia; species Pollenia griseotomentosa. The sequence continues at coordinate 96,562,062 of OZ007563.1, read as the reverse complement.
AGTAGCTTGTGTAGTCGTAGGATTTTCAAATTTCACAAAATTATTATTTCACAAAAGAATAACGTTTTAAAGATCCAATATGGAGGATACAAAATAAACTCCATTCGATACCGCAAACTAATATCAGAAAGACAGTTCTTCGTTAATGCCATCCGTCTCTGGAATAAACTCCCATCTAATATACAAATCCTAGGCAATGCTAAGCACTTTAACATCGCAATACTTTTTTATTTTGCTTAAAAATTTTTGTAACTTATATTTAAATTTTGGTCTATTATTACTTATTATTAATAATAATAATTACTCTTATCTCTAATGGTGTTTTCTTTTCTACAAAAAATGTGATATTTTATTTAAAAAAAAAATGCAATTTGGTGTCTGTTTCCTAAAAATTTTGCTCCCGAAAAGGATGAGTTTTTGAGAATAAAACAAGCCACCCTTTTCGCAAAACTTTTAAGAAACAGACACCAAATTGCATTTTTTTTAAATAAAATGACACCTTTTTTTGTAGAAAAGAAAACACCATAAGTAACCTCAAATAAATCTGCCATTGTATCAGCAGTACTATTACATAAGATTGAAAGTCTTGTTGTACTGTAATTATTCTAAATAAAAAAATAAATAACTTTATTTGTTTTCTTTATAATCAATAGTCCCGAACTTATTAATCCGCTCTTATAAAAATATTCAGATTATTGAAACTTCTTTTTTATTCGTCGGTTTTATTTATTTTTTTTTAATAAGTTAGGCTTTTGTAACAATTTCTTTAAGAAGCTTTGTGTTTTTCAAGAGTTAAACATTATTTTATAGACACAAGTCCTTTAAACTGTAACCACCCTAATAAACATGTTATAAATTTATTAGCACTTTAATTAACAGGTTTTTTTGCTTTCTGTATTTTTCTCAAACAAAACTACGTTCATTTGCCTAAGTAAATAGGTAAACAAATATTAACATATTTATTTTAAAAAATACATGTTTTTTAACTTTTTTTAAAAAACACATACATAACTTTTTGTTCATGGCAACAAGATACGTTTTTAATTAATAAAAAAAATAATGATATTTTTATATAAATTTTTCACTTAATTCAAGTGTAATTAACACGAAAACACACCTTTTTATATGAATTTTCCACTTTTTTCTATTTCGCTTTAAACCCTAAACTATGTCAAAATATTGCACCGAAATTGTTGACCGAGTTTTCAAACGAAGTTTTTTACGATTTTAATATGCCCGTAGTCACTGTTTGACGATCGTACGCGAAAGCAAGTTCTCTGCCAACTAAATGGCAAAATATTTTAAAATTCAAAGTTACTGTCTCTAAAAAATATATATACATATATGTATATAAATATATATACATACATATATAAAAAAGTGTGACTTTATTGCCGTCGGACTGAATGACGGTCGTTTCACTAACTGCTTGTTGCTGCTGCTTGTATAAAAAAGTTAAATTGTCATTGTATTGTGTATAATTGTTGTTATTGCTGTTGATCGGGTATGGCTGACTTGCTGGCCCAACAACATTGAGCTTTAACCAGTAACACACATACTCAAAACTCTGAGTAAAAAGTAATAAATAGAGAAGAGGAGTTGTATGTACACGTTTGTAGGTATGTAAACATTCCAAAACAAAACATCATCATCGCCAGTCGCTTTATCGTCAACGACAATAATTGTAGCTGACGTTGCTGCTACCAAACATCAGAACTGCCACCACTATTACCGCTGCTCGAAATCGGAAAAATAATATTGAATAAGATTGTAAAAAATAAAATAATTGTATGAATATCGCTTACTTTAAAAGCGATATGAACGCATACCTACATAGTTAATATAAATATAGTACAATTAATAACACAGATATTAATATCCACTCTCTTTCTCCCATTTCTTTTAGATACAGACATGTCTGTAGAATCTACAGTGTAGATTTATTTAGCATGTAAACAATAGTGTTTACAAAGTTACCAGATTTATTTGGTATAAGCTAAATCAGGAGTTAATATGTAAAGGCAACTTTACACTATTATACTTTGTATTAATAGATGCCAAAAACTCAGTAATATGTAAAATTGTGATAGTGTGGATGCAATTTGTTATGAAAATGACAAGTATTGCAAAAAAAAAATTTGACATCCCATACTTCACGGTTTTTTTACCCATAAATCCCTTGTTGTTGTTTTTTTCTGTGTATCTGAAAAACGACAACAGCCAAAGTTTCAAAATTTGGTACAAGCATCTTGGCTAAAAATACAAAACATCTGACAAAATAAGGGCGGGACAAAGACATTATAGATTGCTGTATATCTCGAAAACGGCAATAGAAAAAGTTTTAAAAATCGCACCATGGTGAACGGTATATAAGATTCGGCACAGCAAAATACACCAATACCCCGGTTTGCGTCGCTAATTGGGACTGGAAAAGCTCGACGCAAACCGAAGCACTATTTTCCATACATCTGTAAAGACTTTATAAAGGGTAATTTTATTTTAGATCTTCAAATAAAGTTAAAGCTTTCATTTGAATAACCATTTTTTGTAAGCGCATTCAGCGCTGATTTTGATCTTCAATCCAAATAGTAAGAAGTGGCTCTATTTTTTTCATTAAGAGACTTCTTTTTTTGTAACCTGTTTATGTTTTTGTTTCAACAAATTTCTTAATTTTATCAACGTTACTTGAACAGCAAATGGATTTTATTGTAGAAGGGGCTAATTAAAGGTTTCTTTCAATATCAACAGCCTTTTTCCCTGATTTAGAACGCGTCGAAACGCCCAGTTTTTGTTCTAAGCTTATTTGCTTTTTTTTGACTCGTTGCTGAAAATTATTTAAATTTAACTTTACTTCAGCAAATGTAATTTGAAACCAGTTAAAATTAGCAGACAACCTTCACATACATATTTGCATTAGACTTAAACGGGAAATTCCCTTTTTCTGTAGCTTTATACAAAAATTGTTATATGTATTAACGACGCAAATCGAATCACTATCGACGCAACTTCGAAGCCATGCGACGCAGAGTGAAACAAAAACAGAAATCACAGATATTTTAAAAAGACGCAACTTCGAAAACGACGCAAACCGAAGCGACATAAACCGGGGTATTGGTATAATATCACTCTAACATGTTTTCTAGTCTATTTTATCAAAACATTGAGGTATAATTCCAATTTGAATAGAAATATCACAATTTTATACGGTTAACAGTGTTATGTAAGCGTTATAACAGAAGTCTGTGAATTTCAAAATTTACCTTCAGGAATATGTACTATCGTTTATTATTTAGTCACAATCGTTTGCAAAAATATGATCAATCCAAAAATGATTTCCAAAATCGGCATTCTTTGTTCCTCGATTTCTGTTTATGTTGCGCCCATTTTGCCATAATTCCTGTAATTTTTAAATCTAAATAAATTGATTTTTTGTTTCTACAAGCGATTTTGGTCGATCTTCTACATACATATGTTTCTAATTATTTTCCTTTTAACATTGATATCACAACCGCAACTAATCTCTATTGGTGATTTCTGTGAGAGAACATTCTGAATAAATTTTTTTATAAAGTTAAATTAATTATTAAAATTTCCGCATATCTTTTTATTCTAAATGAGATACGTAAATCCCTAGCTATTTTTTACCATTTTTGTTGTTCTTTTTTATAAATCTACATCACTTTTATTTATTACGTCATCATCATCCTGTTTAAAGCATAACAAAACTTAATACATACTGGTTTTAAGCGTTTTTTTTATTAATAAAGTCCCTTTTACACCATTCTACAAGTGTTCAAATTTTTGCTATCAGAAAATCTAATGACTTTTGGTCTGATTGTCAAAAAATCAAATAGAAAATCTGTTTCATTACTTTTTGCGTCTACGCTTTCACACTTGAAATAAAAAAAAAACCATTTATTAAATATTAACAGCTTTAATTTTTGACGTAATTTTAACAGATATATGTGTATTAAAATAAAAATGAGAAAGAAGCTTACAACATGACATGTAATATTTATTAATTATTATTCTGATGCTGACGCAAATTATTCAACAATAATTTTTGTTATTTTAATCAAGGTTGGAAAAATTATACAATTTGTGCACCAAATTTAATTTTTCCTTCCCGGATTTTCTTCTTATGCGTCTATAAAAAAATACAACTCTGATAAATTGAAAAATCCTATCGTTTAAAAAAATTTTAAAAATGGTTTTTTTGATTTTGACTTTTAATAACAAAATATTTTCAATCTGTTATACATTTAAAAATTTATTTAAGTTTTGGATATGTCGTTAAATTCAGGTATTATAGTGTAAAAGGCCTTTAAATAATGTCGACCCAACACTTATACAACTAAAACACCCAAATTTCTGCGTTTACCTGCCTGCATATCTAATCTTTTTTTCGTTAGTCTTTTCGGTTTTATTAATTACTCATATCAATTTTCTTTTCTTAACCTTCAAAGTAAATATTTATCTAAGGTATGTTTATTATCTATACCATTGCGAAATATCGTTAAGATAAGTATGAGATTTATTTGAATGTGTGTTTTGACTAAGAATATATTTGTAATCAATATGTTTAAAAAAATGGTCTGATGTTGTAGTGGGTTGAATTAAATAACTCCATTTTTTAAGTTTTCTTCATTTTTTTTCTGGTTCTGTAAATATTTTATTATCAGTTCAAATTCCGTTTAAGTGTTATGAAATCATTTTTTTTTTTAGTGTAAAGTTAATATACATACAAAAACAATGCAAAACTATTTTTTAATTATACTCTGTTGTATTATTTGATTATTTTGATAAGAATATTTAAAATTCTTTTTCGTTCTATGTGAGTACACGAAAATGAGGTATGTATAAAGTTTTTAGTTTTTAGTTTTACTTTTTGATGATCCAAAAAATAAATTTATCATTCAACCAATTTGTATCACTCAGATTTCTGACAAACGAAAACAAAAATTACATTAAAATTAATTCACCAAGTAATTACTGCTCGTTTAATGTCGTTACTGATACTGGCTCCTTTACGATAATCACAAACAATGAGGATAACGTTGACACGCTTCAGTCTAGTATTTACTTATACAAAAATCTTAGGTTATATTTCTGGTTCGATTAATTTAAAACGAACGAAACAATCACTAGGGCTATTTACCGAACATAGTTAATGAGAATTATCTGGGTAATCAAACAACCACAGAATTGACTGTAACTATAACACACAGAAAAAATATCAATGTTTAATTAACATGGCGCAATGTTGATTAAAAATCATAGAAAATTTCTGCAAAATTATGTACTTTATTTAAAATTATCTTTGTTTCATGTTTATTTTAAATGAAAAATGTTAAAATAAAATTGTTCAATATTGAAACCATAAAAACCTGTGTTACTTGTTTTGTAAAGAAAAAACAACAACACTATAAAAAGAAATATGTACATACATTTTTTTATTTTCATGTTTAAAATAATCTTAAAAGAGAAAAAAAAATTCCCGTATTCTTTTTGTTAAAATTATTTTGTTAAATAGTACATCAAATTTTCAAAGTTGAATAATGATGAAACCCATATCGGGGTCATGCTGCTAACAAAGGCCCTTAACGGGCTAATAAATCGGAGTTTTTTAAAGATCAAGTGAAGCCATTTCGAAGTAGTTTCTAATAATACCACTACTTCTTAGATCCAGTTTTTACCTACATATAAAGTTATTGATAAAGGGTACGTTCGTAAATGCAGTTGTTGGGTATCACTTGCGCAGAAGTAAAGTTCAATGTTCGTAAAAGCATCACTTGTAAGAAACTTGGCATCACTCTCATAAGTCAAAAGTTTTTATGTAGTAATGCCGCAGCTCTGCAGCAAACTTTGGTAATTATTGCTTCAGTTAATTTTCTGAAGCAATAACTTTTGACAAAAAAGAAATCGTTTAATCGTCATTTTTAAGAAAACTGTTACTTTTTGGTTCAATATTTTCAATTAAATTTGTCATCATCAAAAGTAATTTTTGGGAATACATCATCTTTATTGTAAAAAGCATTTTTATTATTATTTAAGGTTTGCTTATTAAACTTTTGAAATTTCAAAAATTCAAACTTTGCACAGCTGTTGTGCAAAGTATCAGCAACACAACTGCAACTGGTAATCACGCATCAGCAACAACATTTTGCATCACTGCAGCAGTGATACATAGTTTTTATGCATTTACGTACGTACCCAAAGTGTTCTGAAACTTTTACGAACTATACCACGTGTGTTGAAGGAACAAATTTTCTTATTTTAAAAGCATTTTATATGTATTTTTTGTTTAATCTGCCGTTAAAATTATATTGTTTATTAGTTACAAAAACAACAAAATTAAAATATTTTAATTTTTTTTAAATAAATTCATTTGTTGATAATCTTAAATTAAGTTTGAAAAAGATTCTGCAATTATGCATGTTTTTCCATTTTATAAAAGAAAAAAAAAATGATAGTGGCACCACTGAAATATAAAGACATAGTAAACAAAAACAGCTGTTTGTATTTTTTCAATTGTAGCTGCCGTCTTCAACATAATTCAGTAGCTAACTACACGACTAAAGTTTCAACCAGCAGCATAAGTAGTATTGTGTTCGTGTAGCCTGCTGTGGTGAATGTGTTTAAAGCATAAGTGTTTGAATTATTCATAAATAAATGCATATGTAATTTTTATACAATCATATTAAATTAACATGCAGTATGAAGTAAATTCACTACCGAAAACTTTAGAATCAACCTTGTTTCGACGATTTTACATTGATTTTTTCTGTGTGAATGCTATTCCACATTTTGAGCCTTTTAAATATTAAGTGCCCTATGTAAAAAAAGTTAACGAATACACTAAGGGCCATTATTTGAAGCTGTCATATTTCTGCTGATGGGACTTACCGCGTATTTCGATACAATTTGTGCTGTGTATTACGATTTTCATACTATTTGCTTCGAATGAACTAAAGTTGTTTATACCTTATCGAAAACAAAAAGTCCCTTTTGAAATCGCAACTCTTTATTACGAACAATAAAAATCCCTTTCGAAACACCAACTCTGTATTACGAAAACAAGTGTCAGTTACGAAAAATCTTTAGGAAATTGTTCGAAAGCTATTTTGTTAGTTACAAAGTGCAAATGACAAAGTTCAAGATAAATAAAAGTGTAAAACAAAACAATTAAACCTTAAATTGTTAGATTTGATATAAAATAAATGTTTGCTATTGTTATTATTGAAAATAAGTTTATACTTGTGGTCTTGAAATTTTAAAAAAATATTAAAAAAAATTACATGTACAAAAAAAAAACAGTATAAAGTAAAGGTTGACTTTTCTTTGGACTCTTCAAACCACAGGGAATTACAATCCGTATTTATTAAAAAAAAACACAATAATATTTTTCACACATTGAATAGAATTTAATATTTTTTTTTTGTTTTGGGATATTTTTGTCCATTTTTTTATTTTAATAGCAGTGCTACCAACTTTAATTCAAATTTCCCATTTGTTTATATATACAACTCTGTCATTGTTTCGAGCGAGTTACGCAGTACGGTTTAACTTTCGAATCGGACATGGCTTTCAAAATATTTTACCTTTCGAATCGAAATACGCGGTAGACCCCCAGCACATGTTTAAAAGCGATTGCTTTTCTGAGAAAAATATGTTACAGTATACATATATGCAAATGTAAAATTTTTATGTGGGTGAAAATAAATATGTCAAACTAAATATGTTTTGACGTAACATCTTACGTCTTCACATATTTAAAATATGTTTTTCGTATTTGGGACAATTTTCCAAATATGTTTTAATATTTATGACAAACTAATTATACATATGTTTTCGTATTTGTGACATATTTAATATATCAAATTATTAAATATCTTCGTATTTTTTACATATTTAATGAAATTTGAAAGAAATTAAGAATTTTATTAAAAATGCAGATTCTCTGAGGGATTTTTGGAAATTGTGGAAAAACTGGAAAACCTTACAGGATGGCAAATACCTCATTTTAAAGATAATTAAGCCCACTTTTGTAATCTATTTCGGTTTTTGAGAAAAAAACCTCTGGGCTATTTTTAAAAAATTTTTGAAATTCTCAGATGTACTAGTACTGATTCTCAGAGGGATTTTTGGAAATTGTGGACAAACTGGAAACCTTACAGGATGGCAAATACTTTTGCAATCTATTTCGGTTTTTGAGAAAAAAACCTCTGGGCTATTTTTAAAAAATTTTTGAAATTCTCAGATGTACTAGTACTGATTCGCTGAGGGATTTTTGGAAATTGTGGACAAACTGGGCGTAATTATCTTATGTAAGGTATGATCCGCAATAAAGTGCAAACAGATTGGGGTATTGCTATCTCCCTCGAGAATGCAACAGCAAATTGTATGTGTTTCACAGGACCGCACAACTACTCTTGTATACAGCGTTACCGTTGGTGCTACTAAAGTAGTAATTTACCACTTTTTTCGACTGCTTGGATACTATTTCACCCAAATGTGAAACTTTTTGTAATTCTTGACACTTTTTTCATACTTTCTACTTAATGAAGAGATACTTTTTTGTACTCACGATATATATATGTAATCAAGCTTTTATGAAATATGTTTTTTTTTTGTTATGCGTAGATAGCTTACACTGGCTTTAATACGTATATGTACTTATGTCTGTATGAATCAGGGTTGTCAGATTTTTTCATCTTCGTTGCCAAATTATACAACGAAAATCGCCAAATATAATTTTCTTGAGGTTTTTGTTAACATTTATTTGCAAAATATCGAAAAATTGGATAGCATAGGAATAGCTTATCCTATCAACAATAAATTTCATTGTATCAATGGTATGCCATGGGAATTTAGCAAATTTAAACTTTTGACTCCCAATAAAACTTTGATAACTAATATGCATGTGGCAGTGTAAATAAAACTGAACTGGCAAAATAAAATAACGTAATTTTTTTTTTCTTTACCCACTTACAACTACATTTAGAGTTGACAAAAAATCAAGCAATTGTAGTCGGGACCAGGGTTGTCAGATTTTTTTTTACCTTCATCGCCAAATAGTATACCGAAAATCGCCAAAAATCGCCAAAAATTTATTTTGTTAGATTTTTGGTAAAAAAAATTCGCCAAAAATCGCCAAATAAAAATTTTATATAAAAAAGAGTATACAATTGTATTTTACCTTCATTTAAATTTTATTATTTTAGTAGTGTGTTTATATTATAGTAGAACATCGCCAAACGCTTAGCATTTGTGATTCTGACTTGAATTCTGTAATCTGTAAATCATTAACCGCAATCGCAATAAGTTTGGCGACTTTAAATTGCAAAAGTATGCTGAAGGGAACTAGAATTTTTGTAATCATAAGAAGGCTGATTATCTTAAAACCTAGAACTTGTGAGATCAGTTAATTGAATTTTGCCAGAACATTAATTTTATCAAGCATGTAAACTGAGTAGAGTTTGATGCAAAAAAGTGAGTTTTTATAAGCGTGATTTTCTATGTGAATATAAGCCAGAATATGGTAAAATTTTGTATTTATTTGAAGCAAAGGATAAATATCTTAAAAGGTGCATTTAAATTAGATATTTGAAATTGAATTGGAATACTTAAAGTCAACTCAATCATCTATACAAATTACATGAACTAGTGTTTGCCTAATGGTCAAAATTCGACCATAAATTACATACATATGAAGAAAACATAGCACATCTAAGTATAAATAAATTTATATGTTTTGAGCATTTATTTTTTCCGTCTTAGTGGATCGATTTGGCGAAGGACCAACCTTCGATTCATATTTTATCTTCTACGTGAGTTGATTTAATTTTGTAAGTTCAATATAAAAAATATCAATTGAAAAACAAAAAAGTATCAAAAAGTCTCTTTTATGGATTGTCATCCACTCAGGACATTGCATCTTTAATTTTATGTTTCTTTGTATAATATTAACGAAAATTAATCAAAGTACCAGATGTTGAACGAAAAAGTACCAAAAAGCTCCCCTTACATGTTCTTGTTCACCCAGTTTAACGTATAATTTTATCTTTATAGGCCGAATATTAACGAAAACTTAAAAAGCTCCAGATTAAAAACAAAAAGTGCCAACATTTTTTATCTTATAGGTTTTTATTCACTCAGGAATATTATGCTTCTAATTTCAACATTATAGAAAATTTAAAAATTATCACATGCAGCACGGAAAAGTAAAAAAAAAGAAATTTTATTTGCCGTATTTCCCTTTTTTGATACTTTTTCCCCCCATATAGGTTCGGTTGACAAACATTAGAAGAAACGTTCTTAACTGTTTTGCCTGTGCCGATTTATACATAAGATTTATATAGTCGAAATATTCGAAATATTCGGTTTCTGAAAAATGTCGAATAATCGACCACGCTATTTTTTATTATTTGATAATTGAAAAAAACAAATTTTTTATTTATGTGTTCTGCATATGTGTTAGTAGCAAATTTAAACACTTATAACTCTGAAATGAAAATATATATTTTGCCCTTCTGTGAGTAAATACCTTTCAAATAGTGGATATTTTGTTCAAATCGGTTGACATACAGAGGAGGCAAATGTTCTTAACTGTTTTGCCTTAGCCGATTTATATATAGATTATTTTTAAAAATTACCTTCTAACCCAGATTCGTTTTCGATTCTATATAAAATCAGGGTTTTTAAAAATTTCACGTGAATATTTAATTTTTTTTGTTAAATATTTTAAGGTTTAAAAGAAATATTTAATTTTATTTTGTGTAAAAGTGCGCATTTTTTCGCTTCGCGCTTGATACTGCTATATAGAATCTGATACCAATGCAACTTTTTTTTAAAAAATTTCTGATTTTCTTTTGCTATTAATTAAACTTTTTTTGCATACTACCAAGTATACATTATTATTTATTTATTTTAAAAACCCCATTTCATATGCAATCGAAAACGATTGCGTTTTTAAAATTTATTTTGCAAAATAAATTTTTCGGTAAAGTTCCGATTATTGATAACTTCTGATCAGGAAAATGTGCGAAAATCTAAGAAAACTTAAGCTTTATTCCAAATTTCTATGGCAACAATTCTTTAATGTTTTCAAGGCAATTATTTGGCAATATTATCAATTTATCATTTAAAACAATAGCATTCGTATTGCGATTTTAAAATTTGTTAAAAATTCAAAGAAAAAACTTAGCCCGTACTTATAAAATTGTGCATATAAATATGAAAAAAACATAAAATTTGTTTTAGAAATCGCCAAATAATCGCCAACTTTTTTAAATTTCGCCAAAAAAATCGCCATGTCGCCATACACAAAATTGCATCGCCAATTAGGTTTATAAATCGCCACGATTGGCGAAAAATCGCCACATCTGACAGCCCTGGTCGGGACTGTAAGAAAAGATAAGCTCACTGTTTATTGTTGTTGTTTTTATTTAACCTTTGATATTGTTAAAAGTAAAACTGGCGTTTATAATTCTTATTCGCTAACAGTTTTATTTGTATAATATCTTTAGTTTTTCCAAAATCTTTAGATGAATTTTCCTGATAATCTGGCCTAAGCACCCAGTGAAATGGACTATTTTCTGAATATTTCCGAAACGGTGGAAAATATTATATAAATATGAATATTAGTCGTGCCCATAATAATGAAAAAATTAAAATAAATAATAATGTAAACTTGTTGTTCTTATTTCTTTATGTCGACCACTGTCATTATAATGGGTGATTTCTAAGCATCATATATTCAAAATTTTTTATTGGAATCGATAAATTGGTCTTTGCCATTTACTTTTTAAAAATAACTTCATGGTCCATTCGTAAGGTTCAATTTTGCACCACTTTTTCGAGCATTTCGGCATGTATTCCATGAATAACACGTGTTATGTTATACTTTAAAGGCCCAACCAGAATATGCATAAACAAACTTAAGCTACTGTCAAAAAGAAAAAAACTTAGCCTAAAGTTTCCTTAAGTTCAATTTGGTTTGACTCATATATGTTACATGTATTTGCTCAGTTGCTTAAGCCACGTTATTCACATTCTGGTTGAGCCTTTAGGCTTCAATCGTGTTTGGCTTGTCCACATAGACCAACGACTTCACATAAACACACAAGAAATAGTCAAGAGGCGTCAAATCACATGATCTTGGCGGCCAACTCACAGGGCCATTTCGAGAGATAAACTGCTCACCAAATGCTGTGTGGCATGTGGCACCGTCTTGTTGAAACCACATATCAACCAACTCCAACTCAGCCAATTGGGGCAGAAAAAAGTCGCGTATCATGGCTCGATATCGTTCGCCGTTGATGGTAACGTTTCTTCCACGGTCGTCTTGGAAGAAAAATGGACCGATGATGCCACCAGCCCATAAACCACACCAAACTGTCGTTTTTTCGGAATGCATCGGTAACTCTTGTACGGCATGTGGCTGTTCTTCATCCCACATGCGGCGGTTTTGCTTGATTACGTATCCATTTAGCCAGAATTGAGCCTCATCGCTGAACACAATTTTTCGATGTAACTCCCAGTCTACAACTGACCTGAAATGCTTAACATTAACAGTAATATGATGTTACTGTTAAGTATAGACTCATCATGTTATAGGTTTTCTCATGTTATAACACGGTTGTTAATGCAAATGTTTTAACAACGCTTTTATAACATCGTGTTAAACCAGCAAATCATGTTAGTTGTAGACGTGGAGTAACAAACGATGGACATTTCTCACAGAGCAAGAACTTTGATAATAAATTTCAACGATTTGCAGTCGTTGCTCGTTTGTGAGTTTCTCCATGATGAAATGGCAGAGTATACTGAACACTTTTCACTTTCACAGATGTAGTTTGGACAAAATTACCAACCAGTGCTGCCAGCCCGAAAAACTTAATTCATTTAAAATCACCCTTTACCTTCTAGAAGGCATACTTCTGAAGGCAGGATATCATGCGAAACGAATATTTTAGAAAGGAGTATAGAGGCCTTCAAAAAGGCCTGCCACTTGCGGTCCTTTCAATATTTACCGCTGGGTATGTCTGTCCACTACCGAGTCTTCCTTGTGTAAATGTACCTTGGGTGTTCCTTAGAACGCATAACCCAACAACAATAGCCATTTCTTATAAAAAATTAACAAGTTCGTTGAAAAAGCCACTTATAAAAAAGTTAGAACTTTTTGTACAGCCAAGTTACTTTCAGTGACCATTAACTTTTTTTATCCCTAAAAATAATATTTTTAATGTTTAGAAACTTACTTTTTATTTGAGATGTGAACAATTTTTTTTCGCAAACTCTTTAGTTGATGTGGCAATTTATCCAATAGTTTTTTTATTGTTATTATTTAGTAATTTTAAATTTGAATAATTATTATCACAGTTAAATTACCAGCAATTAAACTATTTCATTATAAAATTAAAAACAGAACAAAATTGCACTAAAACGCAATTTTAATAAGAAATTTTATTTTTTCTAGATATATTTTTGAAAAAAAAAATACAAATTTCGACCAATTCAGAAAAACGCTAAATAGACAACGTTTTTTCGTGTAACTTTCAAACCGGAAATTATAAAAACTCTCTCATATGAACTGAGAAGTTTTTCTTACATACACACGCTCTAAAACATCATAATGAGTCGTTCAAACAAGATAAAAACGGGACAAGTAAATAAACAAGATCGTATAAGTGTTGACATACATCTGTATATAGCATATATATATTTTTTTTGTTAATTAAAACTTAATTTTTGACACAATTAACCTAAATTAGAATATTGTTAGCTTGTAAATTTTTTTTAGCACTCACACAAAAACATTAAAAGAATTAAAATTAAAAAACTCTTATGTTTGTGTTTTATAATTTAAAAGCAATTTTTTATTATACACCTTTTTTCTAAATAAACAATAAGTATTAAAATTTTACAATAAAATAGATATTTTTCACGATCACATAAACGATTTTGGGATAACGACTGCTCGTAACGAAAGTTAAAAACAAAATGAATTGTATGCAACATACACAACAAAAATTACCCGCAGTTTGTTTTGTTTTGTTTTAATTTTTCGCTTACTTTTTTAAATACTTACGGCCTGTTTTTAGAAAACGTAAACAAGTGAGTGAGTGAGAAATTACATTGAAAACAAAAACAAATTTTCGTTTTTTATTGTTGTTTTCAATATAATTTCTCATTCACTCACTTGTTTACGTTTTCTAAAAACAGGCAGTTAATTTCAATAAAAACTCTTTTTCTCATCATCAGTATTGGTTGGTGTTCATACAACACATTATCATCGGTTTTATTGTGTTTCATTTTATATAAAAACTAAAATGATGATGACGGCTCGTATTACTTACTGTCAATAGTGTAAAGACGACATAACAGAGCAAAGAGAGCTTACAACAAATTCCCTAAGAGATCACTGTGTATTTAAAAATACAGTGGAGGGCAAAAATGTTCATATATAAAATATTTTTTGTAAAATTGGGTACTCCGAAGGCTAGTTGGTTGTGAGCTGATCTATCAGTCTGAGAGTTGCCAAAGAGTGTGCGGCGAGTGTGACGTTAAAAACAATGAACGAAATAGTTAATGTTACCAAATTGGTTGTAATATTGGAAGAAGATTCCTACCAAACTCGAGAAATTCGAAAATGCTTTAGCGTTTTAGCGCTTAAACGCCTATTGTTTCAACTACGGCGATGAGATAGAGATAATGTCCAGTGTTGGCAGAGTTTACATCTAAACTAAAGGAAACGGTGTTCCCAGTCCTGGGGTCTTCTTAGATTGTACTTTGACATCTCGCGGCGCCACCGTCATCAAGAAGTTTATTAAAAGTTTTTTTTATATATTTCCTAAGCTAAGCTTATCCCGCGAAGTTTTACGCTTGTCTGCAGGACTCTCGTTATGTTTATTTTATTTTTTTTTTTTTTTTTTGGTATTTTTAAAATAAAGTTGCTCAAAATTTTTTTAATTTGTTGTTTAACCGCCAAAACGTAAAAATACTTATACCTTTTACGTAAGTTTTTGTAACAAAATTGTAAATTTTTAAGGGTGGTGGTTCTACATTTTGGTTGATAATTATGATCCTACTGATCGGATTTTGCTGTATTTCACTCCCAAACTGCTTAGGATAACTAGAAGCAATTTTACACCAAGATTGAACTTTTGTTTTAAGTTTTGTTTTCGAAAGTGAGCGTATTTTCAACAGAAAGACAGACTGACATGGCTAAATCGACTTAGAATTACTCAAGAAACCAGGGGTATTAGATGCATAATAAAAAAGTTTCACATGGAATGACAAACTTAGTATACCCTCATTCACCAATAGTGGTGGAGCGTATAAAAAAGAGTTTATAGTCAAATTAGGACCAGTCTCATATACATTCAGCATTAAGATTATTGTAGGAGTCGGAGTCGGAGTCGCACTTAAAAAATTTCTGCGTTTGGAGTCGGAGTCGGAGTTAGTACTTTTTTCGGACGACTCCAGAGCCCTGCCTATAAGTTTCAGATTCTTTACAGCTTAAACGATTTATAATAAATAGTAGACTTTGCTATCATGGCGCTGTTAGCAAATTTTTGCGAAATTCCGCTAATTTAGCAAATTTTTCCACTGCTTATAGTTTTAGGGAATTTTTAACAGTTTTATGGCTTGTTTGATATATTAAAAATTTTTGCGTCGTTTTTGCAAATTTTTTCTTTTTATTATTATTTAGCGATTTTAAATTAATTTTAGTATTTGTTTAAAAGTTTGCAATTTTTTTATCTTGAAAACAAGAGCTAACCTAAAAAAACGTTTAGCACCACTGGAGCCAGGTGCCCGGCTTCTCTGTTTTTTACAACTAGCAAAGTGTACTTATTGCTCAAAATTACACTATTAAAATTTTTAAGATTATTTTTTTAAAGGTTGCGAAAGAAAAAAAATCATATCTTAAAAAAGAAAAATACACCTCCTTCAAAGTTTCAGGATTTTTAAAGAACAGTTTGAGGTATTATATAAAAGAAAATCAGCCAAAAAAAAAGTAGGTTATTGACTTAGTCCGTTTTTAAAATTTAATATTTTGCAGATAATACATTTTTTCAATATAAGGTTTGTAGCCCCAAGTATTCTCTTTGAAATGACATTAAAATCATCTCCGTATGTAAAGTAGTTTTCGAGATATTGAAGAAATAATCTAAACACATTTGGCTAATTCAGCGAAATTATGATATTTTGAATATGACATAACTTTTGAAAAAAAAAAATTTTTACATTTTTTTTTGTTCATATATGTTCCTTATGGAATAAAAATAACCTTCTCACCAAATTTCTTTAAAATCGAAGGGATCGTGTCCCACTTTTGGTCGATTGGACATGGAATTACCCATATTTTTTAAATATTTACTCAGTTGTTTAGCTTCAAAATTGTATGCATTATAAAAATAAAATTTCAGGCATAATTAATTCAAAACAACGATAAAAATATTTATTCTGAGTTGCTTTAGTTTGTGCCATATGGCTAATAGTAGTGTATCTATACATATTTTATACATATACATACTATTTATAAATTGTATATTTTTTAATAATATTTTCAACTATAACAGCCATTTTTTACAAATCGTTTCTGTTCAACAATACTGTATTAACTCGAAATTTTCAGTATAAGCAAAAAATTTTTTAATTTTGTATTGAAAACATATGAAAAATAATTCTTACACCAACCGCTATTATGTGCCGATATTTTCCAAAAAGTGAAAAATTAAAAATTACGAGGTATGTAATTATATTGTTGAACAAGTGCGATATCCTCAATTACTTTACTAGCAGAAACTTGCAACGAGAGCGTAATTTTTAAAAAAAAATTAAATGATGTCAATTAACCACCAAGATCTTGTGATTTGACATTGTTGGACTTCTTTCTTTGGTGTTATTTGAAGGAAAAGGTGTACGTAGATAAGCCAGAAACAATTCAAGAGCCAAAGGATGAGATAATTCGGAACATTAGCGGCATAGAGCCTCAATTATGCCTCATCGTCATCGAAAATTTGGACCATCGGATGGGGGTGTGACACTGAGATAGCGGAAACATCTAATAAAAATTAGCTGTAAGATACGAGACTCGGCGTTCCCAAGGCGAATTCAACTACAGGTGGTGTCGGAACGCCATCTGATTTTGGGAGTTCGAGCTAATTTGTTTTGATCTGTAAGTGTTTTGTAAGGAATAGTTGAAATTTCTCTATGTTGTGACTGTTGTTTTTGGATTGTTGGATTGTTTGTAGTTACTTCAATTTAAAAAACTATGAAGAGAAAATAGCGTAATTGGCAACACTGTCTCTTATATCAGTGGATTTTTAAATATGAGAGTACCTTTACAAAGAGCGAAAAGAGTATTTTTGAACAAGCAAACTCGACTTTAACAGGTGGGTTTGATTAAACTAATAGAAGTAAAAAAAAATACTTAAAAATAATAAAAAAAAGTAATGAAATAAAAAAAACAATTTTTAGAACAACTACAAAAGACAATTATACGAATACAAAAGTAAATATGTATATAACACTAATGAGAATAAATTAACGAGGGCAGACAAACAAAATAAATTATAATATATGTATGTATAGGTATATGAGGGATCATTATTAAAAGGTATTTAAATTTAATTCTATCTTTAATGGCCAGATTCAGAAAACTTTAAATATTTCCAAGAAATTCTCAATTTTTTAAAAGGACTAAAAAAGTGATCATATTTCGGTTTCTATTTGAATATGAAAAAGTAAAAGCTTTTTTATGATTTTTTTCTTATTAGTTTGTGTACCAAACGATTTAAAAATACTAATAAAGAAGAAATACCTATATAAAATAAAAGAAATCTGTATAGTG
This sequence comes from Pollenia griseotomentosa, assembly GCA_963931875.1. Classification (NCBI taxonomy): domain Eukaryota; kingdom Metazoa; phylum Arthropoda; class Insecta; order Diptera; family Polleniidae; genus Pollenia; species Pollenia griseotomentosa. Next base: position 96,544,202 of record OZ007563.1, on the reverse strand, counting down.
AAAAAACTGGTTTTTCTTTCTTATATTTTTTTAGTTTCAAACACACATTTTACTCCTAAACCAACAGTCAGTTAAAAAGATAAAACCCAACAGCAGCCAAACAAAGTTTTTGAATAAACAATAAAAAAAAACACCAATAGCAATAAAAGCAAAATCCATCTATCCCACAGAGAAGTGTTGAAAAAATAGCGCTTATTGAAAAATGAAAAGAAAATTCTTTTGAGAAAATCAAATATTTTCAGCACAAAAACTGGTATGTACATACATATAAACAAAAAAAAGTTCCATTGAAAATTTACCAAATAGTTTTGCATGTATGTATGTGTGTAGTAAAACAAATAAATCATTTTAGAAAACGAATACATTTGTAAAAGATAAAAAGTTTGTTTCATATCTAATATTTTTTGTCTCCAAGTCTAAGCAGCAGACAACAGCAATAAACAGTCAAATTCGAATAAATAAGATTCCAATCGAAATAGAAAAGTCATGGCCAAAACAAAAAAATTTTGAAAGAGAAAACAGACAAATCACCTGTTACAAAAACAACAATAACACAAATTGTTTTTTTTTTTTATTGAAAACGATAACAAAAGGTGTGAAAGATACGGTTGTCAAAGTTAAATTTAACATTAATACATATTATTATTTTATATTAAAGGTATTCACTTTCATATTTTAATTACTTTTGCAACTGTGCAAAATAGCACAGTTGTATTTATATAACGTAAGCAACCTTCGTTTGTTTGCACCTGCAATTTTTAGCTTTTCCAAAACAATTTTTTCCATTTTACAATATCCTTAGATTTTTAATAATAAATTTGAGCCGCAGGTTTCTTGAAAATTACACAAAATGATTAATTTTATTAATTTATAAGTCGAATTTTTAAGTTACCCCAAAATTTATATTCTCAGACAAGTGTGTACTCCATTTTTCTTCCAAATTTTTAGCCGCCTTTTCTTTTTTAATTGTTTTTTTTTACAGAGTTCATCTTCAAACAAAATTTATTTTATTATTCTCACACTTTTTAACTTGAAGTTTGCTGTAGGTGTATTTGAATTTATATATACAGTATCGGACAAAACCTAAGCACCCCCTCAGTACATTTTTTTTAAATGCTAATTTTTTTAAGAAAACAAAGTTATTAAATTTTTTTTTTTATTTTTTTTATTTATTTATATCTTAATTATTAAAAAACACAAACTTAAGGAATTCAGAATTTAATAAAAAAAAGTTAAAGCTCAAAAAACATTTTAAGTCGAAAATATAAGCGGACTAAACTAAAGCACCTCCAATTTAAGGTTAAAAAAAAATTATTGAAATCAATATTTCGTTGCGAATCCTTTATTCTGGATGACACACGCACATCTTTTAGGCATAGAGGATATTAAATTATAAATTATATCCGGTGATATTGCTTCCCAGGCTATTTTGGCGGCTTCAAATAAATTTTCTTTAGTTTTGCAATTTTCGCGGTTGATTTTAAGGTTAACGATCTCCCACAAGTTCTCGATTGGGTTAAGATCGGGTGATTGGGCAGGCCAAGGGAGAACTTCTATCAAATTGTTCTGAAACCACTCCTTAACGACTTTTGACGTATGTTTTGGGTCGTTATCTTGCTGGAATGTCCATTTAAGTGGCATCTCTTCTTCAGCGTAAGGCAACATAACGTCTTTTAATATGTCACGATACATGAAACGATCCATAATTCCATCAATCTTATGAATTGGCCCAATCCCTTGCCCAGAGAAACAACCCCAGAGCATTATGTTGCCGCCTCCATGCTTTACAGTGCCTTTGCAATATTTAGGATTCAACCGTTGTCCATTTGGTCTGCGCACACGCCTTATGCCATCTGAATCCTTTAAATTAAACTTGGATTCGTCAGAAAACAGCACAGTCCTCCATTTTTGGACACTCCAGTTAATATGGGCCTTGGCAAATTCAAGTCTGGCTTTTCTATTTTTTTTCGATATAAAAGGTTTTTTTGCTGGTCGTCGACTGAATAATCCGGCCTCTACCGCCCTTCTGCGAATTGTTCTTTCGTTAATTTTTAAGTCTAAGCGGTTTCGTATGTGACTAGAAGATGCTGTAGGATCATTTTGGATTGTCCTTTTAATTAAGGAGTCTTCATGTCGCGAAGTTTTACGAGGCCTTCCTCCAGAATGAGTAGGTGATATGCGACCAGTCCGCAAAAACTTTTTAATAAGCCTAGAAATAATTGATCTGTTGATCGAATATTTTGCACTCAATTGATGTCTTGATAAGCCGGCTCTCCAATCATCAAGAATTCTAATTTTAAATTCACTTGAGTACTTGTTGCGCGCCATTACTCTTATTTCAACGAAAACTTGAAAACAATGACAATTTTCGCATAAATTCCAACAAGTTCTTCTTCTTAACACTGCAGCTTAATAGCTGCTGCATTTTTGGAGTGCACCGTTAACTAATACAGTAATGTCGCAGAAGCGTAGTAAAATTTCCCAACACAATATTAGGGGGTGCCTTAGTTTAGTCCGCTTATATTTTCGACTTAAAATGTTTTTTGAGTTTTAACTTTTTTTTATTAAATTCTGAATTCCTTAAGTTTGTTTTTTTTAATAATTAAGATATAAATAAATAAAAAAAAAATAAAAAAAAAATTTAATAACTTTGTTTTCTTAAAAAAATTAGCATTTAAAAAAAATGTACTGAGGGGGTGCTTAGGTTTTGTCCAATACTGTATATAATATATAAAAAGAAAAAAAGCAAAGACAAGAAAAAATATATAAATACAAAAATTGAAAAATTATAATTTCATAATCTGGACACTAATTCAAGTTCAAAGTTTAAACCATAGATGGGGGTAGTGCACTCATTTTGCAGTTTCAACTCACACTTAGTGACAGTGCAAAAATATTGCAATCATTTTGTTCATGTTGAGTGATGAATTGAAAATTTGCAGCCTCACTAAACATGAGTGATAGTGATGTTAAAAAATCTTGCACTCAAAAAAAAAATAGTTTGATTTAAAAAAAGCAATCATCAGCTTATTGCACCTTTTTTTCTTCACTCATTTGAGTGCAACTTAAATTGTTAAACTAAATTTAAAATTAAAAACTTGTTTTTAAATGATTAAAGCTAATAATTATACCGTTATTGACAAAATTTAATTTTTTTTAATGTTCTTTACTTATGCATATCCTCAAAAGAAATCAAAAACCATGCACATACAAAGTTACATTTTTTAAATTTTAGTGAGACAATATTTGTATGCATATTTTTTGATTGCATGTCCAAATTAGCACTAATATCACTCAAAATTGTTTAGTGGTAGTTAAAAAATAACAATCATCACTAAAGCTGGTAAAAAAGAGTGCAAACTAATTTCTTTGCAGTTTTATTTAGTGATAGTGCAATGCTGATTTAAATCAATATTTAGTGCACTACACCCAACTATGGTTTAAACCTTGTAATGCAAAAAACGGCACAGTCGTTTAAAACAACGACAACCACAATAAAGCCGATTAATTAATTTATGACGTTTTTACTAGGAATATAACGATACGCATTTTTGCCGATACGATACCGATACTCAAAAATAAATATCGGCGATACAATTACGCATATTGAATTTGAGTTTAAACCCAAGTAAGTAATTTTTTATTATGCAAAAAAGCAGCGTATATTAAATTGATATTTATAAGATTTAAAAAACAACTTATATAATTTCAATTCATGGTAAAATTTACAGAAAGAGATTATTAATATTTAAAATTGATATTAATAAGATTTTGATTAAAAAAACAAAACATTCTCAACTTTTGCGGAGATAGACAATTTAGCTAATCCGGAAAAGTCTCTCAGACGCGACATAAATCATTTAAGAACTTAAGTATTTCTGCACCATTTTCTTCAAGTTTGCGTATAGCACGCCATTGCGCATCTAGAAATATTATGAGATCTAAAGTATCTTTCATCTCTTCTTTAATGAAAATAAGCAGAAATATCTTAAAACGTACAAATACAAACAAGATTTTGCAATGAAAGAACAATTCACTTCTATGCACAGTGAAATATTACGACTAAAACCCTATAGCTTTGTTTTTTCTTCTCGTAAAGTAAACTTATAGCCTATTTCCGACATTTCTGTGGCATTTTAACATCTTCAGTCGAGATAAGATAGCAAAAAAGTTTTTAAGAAAAAACTCGGTGTAAAAATTATTTTTATCAAATAATAAAATAAACCAAAATTAAAAAAAAAAAAAAAAACGTAAAAAACATTTTTTTCAACTTTTTTAATTGCCACAGATTTAAAACAAAAACAAAGTGTAAAAACTTTGGTTTTGTTTCAAATGTAGTTGTTCGAAAGAAAGAATTCTTTCGCACATCGGAAATAGGCAGTAAGTATGTATAGCTAAAAGCCGACTTGCTTGATGTTTTCAATAATAATTGTTACTATATCGGAAATTAAATCTTATATTGTGTTGAATTCGACCTTTATAATGTTTTAATAAAATAACTTTTTTTCCTTTTAGCTCGAGGTCCTGGTTTATTGTTTATTATTCTAATTTTACAATGTTTCGTGTTTCATTAAAAAACATCTTCTGGGATATAATATAGAAATAATTATTAACGTACAAAAAACACAGAAAAAATTAGTTCTTATTTTTACTGAACAATAAAACCAGGACCTCGAGCTCAAAGGAAAAAAAGTTCTTTTATTAACATCGGAAATTGTTTTATTTTTATTTATGTGCTTCCCATACAGGGTTGCCGTTTTTAAAAGGTATCACAAAAATCGCCGATATCGATATATCGGTAATTGCTACATTTCTAGTTTTTACATTAAAAGGGTCAGTCTACCTGTCTTTTCAGCGCTTAGCATCAAAATTAAAGCCCACAGACATTGTAAAACGTTTCTCTAAAAATAGGAAACTTATTTATAATTCTAATAACTTTTTGAAAAAATCTTTCATAGTAAGATAATAGTCACCTAAATGTAAAGACAATGAGTAACTGCAATGAATTACAGGTAATCGCGGTATCATCGAAATTTCTTATTTGTTTGAAAGTAATGGCGCGCATCCGAAATGTTCAATTTTCCATGACTCTGGCGCATAAATTAAGCTAAATTTGACCGATGACATTGGTTATGTTAGCTTTGAGGGCCAATGTGGCTTATTCGCATATAGTCCTACAATGAGGAAAACACCATCAGAAAACGTCTAACGGGGTCAAATCGCACGATCCCAGACAGTTCACATCACCTGCAAGTGCAAAGATCATGTTCTCAAACCACTCTAGCAAAATGTCCAATGTGGCATGAGCGTTGTTGTCCATATCACCCAATTTTGGCTAAAAAAAGTTGGTCATCGCCTAACTATAGCGCTTGCTGTTGACGATGATAAATATGGACCGGCGTCATCGGTTCATAGTTCCAGCTCAAAATCCACACGAAACAGCGACTTTTTCGGGATCTTGGATCTCATGTGCCTCATTGCCGAATATATATACATATATATAATCCCGTCGATCCTACAAGGAGGACAGGGCCTGATAGGGACTGTTTTTTAAAACTTTATCATTTGCACATGTTGTTGCACACTAAACATATCCGTCCATACTGATTTGGCAAATCTCGTCTATAAAGTTTCAAATTAAACATTTTGATTATTGCTATCAATTTATGAAAATTATGCAAATATAAACGCAATTTATGCAAAACTAAACATTTCTTTTTGTCAGTGTTGCTCTTTTGTTTTCTTTCACTTTCTACAAGTTTCAATTGATTGCTCTCGCACAATCCTCATAGTTGTATGGGTGCTTGGGTATTTTGTGTCATTAACAAATTTGGATTTTTTTTATTTGCATCTTAATGTGAAGCATGTTTGATAGCAACGATTCCAACTCGTCATTGCAACGCAACGTTGGTGATCTCATACTATCAAGACAATTTTTTGTTCTGCAGACTTCTGCATACATATGTAATTATGTACATATTTACTTAGGTACATACATACGTACACACATATAAATATTTAAATACATACATATGTATGTACATATTTTCTTAAGAAAAATTTTGTAAAAAAAAAAAAATGGGTGAGTAAGTCCGCTGTAACGCAGATCATTGTTTTGACGATTTTTAAAATCTTGAACCCCTTATGCAAAAAAAGTTAATGTTCACATTAGTTAACCAACACATAAAAACCTATTCACTTTTGCCGGTCTTAATGCATTGGTAAACTAACGTGAACTTTTATTTTTCTTGCATAAGTGTTAATCTAAAATGATTTTCTAAGGAAATTTGTTCATATAAGTACATACATTTTTACATACACGCAGAGAAAAAACATATTATGGTCTCTGCAATGACAACAAATAAACAATTGTTGATTTTAACATAAATTTTTTTCACGATTAATAAAATTTTGTTTCCATCTATTTAACAATACAATGTTTCACCTCGCTTGAAACTTCAAATATGGTACGTATAAGTTAATACAATTACCCTGAAGGAAACCTAAGTGCAAGTGTCTCCAAGTCACCAGTTTTGTCGACTATTTTGGTGACATTCTCAACGAAGTGTCTACACTACACTACATTTGCCACTATATTTGGCGTTAATACGAAAAAAAATTTTATCAATAACAACTGAGAAGTACATTTCCTATAAAAGTTGAAGAAATAATAAATAAAGATTGTTATGATTTTGTATTCATACCAACAGTGTAGACTACATTTACTAAAATCTACCAGTGATTCTCTGGTTCCAGTGTATACATATGTTCCCAAAGGAACTACCTAGTCAGTAGAACCAACGCACTGTGGCGCCTTTTCCCAAAAACCGTGGCAAAAATACAAAATTTGATGACAAAATTTTGTAAAATGAATAAACTCATCGTATAAAGACCATTTTACTGATCAGAATTCAAAAACGTTTTTCTTAATTGGATAAGAATTATAGCTGGTGGAGCTGCTTAAAGTCGACAGTTTTTTAGAAAGTCAAAAAAAAGGTGATTTTGAGAAAAAAAAGACATTTTAGAATTGAAGTGTCAGAAATATTGCCATGTGATCACTACTTTTTTGGTATTGTTTTAAAGGTATATCTATTGTTTATTAAAATAAGTAAGAAAATGTCCACCAGATACCCTACTTTTTTGGCAGTTGCCGTTTTTCAGACACCCTATATTTAGGTACTTTTTACAAATAAAATAGAGAATATCTAAAAATGGGCAAAAATGGTCACGCCCATATTTTCTAAGCATATTTACTACACAGAACTTTTAATAATTAAGCTAAATTGGGCCACAAAAAATTACAGGTTTTCTTGAAATTTGAAGAAAGATGTTACAATCTTAAAGCCAGCGTTGCCACAGCCAAGATATTTTTGCAACCAAAATTAAAAAAAAAATTGCCAAATAAGGAAAAAAGCTACCAAAATTTTAATATTTTTTATATTTTATGTTATCTTACAGCACAAAAATGTAAATATAAGTGGAACTGACTGACATATATCTGTTAATGTATGCATATGTGCCTACTTATAAATATGTATGTAGCCTTATTTATAAACAATATTTTCTTGTGTCAAACAGGTAGGCATAATTATTAGAATTTGTTTATTTATTTAAATTTAAGAACACATTATGAAAATAGGCAGGTAGTTTTAAAACTTGGTTTTTATACTAAGTAAAATAAAAAACTGCAGTTGTATATAATCCAGTTAATTGTGGCCTAGACTTATGTTTCGCAAATCAGGTAGCTTGAACCTTTTTATTTTTGGGTATAAATTAATCAGTTAAAGTTTTAGTTGTGCGTAAATAATTGTCTATGTGGTTGTTGTTATGTTTTTGCACTTGTGCTTTTTCGCAAGGGTCCAAGTTGTGACGTGAATTACCTTAATATGTTTGAAAGTATAATCACCTCTATTTTATATGTCATTGTCGACGTTGACATTAATTTTTAATTGTAGTCACATCAAGTCGTCAACAACATTACTTCGACGTTAATTTTTTCATTTATAAAAAAGTTATGTCGACGTCGTCTAGTTATCGAAAATCTGATTAAAAAAAACCCCATCTCCAATTATGTTTCTACAATTTTTGTTCTTTATCATTATAGCTCATTTTTAACGCTATTTATGATATTTTCCGACATTTGGTTTTTTAAACCGACTAAGCGATTTCAAATAAATTTTAGAATTTCTTTCCGATTTTGAATTTTTCGCGAATTTTTGCCATGTTCGTGATAAGATCATTTTTTTACTTAAAGTTTTCTGATTCTTTACAGCTTTAACGATTTCTATTAAATATGTATTAGACTTTGCTACCATGCCGCTTTTAGTAAATTTTTGCGAATTTACTTTAATTTTTCAATATTTACCGAATTATTGCCAATCCTTATAGTTTTAGGGACTTTTAATCCATTTGATGCCTTGTTTGAAATATAAAAAATTTTCGCGAATTTTCGCTATTTTTGCAAACTTTTTCGAATTTTTGCGCAGTTTTGTTTCTCTTTGAGGCAACCGTCTTACATTAAAACTATTTGCAAGTTGTCGCTTTTTGAGCAAACTTTTCCGAATTTTCACAATTTTAGCATTTACTTATACAATTTGTGCCCATAACTTTTTTTAAATTTGAATTTTTATTTTTAACGTATTTAATAAATATGGTTACATTTTATTTAAAATTTCTTTAACTTTCATTTGAGCCGTCGCAAAATTTCCTGTCGACTAAAACGGAAACAATTCTATTCGACGTCGACTTAAAAGCGCCTTAGAAAATATCAAATGACTGTCAAAAGTAATCGATTATTGTCAATAGGGACTCAAAAATACAATTACATACTAATATGTTTTAAACATTGTATGATGTTTTTAATGAAAATGTTTTTGAAATAACATTGTATAATATTTGTTATTTTTACATACATTTTAATTAAAGCTGTATAGTGTAATATAGGGTATTCATTCGGTTAACCGTTAATCGGTTAACCGATTAATTACTACCCGATTAACTGATCGGTTAATTTAAAATTGGCAATTTTGAATTAACGATTAAACCGGTTAATTTCAGTCGATTAACCGATGTAACAAGTTTTTTTAGTTTTTGTAGTATTATAACATATTTTTTTGTGTTTTTAATTATTTGCTTCGTCTCATATAAAAAAGGTATATGTTTGGACAATATTTTTTTCCTTCAATATATTTCCTTCGAACAATACGTTCTTAAAATACAGTACAAAAACAGAAACTAGGGGTTCGGAAATACATTTTTTGCAGAATGTTCTGTGCTGAGTTTTGCCAGGATGTGTCAGATAATGAAGAAGAAACTCTCGATTGTAACACGAACAATCTTTAACAAAATTAACCGAAATAATGGCATAATGGATTATTTTATATGTTGAGCGAAATCCTGGAAAAGGACTGAGAAATTAGATAATCTGTATCATGATACAAAGAAACAAAGATAACGCATTCAGCTTTTAAAAATTAAATGTTTCTGCGCATTTACGTCACATCAGCGTATAAGTACAACTAAAATAAAGAAATACAAGCAAACAAACATGTGTATAATAAACTAAAGTTACGTCATATTAAACAGTGGCATTTTGTAAACATGTGCAATGCGTAATCTAGCTCATATCATTCTTGAATCTGTATTATGGGTTGCTTCCGATTTCTCCAACATCTTCGATAAGTAAAAGAATTTTTTCCAAGTCAAGTTTTATCAAAACTAAAAGAATCGCTTAAGTCCTAAACATTTAAACCAAATTATTTTCCAAAAGATTATTTTAAATAATCTTAAACTATTGAAATAATTAATAAAAAAATCTGACAGTTTAATTTTTAATAAATACATAAAAACATTATGTATGTATAAATTTAAAAATATGTTTTTCGTATTTATGAATTACTTTTTTGTTTGCCCGTTTTAGTTCAGGAATTGTTTTGTTCGTTATGTTATTGTTTTTTTTTACTAATAGACTCCAATAGTAAATAATTTTTGCGTTTTTATTAATTGAAATTACTTAATTTATAACAAAACTCTATTAATCGGTTAATCGATCAATAACAAAATTAACCGATTAAACCAAAACCTCAGTTAATTAATCGAGCGATTAACCGATTTAAGCAAAAGCCCGATTAAATGAATACCCTAGTGTTATACATATAATAAAATGTATGTGAGAACAGTAAAACCTCGTTAATCCGGCCAGATAAAGTTTCATCCTTTGTCATGGGTAAGGAGCAAATTTAGTTGGTAATATTTTGCCATGCAACATTTAGAAGAAAAACGGCATTATTTGCATATTTGTATTCGTCTTTTATAATTGTTCTACACCAAAAAAGTTGCAATGACTTACTGGCCCTCATCTGAAATTGCTGGCAACTAATGAGATCCAGATGCGTTTGCTCAAAACTTTACCCTATTGATCAATTTTGTGTAAAAAAAAAGAATGTTCCTCGAAATCTTTAAAAATCAAATCGTTTCCCTACCCAAGTGTACTAAGGGATATTTATAAAAAAATTTATTTTCATTCTCTGAATTGTTTGAAATAAGTTTTTGGTGTATAAATCTCAATTTTGTCGATTTTGTTAAAGAACATTTTTTAAAATTTGAATTTGAAGAGCTGAAAAACACCCCAAAAATGTTGAGTATATTTGAACAAAAAAATTATATTACATACAGTGTGAAGCATAAATCAAGATACCTCTTATAAAATAAAACAATTTCTAACATTTTTTAAAAACAAGTAAGAAATGTTATGTATTCCTATTTTGTAAAATTATTCATCTACTACAGTCCAGCAAAATTTTGCACTCTTATTCTAAGAAACTACCATAAAATATCCTTAAGTATCTGACAACTCCATAATTTTGCGCAGCAAAAGTCTTGGTACCCTCTAAAGTGATCTATGTTAAAGTATTGGCATTTCTATTATTTTAAATGTTTTTCCTTTTTTTGTTGTTAAGGGTGCATTTAGAATGTATTCAGAGTTATTTCTTGTTGAAAAGAAAGAAAAATGGTGTCTTTAATTAGGAATGACCCCTTTAAAAGTGCAAAAAAGATTGCTGCCAAGTTGAAAGAGTCCATGGACAGGAGAGTTTCCGCGAATACATTACGCAGATCAATCAAAAAGCTGGGTACAACGCTCGTACATCACGCAAAAATCTAAATAATTAGTATTGGAGGGAAAGGTTGATTACAACGTTAGTTTTTTGCACTTTTTAAATTTTATGTAATAAAATATTATCCCAAATTCTGCCACTACCACGTCTTTCATCTAGCCCTTAATATTCGGTTTATAGGAGGAAATTCTTACATACATGTTCTGTTCCCTATCAAAAATAAAGTGAGAAAGTCTAAGGGAAACGTGAACAAATTACGAGGGAAAAAACTTTTCACGATTAGGGGAATTTATTCCCGTGAACATGTTTTCACGTTATTATTCTTCTTTAAATTAACTTTTTTATGGGAGTTGTTCATGATCGCAATTATGTGAAAAGGGGAAAAATTATTCACGATAGGAGTGTATGTCTTTGATTCATTTTAAGACATTGGCAATCAACTATTTTCTCTTTTCTGGTGATTAAATTAAGGTTTTGGTAACATTGGAATTATACATTAAAATTAATGCTACAACAATAATTAACAAGATCAATGAGGAAAGACCAAATATCTAGTTCGATAAGCGGTATATATTTTGGTTTGCTTCGGATGCTATTCTAATATCGCGTACGTGGTGCAAAAACATCGTTTGTCTACGTCATTTGTATTTGATCAATCGCAAGTTTTTTAAAATAAAAATTGAAAGCAAGATATTTGTCGCAAACATATACTGGTCGAAACTTTTTTTAAATTGGTATAATAAAAATTGTAAAACCTTTTAAAGGTCGTCCAGTATGATATTGTTAGTAATACAAATGCAAATAAATGTATCTGTCATCTTATAATGTTGGTATTTAGATTGAATTTGGTCTAAAATTTTTTAATTGCAATCTTAATAATTTCTCCAAATTTTATTAGAATTTGTCCATGTTGACATAAAAATTGGCGACAATAACATTTACGATAGGAAGTATGACATGACAAAATGTTGTGCTGTTTGGTCCAAAACTAATCACCATAGGAACAATATGAACCTTTATTTAAAATTACTTAAAGGCAAATAAATCTCATATAGATAAAGTTATTAAAATAAATGTCGGCACAAATAACTTAAATATAATTCTTTACCACATTACATAATAATGTTCTGGCGGGTTCATGATTAGCAATGGTATGATACACTTTTGAAAATTTGTTTTTTAATTATTCATATGGCCGCACTTGAACGACTATACTTTCTTACTAGTTTGTTTCAAGTTTTGGTTATATATATTTACAAAACATATATTTCATATCTTAAAAATACTATGAGACAAATCTATATTAATTTGAATTACATATTACATATAAAGAAAGAAATATTTGGTTTAATTTAAGAAATTAAAAACAAATAAACAGCTACCACAAAGCTCAGATTTTCGCATATTTATATTCCCCTCAAGATCACTTCAGTTTTATGTCACATACGATATGCACCTATTTTGCACCATATTTTGGACAACAAGGTTCCGATTGTGATATTTTTTTTTTTTTTCAAAAATAGTACCCTATAAATTATAAATTTATTTTCCAGTTACTACCATTTTTGCAAAATCTATACCTCCCCCTAAAGGCGCATCAATGTCACGTACGATGACATGGAAATGCCCATATGTATGTTCATACATTGGTATACATATAACTAAAACATCTGTGTAAACGGTATTTTATTCTTAATACTTTGTACTTAAAAAAATATACTATACAATTATACAAATATAAACAAGACATTAATCAAGGTAAGTATTTAAAAAAGATAAGATTTCATAAATTCCTAAAAGAACATTGTACGAGGTAAAAATAGTTCAATAATAACGTGTAGCTTACAAAAAAATCAATTGTCTTATACCTTCGCATTAATTGAATTCTCTTTCATTGGTAATGTTAAAATAAAACGAAAGATAATTCGCAAATAAACGTCAAATGTTTTGTTGACAAAAAAACGCAAGCCAATCACATTTAATTAACAATTGAAAGTTGTGTCTTTTATTCAATTGCTAGTAATTTATTTATTCTCTCAATATACACTAGGCAAGAAAAAGTCTAAGATTGCAAAAAAAAAGCGAAGAAACGATAACTTTTCTAAATTCAAACTTTATTTTTATTTATAAATATTTTTGCAGCATTTTAAACAATATAAATATTCAACCTTACGCCTGTGACTGTTTGGTAATAGATTAAAGTAAATAAGTTCACGTTCTCTTAAATCTTTTACCAAACAGTCTCGCAGGCGTATTTTAAATTCGCCAACCACGATAAGGGTAATTAAAAAAAATTTGTACTATTAATAAATTAACTGAAAAAAACACTAAGAAAAAGTCTGCGTACCTACGAGTTCATTAAAAATTTTATATGTTCATATATGGAAATATTTACCAATATTGTCAATAAATAAATAACGAAGGCGAATTCAACTACAGGTGGTGTCGGAATTACAATAATCCAAAAACAACAGAAAAAACATAGGGTTTCTTACATTGCATTGTTAGTGCCATTAGCTCGAAATGTCAACCATTATTAGCAAAACACTAACAAATCAAAACAAATAAGCTCGAATTGTCAAAATCAGATGCCGTTTCGACACCACCTGTAGTTAATTCGTCTTGTAAATAACTATTTACCAATAATTAAATTAATAATTAGTTTACAACCTTATCCAATTTTTTTTTTCAAAGAATAAACCAAATTCATGGTGTCATCACGTGATATTTTCCACCATTCAGTTTGTAAAGCTTTTATCGAGAGAGTTTTTGATGTTATAACATGCTAATGATTTTTGCTGCAATAAATCCCATTAATGCTTAATGGGATAAAGATCTGGCAACTAGGAAGTCATACGCAACTGTTTTGGCACAATATAAAGCAGCTAAAGCATAAAATTTATATTATTTGCAAAATTAAATAAATTTCCATACAGGGAACAAACATGGTTAACCATGTCACGAAGTTGACAGTAACGATTTAAAAAAAAATTGATAATTGGATCAATATTTTTTTTTTTTGTACGTAAACTGTTTGTATGAATAACTCCATTTTTTTAAATTACGATGTCTAATTATGACTCAACGTGTTTTTTAAATTTAAAATATAGTTGGGTAATGCCATGTCAAATCGACCAAGAGTAGGACCCGACCCCTTTCGATTTTAATGAAATTTGAGAAGATTCCTTTTATCCTATAAAGAACATATAAGGAGGTCCATAACAAAACGCAATAATTACATTTTTCAAGTTTTTTGATTTTTTGATTGAATCCTATTCTACACATTGAAATCTATATTACCTTTATTGTAGAGCATTCCAAAACTCAATAATTACACTGCAATTCAATAGCACATATGTATAAGGGTTCAGAGCAAAATGCAATTATTCGTAATGAATAGTGACGCAGTTTGTTATTAAAAGTTTCTTAATAATAATTAATAATTTTTAAATTGGTTTTATATCAAATGTTTTTATAATGCATAGTACCCTGATATTTACTCTTAAATAATTTTTTTTAACTGAGCAAATTGTGCAATTTCCACCATTCACAACACCACAAACTGGTACCATCAGCCAAATAACTAATTCTGTTTGAAATCACTACAGCAAAGCGTACAATCGAAGCGTACAATCTCACAGAATTCAATGCGCGTGCGGCACGGCAATTTTCAACCGATCGAGATTATATTTTTACGAAATTTTTTTTTACCCTAACCTAACACAAAACTGGTCTACTTTTTTGAAAAATCGAAAAAAAAAATCGGAAAATTAAGGACCACCCTAATGCATACTGTAGTCGTGAAAACAAGGTAAAACTATTTTGTTGTTGTTGATATAACTACATAACCATATAACCTGATAAACCGCCTTTCGAGAAATACTCAAGTGTATTATATGGGTTTAAGATTATAAAAAAAATTATTTTCAATGCAATGTCTTGAAAATTTTAACTTCTAAAGGAAAAAACCTTTTGAACTCTGACTGTTTTTGTCTAGCGTTATTATACTTTGTATTAATACATGTCAAAAACTCAAGAAATATGACAAAGTGTGATAGTGTGAATACAATGTGTCACGAAAATGACAAGTACATATTATGAAAAAAGTTTGACATCCCATACGACTTCATCGTTTTTTAAAAATTTCTAAACAATAATACTTTTCATTGGATCAGGGTTGCATTTTATTTCATGTGTGAGTGTTTATACTTTGTGTGATGGTGTGAACACAAACTGTCATGTTAAATTAGTTTTTTTTTTGACAGTCGCAACAAAACTCATTAGATTTCTATCTCACAAAGTAGGTATTATGGAATACTTAAGACTTGTGAGATAGTGTAATCTAGCCTTAAGTAATTTTGTAAGTGACAGCAAAATTAATAATAAAAAAACATATTTACATTGAAATAAACTGTTTTTTGGTTTTAAGAATTCATAAAATTTAATTTCTTCAAATTTATAATTTATTTATTAAATTTATTGAAATAAAACAATGGACGGTGCAAAACTAATAAATTTGTCATAAATGGCTGATAAGTTGCTACAGAAAAATTAACTATTACAATTTCGTAACAGAACAACACGGAACAGAACAGAAACAGAAAGTAAAGACTAATTCTGCCTTAACACTGAAAAAGTTGTAAAAAAAAAACAATTTACTACTTGTTCGTTGTAAGAACCACAACAACACTACAAAAGTAGATAAAGACAAGTTAACTTGTTTGTTGTGGAAACAACAATAACATTACAAAAAGAAAAGTGTTAGTTTTTGGTTGGTTTTGCCGTTCAAATATTTTAATGTTAAAAAATATATAAAAAGCCCACTCCCCAATCTCGGAAAGCACTTTAGTACACGTAAAACCGCAACGAATAATGCTATTAGGGTAATTTCATGTCAAATCGACCAAAAGTGGGACACGACCCCTTTCGATTTTAATGAAATTTGGGATGAAGGTTCCTTTTATCCTATGAGGAACATATATGAACAAAAAAAAAAATCTTGAAATTTTTTTTTCAAAAGTTATGTCATATTCAAAATGTCATAATTTAGCCGAATTAGCCAAATGTGTTGAGCTTATTTCTTCAATATCTCGAAAACTACTTTACATACGAAGATGATTTTAAAAAGAATACTTGGTTGGGACTACAAACATTGTATTGAAAAAAAATTTCTTTTTTTGAAAAATGTAATATGTATCAGCAAAATATTAAAAACGGAGTAAGTCAAAACCTATTTTTTTATTTGGCTGATTTTTTTTATATAATACCTCAAACCGGCCTTTAAAAATCCTGAAACTTTGAAGTTTTTTTTTTTTTAATATTGTAATTTTGAGCAATAAGTACACTGTGCTAGTTACAAAAAAAGCCGGGCACTTAGAGTTTTAACCTAATTCGGGCACGCTGAATCCAGTGGTGCTAATATTTTTTTAGGTTAGCTTTTGTTTTCGAGATATTACATTTTTCAAAAATAAAATTTTTTTTTCAAAACATTGTTTGTAGCCCCAAGTATTCTCTTTAACATAAAAATCATTTTCGTATGTAAAGTAGTTTTCGAGATATTGAAGAAATAAGCTCAACACATTTGGCGAAATTATGACATAGCTTTTGAAAAAATATTAAAATTTTTTTTTTCATATACCTGTTTTTCATAGGTATATGAAAAGAGGTCGTGTCCCACTCTTGGTCGAATTGACATGGAATTACCCATTAAAATAATATTTGGCAAGTCATAGTTTTAAAAATCACACTGTCAACTTTCATAAAGATCTGACCATAATTTACCATATACCCAATACTGTTAATGGGCATATATAAATAACTATTTGGCAACTCTAACCCACACCAACGAATGCCAGTTGAAACAAAGAATGTCAAAATTGTCAAAAACCTTAAATTAGATATAAGAGAACAAAAAAAAATGTGAAGCATAACCGGCCAAAGACAAAAAAAAAAAATAGAGAACTAAAGAAAAAAAATTTTAAAACCGGCACTGATTATTGCCAACATGACTCACTCCATAAAATTCCAAAATGCAAGCACCACTTAAATAAAGAAAATGCCAACACGAAAAGATTCAACTTTAGGTATTTAATAAACTTAAATATTTGTTTCTAAAGGTGAAAATATATATAAAAAATATTCTTTTTTTAAACCTTACCTTGAAAAAAATATTTTTGGCAGTGTAAATCCTCAATATTTTTTATTAAAACTTGCGGAAATTTATTGTTGGCAAATCTCTCTTGCTTTTTTAATTTTCAATAAAGTTTTTTTTTTTGGTTATTTTTTTCTGTACTTTTCCACTTTAATTTTATTTAAAATCTTCGAATGACGAGTCGAAAGTTAAAGGCGCGTTCTTTACAACTTATGCTTTGTGCTGGAACTTCTTTGTCTCGTCTCTCAGCCGAGTTTTTTCTGTTTCTTTTATTTCTGGCTGTTGCGCTTTTTCGCACTTTTTTAATAATTTAACACACACATTCATAAAAACATAAAACAACTTGTTAAAATGATGCTTCTTGTTGTTTCAGCAAGTTTTTCTTATTGTGCGTTTTCTTTTTATTGATTTATTGATTAAATTTAAATAGTTTTACTCAAAAACACTTTTCAGTTTGAAAGATTATAATAAAACAAAGTTAAATGGAATGGAAAAAGAAAATTAAGCAAAATTAAACGTAAATGAAAATTAAAAAAACAAATCAAATTCCGTAGTGAAAAATGACACGACTTTTTCGCAACTAGAAAATGTTGAGAGCGGCGGCGTATAAAAATTGAAAGGGTTGCTTCAAAAAGGTAGTAAAATTAAGTTGTATGTTAAAAAGATCTACTTCTTCGTAGTAGGAAATTAAACGAATTTTACTAAACATTTTTTTTAAAACTTGAAAAAAAAAATGCAAATAATATAATAATATAGTAATTAAACTTAATGTTTTTGTTTTACAAATTTAAAAAATGTATGATTGCTTAAAAGGTGATTAGTACTAAATATTACAACCAAGTAATTTTCCCCCGACTAACGGCTTTGATATACAAAAAAGCGTGTGTATTTTACCGGTTTTATAGGAAAATTTTTGTTTTTTTTAATGAGTTTTTGTTTTAAAAAATTGTTAATATTCTTGAACTGTGTTTAAAAAAAATAATAATTAAGTTGTTTAATTTGTAAAATCAACGTTGTTAACTAAGTATCTATTTGTCAAGTAAGTTAGTAAGTTAATTTTACAAACATCTATTCTAGATTAAATTGTTTAATGGTTACCCCCCGTTGCCACATGCAAGTGCAAGTTCGTGAAACAATGCACTCCCAACAAATACGGACGTTTGATTTAAAAAGGGGAAATTATTTTCAAATTGAAAAATGCCTTTATTTTCAACTTGTTTTCAAACTTAATTCTTAAATGTTTTTCAAATGAGGATTTTAATACAACGTGGAACACAAATAAAAATATTTTATTTTATCAATTCAAATTCACTATTTATTAAAATAAATTGTGAGATAAACATTCGGCTCCATAGCTTAAAGATGATAAAGTGTTCTTTCCGTCCTCTAATTCTTGCAAAGACGAAACACCTACTTGGCTCCCTTTTATTTTGAGAATTGTAGCACCGCATAATTTGTATTCTTAATCATTGTAATAGCTTACAAATAATTTTTGTTTTTCACAAGAAATAAATCATTCACTTCTAAAACACGAAGTAAAAATTGAACTTTAATCGCCATTTTAATGTTTCCATTAATTTTTCGCTTGAGTATTGCCAAGTTTAGTTTTGATTTGATTTTAACATTTGATACCAAATTGATAAACATTTTATGTCAAATATTTATTTTTAATCATCAATTTGAGTTTAAAATGTGTAAATCAAACAATTGAAAAACGTTTGAGAATTGTGTTTGATGTCAAATTATAAAGTTATTTTATATCAAAGGTTTGACTTCATGTTTGTTGGGCTCACACTTTTTCACTAACGTTCACACAATCTTGTACTATCAGCCAATCGGCTGTTTCTTCGATTTTTCATTGATAATACGTATACACTACTTGCAAGTAATTACTTGCAGGTGGAAACCTATGGTTAGACATTTTCTTTTGAAGATTTGTAACTGTTTTTATTTTTTTTAATCTATGATAATACTTTTTTGAAAGGGCCAAATGAACAGCACAAGCAGTTTGACGACAACAATATGCTTGGGTAAATTTTAAATATTTTTATACTTTATACTTTTTTCATATGTTTCTGTGGTTTATTTGGCACTTAAAACATTGACGCCATTACTGCGTCTGTACTTTTTAAACCTAATTTGTAATTAATAAATTTTTTGAGATAAATCAACTGTTATCGTTAATAATCAATTGGACACTTGTCGATACATAAAATATTTGTGGAAAAATTTTTTATGATTTATAAGAGCAAATGTAACTCTTAAGCTTCTTGTATACATAAAATATCCTGATATGTAATCAGATGATTCAAATAAGTTAAGGCTGTTTGTATCAGAAAATAAAAGCATAACATCATCTGCAAATACAAATGACCTGCAAAAGTCATTGCACATTAATTCAACACATTCATTAAGAAATATTATAAAAAGCAAGGGGCCCAGGACAGACCCCTGGGGAACACCAGAAGTAGCGAAACCAATACTAGAATTAAAATCATTTATCGCAGTAAATTGTGATCGATCAGAAAGATAGGATAAAATAAGTTTACAAGCCGTTGCAGAAAAATTATATTTATCTCTTAATTTACCTAACAGAAGGTAATGATCACTAACGTAGCCTTCTGGACAATACGTCTCCACGATAATCGGTTTTACGAATCAGAACGACTCGGTTCAACGAACACTGACCAATGACTGTTAACTCAGCAACACCTGTTCTTAAGGTCTGGCTGCTCCAACTAACACATTTCTACTAAATAAATTGTAATCTCGTGCAAAACAGATTTTAAATTCGTCAAAATGAAATTGAAGAAAATAGATTTTTTTGCTATACAGCTACTTTGTCTCTTTTTTCCCCTTGTAAATCTATATGTGCGTTCGTTTCCTTTTCTAATAAAATCCAGTCGGTGAGTAGTATGAAAATTTTACAAATTTATGTGTACGCGAACGCATTTCAGTAAAATCCAGTACAAATTTTGGGGTAAACGAACGCAGCTTATGGTATAATCAGCTTTTAAAAAACTGCAGTCAAAGTAGAAAAACTGTAAACAGTCGCTCTTTAATCAATTTTCGTTTTTTGTTCGACAGTTTTTGGTTTCACTGCACTTTTTTAAAGCCTGGGTATAATAAACTAATTAAACTTTTAATACTTCGGTAAAAAAATATTTTATTAACTGAAGAAAAAAATATGTAATTTAAATAAATACTTTAATAATAAATTTGAAATAAAAGGTCAATTAAATTACACAAAAATTAAAAACAAACTCGACACGATAGTTTTGTCGATATCGAATGCGTTCGTTGATAAGAACCCTGAAATTTTTTAAGTTCTAGTATTTAACCCGGTACATCTTTAGCTCCTCTCATTCTTTCATGGACATATTTATATGCCGAAGTTTATGTTTCTAGCTTTTAACAAAAAAAAAAGTACCAAACTTTTTCTTCTTATAGAACGGAAAAGTAAAAGAAAAAACCTTTATCTCCCCATTAAAGTGTCAAAAATTTCTGAGCTCAAAAAAATCAAATTGGGCAAAATGCGATAAAAGTTTTCAAAATGTACCCTTATATACAGATTTAGTAAATTATAATTTGCTATAACTTAGGTTCAGTTTCAGATATAATTCTAATTTTTTTTTTACATATAAAGAAGCTATAAATTTTTGATTTTTTGAGATATGACTATGTTGCAATAAAGAAGCGATATTATTTTTTTAGATAAGTTACGAATGTGATATACTTTTTATTTCTGTGTTTTTGCGTTGAAAAGATACATGGGGTTGACTTAAAAGTTCCAAAATACTCCCCAAAAGGACCGAATTTAAAAAAGTACCAGCTATTTTAAATACAGCCGCGAAAAACCTTGTAAGTTACAAAATAATTATTTTTAGGAGAGCAAAAACGTTTTTAACAGGCAGGGTTTGAATTTTAAATTACTGGCTTCCGAGAGGCTATATTTGGTGTTAATTCCAAAAGCTTTGAGGATCAAAGACTTGTCAGAGAAATTAAAATTCTGGAAACAGCTGTCGCAGCTTTTAAGGAGAATCGCTCAACGTAGCTTCAACTAAAGTAGTGTCCCAATGTCTGCCTTCCTCGGGGTATCCAAGAACCTTATATGCAAATTAATGTACTCCATCCGACATATCAATATGCATATAAAGCCTCTTGTATGCCTCGAAAAAGACAGACATTGGGTTTTTAGACCTTCAAAAGATGTCGGACCTCTAACATCATGGAACAGCAGGTATTAGCAGGTGGTAGCATTCTGTGTTGTAAGGATGAATAGTATATATCTTGCAGAACTTGCTCTTTTTTAGTCCAGGCAAAATGCGCAAATAAACGCTAAAAACTGTTTATTGAGGAATAAGAAATAGCTATTTCTTTTTAACCCCCGTAAAACAAAAAATTTTAAAATTAATCAAAAAGGCAGAAAACTGGAAATGGACCTAGCTAGATCGATTCAAATTATAGAAGTTAAATTGTGAATAAAAAAAATATTTGTTTAAAAAAAGTAAAAAAAATAAGTTAAATTTTTTTCACTTATCAGTCCGAATTTCAAAAAAGCACCAAAACTTGGTTAAGATATTTTTTTAAGAAGCGAACAATTCGATTTCAATTTTGTTCCTATCTTGAATACTTTCGGATATAAATTAGGTAAAAAAGTACTAAAATTAGATGTTTTCCGTTCTACTCTTTAAGATTACAATTATAGAAAAAGTAATCAAGCAAGTTTCAGTTTTTTTTGGTGGCATTCATAATTTCGGAGATATTAGGTTACAGATTTAAGACGTTTTTACCAGTTTCCCCTTTTAGCGATCGAATAAATAAAAAATCCCTTGTAAGACGATCCGTACAGAATTTGAAGCCTGGGGGCTACTCTATTGCGATGCGAAAGAAAATGGTAGCAAATCTAGCGATCGGTACTATTTAATGCGTTGACGCATTTGTCTTTCGCATCTTTTTATTTTTTTCATTTCGCAAATCATCACTATTTATTTTTTTCATATTTTGGCAATTCCGAAATCAAGGGTGGTTAATGGACCTGAGGATCATAGACCGATCTTGATACTACCTGCTTTGTCTACCTGTTTTGTGTAAAGAACCAAATTCTGAATGAAGTTTCAAATTCTATTTATGTTAAGCAGTTTGCGTTTCGGAAAGGCTTTAGTACAACTTCCCTGCTTCTTACTTTGACTGATAATATTGGGCAGAATATGAATGAGGATACTCTTAGTGCTCTTATTTCTCTTGATCTTTCAAAAGCAGTGAACTCTATTAACCATTTTGTTACTATTAAGAAACTTAATAATGAATTTAATTTTTCGAAAATGGCTTGTAAACTTATACTTTCTTACCTTGAAAATAGGTCTCAATTTTTAGATTTAAATGGGATGAGTTCCGCATTACAAACACTTTCTTCTGGAGTACCTCAAGGTTCCGTTTTAGGTCCTCTTTTGTTTACTTTGTATATAAACAGTTTACCTTCTTATGTAATTCTTTTTTATTTACTGATGATGTTTTTCTGCTTTTTAAGGGATCTTTTGATTTTCTGGATGTTTTTGAGAATAATATCAACTTTTGTCTAAAACGTGTTCTTGAGTGGACTTCTAATAACTCCTTAAATATTAATCCTTCTAAAAGCAAGGCCATTATGTTCGGCCCTACAAGTTGGTTTATTCTAGACATTGATATTTTTTGGATGATGTGCGTATTGATTTTGTGGATCAATTAGACTATATTAGATTATATTAGACTCCAAACATTCTTTTAGTTATCATATTGATTTGTTGAGTTCTAGACTCTATGGTATGTTACGTAGAATTTATTCAATTAATTTGTATTTGCCTTATCGTATCAAAGCTAGATTGTCGTGGGCCTTGTTAATATCTCAAATATTTTATGGGTTTGAGGTTTATTCTGGCACATCATATTTCTCGTTTTTTAAGGATTTTTTTGGCTTAACTTTTGTGGACATAAATAATATCGTAGTTTAGCACTTTTCTATAAAGTTATAAGAGATCGTAGACCACTACCCTTATTTAATTCTTTATCTTCTCACGTTTGAGTAGGAACCCACAACTTTTAATTCTTAGAATTTTTTTTACCTTGTTTGAAAGATCTTTTAGGATTAGGATTGCGAGGTGGTGGAATCAACTACCTTTTGAATTTCGTATCTTTTCCCACTCTAATAATGTTTTTCGTTTAAAACTCTTGCGTTTTTTTGACTGTATGGTTTTTGTATTCAGGAATGATCTTGCTGATATATATACATCCATATTTGTACTATTGCTTATGTAGGGATATATACGTGTGTGGGTATGCACAAAGATTTGTCATATTTTCTATACTGAATTGGACCGTTACTTTACGTTTGTTTAATTTAATTTTTATTATCCTGTGTATTGGCTGGAGAGCTAATGTTTTAAATGGTAAGGATGTTTTAATTTTTAGTAAACTGCCATTTATTTAAAAATTTTGTATTTTTGTATTATATAGAATGTTATGTAGTTTCAAATCTTAGGTATTTTTTAATGGTATGTAATATTTTTAAATTGGCCATGGAGGCTTTATATTACATGTTGTCATAAATAAATAAATCAATAAATAATTTCTGTCAATCTGCGCCATCTTTCATTTTTATTGCCAGTATTGCTTAATTTTCAAAAATTTTGCGAAAGTGATAGACTACCAAGTTGGCATTTAGCTTTCGCATAGAAATTGAATTGTTATTGCATCGCAATAGAGAGTAGCCCCTGTAGTAGCTTTAGCCGCTTGGGTAGGCGGTGATGAGTCAGTGAGTGAGTTATCAGGTCTTATATTTTTAAATATACATATAGATAGATAGATGGAGAAAAATGTTTTTAAAAAAGTAAAAAAATAGGTACGATTTTCACCCCTTAAACGTTCGAATTAAGAAAAAGTACCAAATTGTATTTTTTTTTTAATAAGTTACGAATGTAATATAAGTTTTGTTTCTATGTTTATTGATTTTAAAGATTAATGGCATGACAAAAAGTTTCAAAGTACAGGTTTTTACCGTTTACTCCCAAAAAGGGCAGAATTTAAAAAAAGTACCAGAAACCTGTCCGCTTTTTTATTTCTTTTAGTTTGTGAGGTTATAGAATTTACATGTTTTTACCCCCTAATAATTCGAATTTAAAAATCCTGTCTTAGTGGATCGATTTGGCTAGAGCTCCAACTCCGGTCCTAATTAAAAAAGTGAACAAAATTTTCATAGTACAAGGATCACAAAAATCATTGCAATTTAATTTTATCAAGGTCAGTATTGAATATGTCTTTAGAATTAATGTCTCTATGTGGAATGAAGCCTAATTTCTTATCAAATTTCAATATTAAAATATTTGAACTTCCACCTCAAAGGGGCAAGACTTTACAATCTCCTATTTTGCGTAAACTTTTACCATGTGAGTTGTAGACTATTTGACAAAATAATTCTTACGGGTTTCACATAAATTTAAAAAAATTAAAAAAACCATACATTTTATTACCACCCTAATATAAATAGGTAGTCTTCAAACTTTAAGGTAATTTTTCAAACAAAATGTTCTCTAGTAGGTTTTTGCAATTTATTTTATTTTCACACACTTAGATACACAGAGGAAAAGATAGAAAGAACTAGCATAGATTAAAGGTTTCGAGAGTACAGCTAGATCAAATACATATATAAAATATTATTAGACTAAATTAAGAACATGAGTTTTGAATATTTTGCATTAGAATAATTTTATGGAAAAATAAATCTTTTTAATCCGCTTTATCATCAGCATCAGTTTTAGATGAACTATCTCCAGTTGATGGCTGTGTAGCTTGGGGTTGGATAGCTGGCGATGCTTGTGGCGCGCCAGATGGACCACCAGCTGTTGCTGCTGGCAATGGCTGTTGTGGTGGCGGTAATGTATGCGCCGCTGGCGGTGCACTGGGTGGTGGCTGTTGTTGGCCGTAGACATCATGTGAAGGCATGTGTCCTGGCGGTGGTAAACCGGGACCACTTTGTTGTCCTGGCGGCATTTGTGGACCGGAGTGTTCACCATAATGTATAGGAGGTTGTGGCGGCGGTGCAGCGCCATTATGTTGTGGTGGTGGACGAGAGTTCATATAGTGTGTGCCAGGTGGTGGTGGGCCATAGGGTTGTTGGTAATGAGAATATGGTGGATATTGTCCATATGGTTGCTGAGGTGGTGGAGGATGAGCTCCATATTGAGGCTGATAGTAAGGTGAGCGCGTGGGTCCAGCTGGTGGCGGTCCATATTGGGGATAGGCACCATGCGGTGGCATACCGCCCATTGCCTGATGAGGTTGCATGTGTGGCGGTAGATGTGAGGGTGGCGGTGGCCCACCGTGTTGTGGTGGATGATGCCCATGCATGGGTGGCATGTTAGAAGGTGGAATCTGCTGTTGCGATGGAGCTTGGCTAATTGCATTTGAAGGTGGTACATGTTGGGCAGCTGGTGGTGGTGCATTTGGGCCTGCGCTTGGAGCGGAAATGATAGGAGGTGGTGGCCCAGCTACTGAATGAGGTGGACCTTGTGTGGCTGGAACTGGTTGTTCAACAGCTGGTGCCGGTGGTGGTTGGTTGGGTGGTTGTATCTGCTGCTGTTGTGTAATTATAACTGGAGGATGTTTTCTTTCTTTCGCTTTAGTATGCTCTTTGACATTTTCAGCTTTGTGTCCCTTAGGCATATCCATAGGTTTGTGTTCTACTTTGGGTGGTGGTATTGGGGCCGATGGTTTAGCTGGTGGCTCGATGTCCATAGGCTCTGGATCAGTCTTGCTACCAGGCTCATGAGGGGGTTTTGTTTGTGTTGCAGACGGCGCTGTTGGCGGAGGTGCTACACCACTTGCCGCTTCCTTCTTAGCTTCGGCTGTGAGTGATCCTGGAGCAGCCGCTCCGGCTAATGGACCTCCCACAGTGGATTTGTTCGGTATCGCATTGGGATCATCTATTAGACGCTGGCGTTCCCGTTTCATTTCTTCATACATACGTTGCACCATCTTTTGAAAAGTTTCATCATCAACGGCAGGTTTACAATGTCGTTTTAACTCCTCTTGAAATGCTAAGCTAGACTCCATCATACGCTGCTTCTTAGCTTCAAACTTTTCTTCCATTTGCTGCAATTCAGCTTCTAGTTTTGTTTGATGCATGGTCAACGAACTAACTTGTCTTTTAAGAACTTGCATTCTCTGAGTGGTGACCACAGAACGAACATCTGGCACTACAGCATCTGAAAATATTTCATTGATTAAACGGTGATTGCGCAAATATCTAGCGTAGGCCACATGTTTAAAAGAGTAGCCATCATCTTGGTCGTCTTCGTCTTCTGCTGGTTGTATATCAATACGCCTTTCTTGCTGACCCTTACCACCACCACCTCTAGATGGCGTTTCATGCACATCACCATCTGCCTTGGTTTTACTTTTGGCAGCCAAAAATGACAAATAAGCTGGCGAATTATGATAGGCTTTCAAATTTTTTTCATACTCTGCCTTGTCTGCTTCATACTCGTCAACAAACTCTTGTTTTTCCGTTTCCGTAAGTTGTTTCCACATAGCACCTATTTTCTTACCAACTTCCCATAATTTTAAATCAGGATGTTGAGCCTTAACACTATCCCAAATCTTTTTTGAATAACGCATATAGGGCAAAATTGGTTTCTCCGGTGGTTTAGGTGGTTTTGGAGCACGACTTTCCGATTGATTTTTATTACTTGATGATTTTCCTGCTTTTTGAGGTGTAAATGCAGGGTTCCCATAGTTACTATGTGTAAATATAGGTGTATTATCTTTGTTTCGTTCCGAACCTCCTCCAGTGCCAGAAGAACGAGATCTACTAGTACCACCTCCGCTACCACTGCCAGCTGCTGGTGTTGCCGGTTGTGCTGGTGCAATTTGTTTATAGTTGCTAGGTAAAGACATTTTGATTTCTGTAAAGCTTGGTGAAAGTTTTAGTTTTGTATATAATAAATAATTATTTTTAAAAAAAAAACTTTTCACATACACCGCACAGAAAAAGACAATATAGTTGTCAAAAGAAAATCGACGACGCCATTATGTTGTTACAAATTTATGTTGTCAATAATCTGTGGTTGTCAAACTGACTATAATAACAAACATGGTTGTGTTAAATAGTAAGAAATTAAGTACTTTTTGCCAGATATAATTTGTAGGTAAAAGAGCGTAATTATTTTCTAATTGGATTTTTGGAATCCAAAGGCTGTGAATAAAAACAAACAAGCTTGTATGTATTTGCGCGTTTGTAATTGCCGTTGTTCGCTTTTCAACATTAACCATAAGAATTCGTTTCAACTGCTGAGGTCTAATCACCGCAAACGATATCGAGCAAAATTAATCGAAATCATTTATTTTGGTATCATGGCACTCGATATCGAATGAAATGTTTCGTAATTTGAGATGATAGCATTCGATATCGAGTAATTAAAGACATTAAATCTCCCGAGTTTTCATTCGATACATCAGCGTCTATCGTATGCGGAAAAATACGATGGTTTACTCGATATCGAATGTGGTGATTTGGCCCCTGTTTTTTATTTTTTGTCTTGTGAAGAACTATCCATAATTCTGATTCTGGACGTTTTCAGCTGCGTGTTCAAAGGTTTTAGAAATAAGCCTACTTTGCGCATTCAACGCTTCAAGGTATCCTAATCCTCAGGGACAAAAAAGTGCCCACCCCCCACTTATATCAATGTGTGGGAACAGAAATTAGAGGTAAATTACTCACGATTGTATATATTTTTTTAATATTTTGTTCGCGATTTCTTTTAAACAAATTTTAAATTTTTTTTGTTTTTTTTTTTTAATTCTGAAACAGGTGGCAAATTTTTTTTTTCATGTGCCCCATAAACTGCACTTTAACCTCCAATTTTTAAATTTAACCGTTGATAAAACACTATTTCGTCCTTTTAATTATTGCTGCACTACTATTTTAAAATATTTTCATACCAAAGAGAAATCTTATGGCGATTTATTTTCTGAGAAATATTTTGCATTAATGTTACATGTTCTACATTTTTATGTTCGTTTGTACAAAAAATACAACTGTGGGAAAAATTTTCAAGTTTTTTTGTGAATATGTTGATGAAAAACATGCAAAACATGTTGCATATTTTACCCTTACTTTTACTTAAGGTGTTCATACTGCCCTGTTTTAAAACTTTGGTACTTACTACTTTGTTTGAACAACGAATGTTTTATTTTGTTTGTCATAATTCATACCGCTATAACTTTGTAAAAAAAATTATTTAAAACAAAATATAACAGTATTTACACATTAAAATCAAAAAAAGTCTATTTATACATATTAAAATCAATATTTGTTTCCCAACCGCAATAGCGCGCAGAAACCGCTCAAATTGCTGTAAAAATCGCTCATGAAGTACATTAATGGTGAAAGTGTAGTAGTTGTAAAAAAATCATTAATTGCGTTCTATTGAAATTGCACAACATGTAACACTTCGTGTGATTATAGGTAACATTAGAAAATGTTACGTGTATATTACACGCAGTATACAACTAAAGCAGCCCATACACGATTCAATTCAATTGTCAACTGAGTCGGTTCTTATCCTAAACAAAGCGTGTATGGCTTTGTCAATTGATTAGATTGACGGTTGTCGAGTTGGTTGAAGAAAAATCAAAAGATTTTGATTTTTTCAAGTTGACTACTAAGTCTTTCAATTCGATTGTACTGTTTGTGCCCAAGTCTCTTGATCAGCTGTCAAAATTAATTTTTGTTGTTAAGTATTTTAAAAATTGTCTTTTATTTCATTAAATTTTAAAATAAATTTAAAATCTTTCAATTCAGTTGTTGAAAGACTCAGTTGACAACTGAATTAAACCGTGTATGGGGCGCATAACATAAAATGATTAACATTAACATAGGGTCTCCACCTGAGATAAGATATAAGATTTTTATATCAGCAAACGTAAAATTCAATCGCAGAGAGTATTATCTTACGTGTAGACTCTCAAATAGTGTTAATATTAATATTATAATAAATCTTATAAGACAGTTGTTATGAGAAATCTTATAACAACTATCTTATAAGATGAGCTGTCAATAATAAGACGCATTCATTAAAATGTTAAATTTTTTTGTACAAATAGTGAACATCTTGTGATAAGTGTTTAAAAAAACAATATTTTTAACTAAAAACAAGAAAAAACTAAACAAAATAATAAAAACGACACAAGTTTACTGTGCGAGAATCATTCGATTATAAAATATTATAAGATGCGTGTTCCCCTTGTTTACACCCAGTCTCCACCTAACATGAAATGCAGTTAAAACATGAAGTTAAGACTTGCTGTTAAAATGGTTATATGTTTATGATGGAGTACACGTAGTGAAGTTAGAGTCAAAACTTTTCATTATTTTCAGTTCGTTGACGCGTAAAATATGTAGCTACAGTGTGTTTGTGGAAAATAATTAAAGTTATTTTATACTTAAATGTTTGTTTGTATTATATTTTTCACAAAAAGCAAAGTTTATTATGTGTAGTTTACAACGCTTTTAACAAATTAATTAAAGATGTCGAAAAACAACTACAAAATAACGTACTGTCAAACTTAAACGTCAATTTATGTTATAAAAGAACTTTCAAAAGAAATGTTATAACAATCAAGTTAAAACTTTAACTGGAGCAGTCTCCACTTAACACTAACTTGCAGTTAGTGTTAAAGTTAGTCATTTTATGTTAGGTGGAGACCCCGGGTTAAGATTAAGAATAACATGAAGAAATTTGTTCTCTCATTCTGCCGACGTTCTCTCACATATTATATCATTTATTATCTCAGGTGAAGACTCAGTGTAACACTAATATGATGTTAGTGTTAGGTATAGACTCATCATGTTAGAGTTTTTCTCATATTATAACACGGTTGTTAATGCAAATGTTTTAACAACGCTTTAATAACATCATGTTATAACAGCAAATCATGTTAGTTGTAGACGTGGAGTACTGTAACATAGGGCGCGTTCGTAAATGCATCACTGATTTCAAATGCTTATACATATCGACCCCTTTGCGCGAAATTATCGTATGTTACAAAAACCAAATTTTACAGGACAGCCATTTTTCAACTTTAGTCTGCTATGGCTTGCAATATAAAAATGAAAATGTACATTCAATTTTTGGAGCAACGAAGTGGAATTCGCCTACAATATTTTGTCAGGTGACGTCTCCTTGAATCTAGAACAAGATTGCATCAAAAACTCAATTTCAAAAAAATTGGCATATACGATAATTTCGCGCAAAGGGGTCGATATATTTATCAGTGAAGTTAATGTGTACCAAAAAATTTGAAAAACTCCACAAAAATAATAGTCACACAATAAAAAAAATTATAATTATTTTTTTTATCGGCTTTAAAAAAAGATTGCTTTTCTGATGCAGCGCAGTGATGCATTAACGAACGCACCCATATTTTTCTCAGAAAAGAAATCGCCATCAATTTTTTTTTTTATTACATATCGCATAATCTGGCAACATAAACTGGTAGTTTGCCTTTAAAACAAAAACAAAAACAGCTGGTGTTTTTTTCATAAAAAATGTTTAGAAGCGCTTCTCACATTATACATAATATTGCGAAAAATCAAAGATATTTGAAATATTTCTCGCCAACATGTAGTAGAATCCTTTATCCCGTAATAAATTCAACTTTTCGAAAAAATGTATTATCATTACGTCATTGCTCTACAACAAAACCCACAGAACATGTCGTGGACTCTGTACTGGATCATGCAACTTATGAAAGAGTTTGTACCGAAACGATGGATGGTCTCAATACCTATTTCGAAGAGTTATTGGAAAGTGTAGATACAATACCGGGAAGTGATATAGCATATAGTGTAAGACATGGTTAGTTCTTAATATAAACTTATAAAACTAATTTGTTCTCCCTTAAAAGGATGGAGTTTTAACAGTTAAATTGGGCACTGCACATGGCACCTATGTTATAAATCGCCAAACCCCCAATCGACAAATTTGGTTAAGTTCTCCTACTACTGGACCTAAACGTTACGACTTTGTAGGTCCTTCATCTGGTGAATCGGGTAAATGGATTTACCGACATACTGGCCAATCACTGCACGAACTTTTACAACATGAATTACAAATGATATTCAAGGAACAAAAGGTTGAATTTGAAGATTTACCTTATGGCAGATAAGTTATTGTATAATTTTTATGTTTTACTGCAATTAAAATTGATAAAAAAGTTAAGCTGAAAAACGTTTTATTAATTCTTGTAATAATTGTTGTTGTTGCTCAAGAGCACGTTCTTGAATTTGCAAACTTTTCTCAAATAAAGTAATTTTTTCACGATGTCTTTTTTCTTGCTCTTGATTGTAAAGATATAAGTTAAATTCGTTATTAATTTTAGGAGAGGCAGGCTCATGTTTTAGCTCGTTACTTATAAAGCAATCATTTAATTTTGGTTTTCTTGGCGAAGGTTCTTCACAAATTGTTTCTGTATCAAAGAGTAATCTTTTTACATTTAAAGGTCGTTGTTGTGCTAAAGTTTCATCTTTTTCTAATATATTTGGGCCAATATGTTGTTCTATATTCTCTTTATGTTTTTTATCTTCCACAGTTTCCTTGTTATCTTCTACGTGCATACCATCTTCCATCGCTTGTAGTTCTTTTTCAACCATATCAATAAACTCGTGTTCTTTATGTACAATTTCTTCACTTTTAAAATCATGCAAATGTTCTTCGGGGCTTTCCAAATGTTCCGGCTGTAGTATTATTTCATCCTTATAGCAATTAGTAATAACTTTATCATTTTCTAAACCTTTAACAATATTATCCTTAATAGGATCTTTGTAAATGTTATGTAAATGCTCGAAATAATCAAAATTTTCAATATCTTCTTTGGTGCGAACATTAAAATACTGGGCTCTTAGCAATACATATTTGTGCTGTATCTGACGTTCATTAAATTCGAAGAAACTTTCTTGCATATCTTTGGCTATATCTTGCCAAATTTTAGCCAATTTGCTTATACCTTCTTCAGCATCAAAACTTTCGTATTTAGTTTTATATAAATCCAACAGACAATGTATCGCATTAGGATAGAAATTATCCTCAAGTTCTTCCTTTTCGCTCGGCTCTTCAATGTACTCTTCCCCATTGGGATTTTCTTCCAAATACTCAACATTTTCAATTTCAAGATCATCTGGGGCCTCAGCATGCATCATAGTGCTGTCTGGTTTTGTTATCAGTTCTTGTTTCTGGATATATTGTACGGTTACTTTGGATTCTAAAATTTAATTTTTTTTTTTACAAATAAGTTACAACAAAATTATAAATATATATAGTAACAACTTACCTTTTGTTTTAATTAATTCATTACTCTGTATAAGATGTTTTTTACGCATCATATTAATTATTCTGAAAAAAACAAGTATAAAATGATAATATTAAAATTGTTTGTAAACAATGCAACTTTTGATAAGAAATAGCGCAGATTGTGCAGATATGTATTAATTAGTATGTTTTGTAAATATATTTCTTTTAAGACAACTCTGTTTTACCGTCACGATAAATCTTTAACCCTAGAGTACTAATGATCGACGTTTCGACGAGCATCGCACCCTTTCAATTCATTTACTTTTAAATGGGTGTGCCTAACAATCTAAAATTTTGTATGCTGTTAGTAGATGATTTACTTTTGCTGTGTGTAATTGCGTTTTTTAAACCGCGTTGCTAGAACATTGCTATTATTGGTCTTGTACTCGTCGAATCGTCGATGGTTAGTATTGACGTGACTTTTATTTTTCAGTTTTAAGAGCAAATATGCAAATGTTGTTACTTCAAACAATAGTGGCAACAATGACCAGCTAAGGAGAAAATACAAAAAAAAAACACAAATGAAGTATGTGTAACTCATGCCTATACGAAAAAATGCCGAATGTCAAAATAAAAATGTGATATATGCGAAAAACCCATATGCGGAGAACACAAAGTTGAGCTTTGTGGCTCTTGCTCAAAGTGTTATTTAAAAAAAAAAAAAATTTTATTTTTTTAAAGCTAAAAATTTCTTTTTTAAGTTTTGCCTCTTTTTTAGTTTTTAGCTTTCTTCACAATATTTTTAGGTCCTTTTGTTTGATCCCTAAAATATGTTCAACATAAAATGAATTAGTACAAAAATTAAATATTTCTTTTATCTATAGGAATATAAATTAAATAATTTTTTTTTATATGGATTTATAGGGTGCCCCAATGATCAAAAGCGTTCATTGAAAAATTATATTTGGTTTTAAGCCAAAGTTACAGGCAGTTAAAATATACATCGTCGAATCGACGATCATTAGTTACAACGTATGTAAAATATGGTTAGTACTCTAGGGTTAAGTGGAGTTCAAGGTACATTTCACTAGGTAGGTAGACACGTTAGCGGACAGACATAAACCCCCATTGTCAAATTCATATGTTTGACCAAAAATTTGTACGTGTGCGTGAAATTGTTTTTGTTTTATATGAAGACAATTTTGACAAGGCGGGTATTTTTATAGAGCTGCTTGTATACACTCCCAAATGAGTGGAGTACACACAAAGACGTGCAAGCAAGGCGCATTTACTTTCTGTTGGCGGCGATCCTAAAACAAGCCAACAACACAACAGGGGTTTTTATAGTTCAGTTGGTCGCAATGTGAATTTACAAAGGCGACAATTTTAAAAATTCGAAAAAGTTTGTTAAAATAGCGAACATTTTAAACGTGTGACGATTGCCTTAAAAAGCAACAATTTACGCAAAAATTCTGAAAAGTTTGCTAAAATAGCAACAAAAGCTACGCGAAAATTGCAAAAATTCGGAAAAGCGTGCAAAATAGCGAAAATTTGCGGAAATTTTTATGGGTCGATTACAGATAGCAACACAACTGAAGTTGAGTTGCCAGCAGCGAAATTAGGCAACGCCGCTCATGTTAAAATATACAATTTTTATATATAATATTTTAACATGGCAATAATTCACAAAAAATTGCATAATAGGACACAAACTCTAAAATTTATTTGAAATCGCTAAATCGGTGTAAAATAAAATGTCGGAAAATAGTTTAGTTAAAAATATGGGCTATTGTGTTCAATGCAACTGTCAAAATCAGATAGCGCAAGGCGAATTTATAAGTTAATTCGAATTGAGATAGCGTTTCGACACCATTTGTAGTTGAATTCGCCTTGATTTTGGTGGACAAAAATAACAAAAAAAATAATTGGAGATGAGATTTTTTTTTTGTGAGATTTTCGATAACTAGTCGACATCGACACAGCATTCATATAAAATACTAAATTAACGTCGAACTTAAAATTAGTGTCGCCATCGCCTTACATAACAAAAGTAAATATTAATGCCGAAACTAATGCTATGTTCATACGACGATATAAACCACTCGTTTCGCTCTCTGAAACTAGTTTGCCAAACATGCTGTTCATACGAATGATTCTTGTTTCATTTTGACATTTTTTTGTGTGTTGTTAGTGTGATTTTATTTAAAATAGATAAAAAAGTAATTAAAAGTTAAAAATATATAATTTAATACTTTTATTAATATTATTATTGTATAATTATCACTTTATTTTATTAAACATTAATTTTTATTTTGTTTTTTTCTTTGTTTTGATTTTTTTTGAGAGCTAGTTCAGATAAACTAACGATAAATGTTATCAAAATTGGAGATGATAGTACATTTTTCCTGTTTCGCAGCCTGTTTCAAAATGAAACGACCGGTTTCGCTCTCAAAATTTTGTATGGGGAAACAAGTCGTTTCAGTCATGTTTGGTGCGCGAAACAGGAATAAGAGAGCGAAACACGAATATTGCTGTCCGTGTGAACATGGTATAATGATGTACAAAATTTTTGGTAGTCCGTCTTTTACCAACACAAATAAGCTCGATGGCCACGAGAGCCAGAGCACACAGAGGCGTCACGAGACAGAACATATTGGGTGGTATTTTTGATTCCGTTCCGCAAGTGCGAAAGCAATTTTTGTGCGGAAGCCAAATTTGTAATTATTCATTTAGTTTGTGCGGTATCCTTCCGTTGTTGCGGTTTCATCTCTACCATTGCGGTATTGCCATATTATTGAAACCGCAATAAAGATTTTTTTTTTGCTTACGTTAAAATTTTACAACGAGAAGCTAACGGAAGGAATAAAAATGTAAGAAATAAAAATTTAATTTAATTAATTTATTTTTATTTATTATTTGTTATATTATTTGTATATTTTACAGAAATTAATTGAATAAAAAAATTATTGCTCACAAAAATTTCAACTGGCTTAAAATGTTTTTACCAACAGCTGACACAATAGCTCTGTTTCTTTACTCTACTTTGGGATCCCACGGGATCCCAATTTGCATGAAACGCATTCCCGTACTTTAAATTTGTGCAAATGAGAGCGGGTTTGAGAGAATAAAATTCTTCTTCTTGCACGAAACAGCCCAGACCAAGGCGAATTGATGTAAACGGTGGTGTCGATACTACAACAAGTAACAACACCAAAAACACAACAATGTATTTTTTTGTTGCTTTTGTTGATCCATATGTCAAAATCACAAGGAACTTTTGACATTTCTCTCTCTAATTAAGAAAAAAAAGTAGCACAGCTGCGCTTTCAACGCCACCTGAAAACTGAATTCGCCTTGGCCCAGACTTTTTCTTCGTGCAAATTATGTAAATTGTCAAACAGCTGTTAAACATAAACAAAACAAAAAAAGCAAAGATTAAAAGTTCATGATTCAAATAATGTACTTAAATAGATAGTTTTGTACTGAAATATTAGGGATACAAAATGATAGGTCTTGTAAAAGTGTTTGTTTTGTTTTATTTTTCTTAAAAGTAGTTTATTTCTACAGCCAATTTTTTTGTGTTTTAAAGACTGTCAAAACACTGAATTTTTATTTTGTGCTTTAAATTGTGTTTTTTCTGTTCTCGTACTTTTGTGTAATTTTGTCTCTTTATGAGAGAAATTTATGCTTGCTCTCATTTGCACGAACTTTACCCAAAAAGTAAAGAAACAGAGCTAATATCAACTTAGAAATTATTAAACAGGGATGTTAAAAATTTATTGCGGAAAGTTTATACCGCAGGAATGAATAATTGCAATTTGCATATCGATCGATATTTATTTCCGTCGAATTTTCCTTTCCGTGCGGAATCAATAATACCACCCATTGTGTTTTTTTCTGTCCTTTTCTTCGAAAGCTGCCCTTTTTGCATTTTTTGTTTTGATCACGCAATTTGTGTTGATAGTAGCGGCCTGTTTTTACACTTTGCCACTTCACTACCAAAAAACGTTTTCTTTCTCTTTCTTCGAAAGCTGCCCTCGCAAATGATTTAGGCATTTTTCATACGTCACTTTTTTCATTTCTGTATGCTTACACACATGCGTACACGCCACGTGTGATGGTCCGCGTGGAAGACATTGTTTGACCTTTCGACTTATTGATTGTCATTGCGGATGGCAATCTCATGGATAATTAAAAGCGTTTGAATTCAATTTGGCACGACTGTGAGAATTTTTGGAATTCGTAGAAGCAAAACATTTTCGAAAAGTTAGCATTAAAAATTTTGACTTTAATATTTTTTTTTTTTTTTATCAATATTTTAATGACAAACCGCGTATTATTGCACAGCCGAAGTGAAGTAACCGGAGATTAAACTTTCAGTCGTTGAAGGTGTGGTGACGTGCCTGACAAATCCAGTAAGTTCAAAAACTCTGTTCTGTCATTTTTAGCTTCTTTTCATCTCTGTATGATCTGTGATGCTTACATCAAAATGTGATCGATTTCTGTGACAGGCCTAAACATTTGCATTTAAAAAAACAAGTAAAAAATTATCGGTAAAAACCATAATAATTTTCGTGATTGTACTTTATTTGAAACCGATAGGAAGTTATGGCTCACTAAAACAACGTTATGTTACGAGGTCAAAATTCATATAAGTGTAATTTGTACCGAATATAATCTAGATACACCATCTATGAGATTTTTTGTCTTAAATGAGACGGTCACTGAATTTTATATTAATATTAACATTTAAAAGGACGTTAAAGCTTTTTACGGATGGGCCAAATCTTAACCGATTGCAAAAAATACAAAGACAGACAATAAGCCAGACGGACGTCGTTAAATCACTTTAAAAAGATATTTTAAGTCGATCGGTATACATAAGATGAGTAAGATTTTCATGTTTTATACACATTGATATCAATGTATATATGTAAATGGTTTTTTCTCAATTTTTGCTTGTGTATAAAATTTGTTAGTAAGACAACCTGCTTTGGCTTACAATTCTAGAGTGAAAATAAAATGTAGATGGTGAAATTGAGGCAATAAGTTGGGCGTACAGATAAACATTAAAAACAGAAAAGTCGTATGTTAACAAAAATTAAAAAAAAAAAAAAAAAAAATGTATTCTCTACGCAAGCATTTTAAGGCATTTGAAAAAATTAAACATGTATCAAAATATGCTTCAAAAATCGATATGTTCTAGGTTTCGACTCGAATAGAAAACGAAAAATTTTTTGAATCTGCATAATTCATAAATTGGTGTTCTCAAATCCGCATGTTTTTGTGTATTCAAAGTTTTTGTTCGAAAATACTTTAGTTGAACTAAAGATTTCTAATTTGCCCACTACAGCACAAGGCGAATTCATACAAGGTTGTCTTATTTTGAAAACGTTTTACAACACTGTAAAATATTTTAACGTTGTGTCAAAAATTCAAGCAAATATTTCATTTTGTTTTCAATTTTAAATTGTGTGTTTTGAAATGTAATAACCAAGGCGAATTCATAAAGGTGACATTTTCGAATCAACTGTTTATTGTTTATTTTTTTGTGTATATACTGAATGTCAAGCTTTGTTTTCATTTTGTGAAAAAATTAATTCAAATTTAAAATTCAATAAAAATATAAAAACTTGAAAAAAACTTATTTAAAACCAAAAAAGGGAACATAAAATATAAAAACAAGAAATAAGTGGAGCCACAATGAATTTTCAATCAAGTAAAAAGATTAACTTTCTTAAGAAATTGTATATATTTTATGAACAAAAAAATTCCTTTTTTATATTTTCAACAAATAATTTTGACATTCACTCTAACTTTTTACAAACACAAAATACAGAGTATTATTAAAAAAAAGAGATAGCTAGCATAACTCTATCTCATGATGCGGTCACCTTTATGAATTCGCCTTGGTAATAACTTAAAAACGTTTTACATTTCATAAATTTAAGAGAAAATTATAGAATTTAGTAAAGATTCCCCAGAACCACTAGAACGGTATACCATTTTGACACAAGGTATCAGCTGTTGCTTAGCAAGATGAGTTCACCTGGTGTAAATTCGCCTTGCCGCAGCAGATAGCAAAGTCTAATATATATTAAAAATCGTGAAACCTGTAAAAAATCACAGGAAAAAACGCTTCTATCGCGAACATGACACCAAAATTTATTTGAAATCACTAAATGGTCTAAAAAAAATTTGCAAAATTCGCAAAAATTTGTAATATTTCAAACAAGCCATATAATTGATTAAGGCCCTAAATATGTAAAACGCAACGCCAAAGAATTACATTAAGCAAAAACAAAGTCATAAATATTTTGTAAATTTGTTGTTGCTTTCTACAGAAATTCACATTCGGGCATGTTCTAGAAATCGAAATGAAGTGAAATTGAAACCGAGAGAGATTTTAAGTTCAATTATTTACGAAATTATCGTAGTTTTTTCTGGTTTTAAGAGTTGTTCGTGTAAAGCTACTTGGTACTCACAAAAGGGTCGTTTTTAAAATTTGCTCCATTTCAAATTCACTTCATTTCAATTTCTAGAACATACCCGATTGCCTTTTAAAATTTGAAACGCCTCATAACTTGTGGCGTTGAAAATTTTAAAACGGTACTTGAATTTCTGTAGAAAGCAACAACAAAATTTCCAAAATATTTATGACTTTGTTTTTGCTTTCAATATAATTCTTTGGCGTTGCGTTTTATATAATTAAGGCCTAAAAGTCCCTAATGGCAAAAATTCCGTTAAAATTGTTGTATTAGCGGAAATTCGCAAAAATTTGTTAACAGAGGAATGATAGCAAAGTCTGCTATTTATTGTAAATCGTTAAAACTGTAACATAGCGTCTTCAACTGACAATTTTTTGTCATACCAAACGTCAAAGTCTATATAAAAAAAAATTGGAAAATTTTTGTCAGCGTTTTTTTAATATGAAGTTTGTCGTTTGGTATGCCAAAAAATTGTCAGGTAAAGACGCTATGTTAAGAATAAGAAAACTTACAGGAACAAAATCGCTATTATCGCGAACATTGCTAAAATTCGCGAAAAATTGGAAAATTTGAAACAAGCCAAAAACTAATTTGAGATCCCTAAATTGATTAAAAAAGACAAATCGTCAGAAAATAACATAAACATCAATAAACAAGTCGATTTTAAATTTTGGGTTAGTTAGGGCTTTTTGCGTTTTATATATATTTTCTATTAAATTGGATAAAGAACATTTTAAACTAAAAACAAACTTTTTGTAATGTTATCACTAGGTAGAAATTAGAGGTCTGCATGTGTGCGATTAAACGACACATGAATTCACATATCAAACTAGCAAGTAGTGTGTTGTGTGTGATTTTAAAATCATACACAATTAATTGTGTGTAAGAAATAACCTATGTGTGCAAAGCGTTCAATTATTTATGGGAGTGTTGTGAGAGAAATATTGGATACAGGTATAAATAGCAAATATGCTCTTTTATTCGAGTAAATACACTTGTGTGACGATGTACATATTGTGTAAAAAAAAGTTGCCACATCAAAAAAAAAAAAAATGATTGTTGCAAAAATTTATTAAATTAGTATTTTTTTTTCTTTTGTATAAAAAAATTAAAAATTATCTAAAAATGGCAAAATAAGTAAAAAAAGCTGATATTGCAAAAATAACTAAAAAAAGCCGATATTCCAAAAATAAGCAAAAAAAAACTTACAAATATAGCTCATTTTTCTTGTTTTTTTATGATCGGAATTTGTTTTGTATCAAAAACATTCTATTTTGTAAACCAAAAAATAAGCAGCTGCTTTTTTTTTGGTTGACCTAGTTATCACCAGCGTTGCCACAACCAA
Organism: Pollenia griseotomentosa; assembly: GCA_963931875.1. NCBI lineage: Eukaryota > Metazoa > Arthropoda > Insecta > Diptera > Polleniidae > Pollenia > Pollenia griseotomentosa. The sequence goes on along the minus strand of OZ007563.1, from coordinate 96,503,781 downwards.
AAAAATTTTGTAACCAAAATGTAAAAATAAAGTAACCAAAAGCGAAAAAAAGTAACCAAAATTATTTTGTATCAAAAGTACTATTTTGTTCGCACTTCAGTTTAAAAATATGTCTTAAGAAGAAATTGTGTTTGTTTGTATCTTGTAGGCTCATTAGCCGCTGGACCGATTTCGGGAAAGAACAATAGGATATACAAATTTTCAAAATTTTTAGTGGAAGTGGCACTTCCTATACAAAGTTTAAACTTATTTTCGTCATTTTTAAACATTTTATGAGCTATAGCTTTCATTCTTTTTATATGAAGAGCTCTTACTGTGTGCTATATTATCAAAGTGCAAAATTGAGCTAAATTTTGCGGTAGATCTTTAATTTATAGATGATTTTAGCCCAGTGGAATATACTCATATTAAACGGGATCGGATCGAAAGGGCCTTTGACCTTATCGTTTATCTAGAAAAGTTTTTCAGTTAGCCATATGAAGCATGAAGAGTAGCAGATAATGGCCATTTACACTTGATAGCTTCTGATAACCTTCTAAAAAAGTATTGGTTTAAGATGCACAAATACCACACACAAATTTTAAAGGTCAAAAAAGCGTTGCCAAAACGGCAACGCTGGTTATCACATATTAGAATAAAAGTCGATTCGTTTTACTTTCACCAACCCCTTACTACTCCAACTGAAAACGAATAAAAACATGTGGATGTGAAACGCAGAACACCAAAAATGCTGAACACACACGATTGTTTTTGTTACAAAAACTGCTGAAAAAAAGCAGTTTCGATAAAAAATAACTATTCGAAATAAGTTTTAGAAAAATTGGTTTCTATAAAAAATGGCTTAAAGTTGATTTTCGACGAATAAAACGTTTTTGTAGCACCAAGACCTAAAAAGCAGATGAAGAACAGATTCGTTAAACTCAGAGTCGTTACGATGCGTAGAACCGATTGTCGGGGGAACAAAAAAAAAAAAAAAACTCTTTTAATGTTTAAAAATCATTTGCATTTGAATCGAGTATCCAAGGCGAATTGACTAGAAGGTGAGGTCAACTCTACAGCTACAATGCTTCTGTGGTCGGGTTGTCAAAAATATTGCTAGTAAAAACAAGTTAGAGTGCTATATTCGGCTGTGCCGAATCTTTGATACCCTCCACCGACAGTTCGAATGTTTAAGGAGTAATATCTGTATGATGTCTTTTTATTATTATTATCTTAAACTGTGACGATTTGTTATTAATTATGGTTTTAGGAGACTAAACTGTTTTCCGGGAGTAGGGCATATATGGGGCCTAGGGTAAATTATGTACCGATCTTCACGAAATTTCACAGTATCATTTATAGTCCTATAAAATTGTGACGAGCCAAAATTTGTTATGATTGCATTATTTTTTACGGTTTTAGGGGTACTAAACTGTTTTCCGGGAGTAGTGTTTATATGGGGCTTAGGGTAAATTATGGACCGACCTTCGCGAAATTTTACAGTGTCATTTCTAGTCGAATAAAACGGACTTGTGCAAAATCTTATGTCATTCCGTGCATTTTTGCATTATTTATGTTAGTTTTTGTAACAAAATTATCAAGTTTTTGAAGGTGGTGGTTCCACATTTTGTTTCATAGCTCTGGTCCTACTGAACCGATTTTGCTGAAATCCAATCCCAAACTGCTTAGGATAACTACAAGCAATTTGACACCTAGTTTGTTTATTTCTTTTGAGTTTTTCGAAAGTGAGCGTGTTTTCAACAGACGGACAGACAGACGGACATGGCTAAATCGACTTAGAATTACTCAAGCAGCCAGAATATACATATATACTTTATGGGGTCTGAGATGAATAATAAAAAAGTTTCACACGGAATGACAAACTTAGTATACCCTCTTCACAACTAATTGTGGTGGAGGGTATAAAAATAAATAATACAAACTTTGACAAGTCGACCACCGAAAAAAAACACCATATGTTGACTTGACCCCACCTTCAATTCGCCTTGTATCTTTTACTATCTGTACTGCTTTCTGCATAACCATTAAAGAAGTACGCAATTGTATTTTTTTAGCTTTTGTACTTTTTTTTGCACAAAAATAAAACAAGTTTGCCGCATATACATACATATATAAAGTACAACAAATTTTCGACATCCACTAAAAAGACTGCAAATCGGAAAGAAATGTTGGTATTTTGCGATTTTGAATGGTTTGAAATGCTGTGTCATGTACCAACTCGATGACGCCTGAAGTTTAAAGATTTTTAAAAATCTATCCAGCCGGAAAAACTTACTTGTCATTCCAAAGCTGTTGTTTACCTGTTTTGAGTAAATTTTTTTTAAAAATTTACTTGATGAAGCAAACCTTGGCTTTGTACACAACAGAGAAAATACTATATTATGCATTAAAAAAATAGGGGATAATGGCAACCTTAAGTTAATTCACATATTCTAGAAAGTAAAGCAACTTTGCAAAAAATTAAAACAACAAAAGAATCAAAAATGAATGGTTTTATAGCCGAACTTGCAAATTAGCCACAGCTTTGATATTGAACAGGAGAATTTCCTTCTTAAAAAGCGTGTAGATAAGTTTCTATCGAAAACGAAACTTAATTTCCTAAAAAGTTTCAGCCTAAACCATAATAAATTTGAAAAACTTTCCAATTTTAGCCTTAATTCAAACATTTCAATTAATTACTAAAAATAATTTGTTCGTATCATTGAAAGATTTTTGCTAAAAAAAATTTGAAAAGAAAAACCTGTAGAAATTAAATGAAAAGAATTTCTAAAAAGTTATTTCCCAATATCGAAAATATTCGTAATTCCACTTCCTCTTTAAAACAACTGAAAAAATTTTTAGTTCAATGTTTTGGAGAAAAGACCGAAGTTAAATTGTGATTGAAAATTAAGAGAGTGAATTAATAATAAAAACTAATTTTATATACACTTTGAGTTTTTAAATTTTTTTAAAAACCGAAAACGGTAAAAATGACCTTGTTAGCAAAGTACAAAAAAGTGATAAATATTTGTAAATATTTGTTTACAATAATTAATTTGTTAAATTAAAATAATGAAATTGTTAATTTAGAATAATAAACTGTTAAACTTACACTTGATATTGAACTAAAATTTACATTATTATTTTACAAAATTAAAATGAAAAAAGCTTTTTTGTTTTAAACATTTAATTTGAAACCGCTGGCTAATTAAAAGATTTCAGTGCTAAATTATATTAAATACTTACAGCCGTATTCATAAAAACTTATTGATGATTAATTGACCGTTTTTAAGCAAAAATTGCTAAAGTTGTATTCATAAACGAAAAATAGTCTTTTGAACCTTTAATAAACCATTCATAAAGTAAGAAAATTTATTGTTGGATTTGCCCTTCTTTAAACCAAAAATAAAATGACATTTTGAAAGGTGTTTGCATTTCATGATATTATTTTTGTGAAATATGTTGGAAAAAAATGACAAAAATGTTTTATTTATTACAACGGACATGTTAAATACATTTTACTATTTTTTTTTATTTTTAGACAGCCAATTTAAAGTTATATTGAAAATTATTAAAAAAAATTTATATGATTTAAATGAATATGTTCAGGGGCAAATGCAGATATTCAGGTATGTGATAGAAAACGATTTTGAAAACAAAAAGATTTGAAAACGATATCGTTTTCAGTATCTTTTAAAATTGATTTTTAATACATTTTCCTCTGTTTTCTTGTATATATTCTTTTAAATTCTTTGTTAATGTTAATTGAACTATATGTTGAACAAAAAATTAAGACTTAACTGCAGAAATGGATTTTAAGATCGGTCGAAAATCATCACACCTACAAAAACGATAATTTTAAAAACGATCGTTTTTCATCACATACCTTGCACACACAATTATTGCAACTAGTGGTGTTTTTGTTTAAAACAACAAATTACTATTGTCCAAAAATATAAAAAAACAAGTTAGAGTGCTATATTCGGCTGTGCCGAATCTTTGATACCCTCCACCGACAGTTCGAATGTTTAAGGAGTAATATCTGTATGATGTCTTTTTATTATTATTATCTTAAACTGTGACGATTTGTTATTAATTATGGTTTTAGGAGACTAAACTGTTTTCCGGGAGTAGGGCATATATGGGGCCTAGGGTAAATTATGTACCGATCTTCACGAAATTTCACAGTATCATTTATAGTCCTATAAAATTGTGACGAGCCAAAATTTGTTATGATTGCATTATTTTTTACGGTTTTAGGCGTACTAAACTGTTTTCCGGGAGTAGTGTTTATATGGGGCTTAGGGTAAATTATGGATCGACCTTCGCGAAATTTTACAGTGTCATTTCTAGTCGAATAAAACGGACTTGTGCAAAATCTTATGTCATTCCGTGCATTTTTGCATCATTTATGTTAGTTTTTGTAACAAAATTATCAAGTTTTTGAAGGTGGTGGTTCCACATTTTGATTCATAGCTCTGGTCCTACCGAACCGATTTTGCTGAAATTCAAACCCAAACTGCTTAGGATAACTGCAAGCAATTTGACACGTAGTTTGTTTATTTCTTTTGAGTTTTTTGAAAGTGAGCGTGTTTTCAACAGACGGACAGACGGACAGACAGACGGACATGGCTAAATCGACTTAGAATTACTCAAGCAGCCAGAATATATATACTTTATGGGGTCTGAGATGAATAATAAAAAAGTTTCACACGGAATGACAAACTTAGTATACCCTCTTCACAACTAATTGCGGTGGAGGGTATAAAAAAAATAAAATAAGCAAATTATAATAATAGTGATGTTAATAAAAAGTAAACAAACTTTTTATTCGATTAGTTTCTTATCGAATATTTAAAAAAGGTTCAAACAACAGATTTTATGATAGCTTTCGGTAACATTTTGTTCAGAAACTAAAAAAATATGTAGTTTTATTTGATAAGAATAATTTTGAAAGTCTATAATTAAAAAAAAAAAAAAATTAAAAAATGTAAATATAGAATATCATGTAAACCGGATAGAAGTTTAATGCATCACTAACAATAAAATGGCAGCCAAATATAAAGAAAGTTGCCATACTTAAACAGAAAATCGCTGCAAATAGTTAAATTAAAAAAGCTGTTAATGAACGTTTATGAATACATATTCTTATAAGAGGTTTATAAGACAAAAAGCTTTTAATAGTTATTACTAGGGTAACCAAAAAAAAGCAAATGCTTAAAGTACAGGTCGCCATTTTAAAGATAATTTAATGAAATTTGGTACGTGGGTTCTAATTGGCACAAGAGCGAATCGGTCCATAATTTAATATAGCCCATAAGAGGGTCTTTGTGCCCACTATCAAACCAATTTTAATGCAATTTAAGACATGTAGATAGATCCATATTTATATGGACACGTAAGGTATGCATTTTTTTTTTAAATAGGACCAAGAGGGGAGATAGGGTCAATTTCTGGCCATCAGTAACTATTTAACCGATTTTAATGAAATTTAAAACATAGATAGATCCCTATTCATATAGCCATACACTAGTTATTACATAATATAAGATTAAAAAAAGAACTTTTTATGAATATGGCTGTTAATATTTAAAATATCTTATTTTGTCTTCTTTATGAATTGCTACTCAATGCATTTAAGTAAAAAAACTAAAAAAAATTTTATGTACATATGTACTTCTTTTGACATTAATGTTCTGCCGTTTTTTTTCTCGATGTACTGTTTTTATGGATTTCATATCTGGCAAGCCTAGTGGAGAGAGTATTATGCATTTGTGCTGATGTGTGGACCGTAAAGTATACCGATCGACTCGGAATCATTTTCTGAGTCTATCTAACGATGTTCGTCCGGCTGGCTGGCTGTCCATGTAGCCTTGTGCGCTAAGTACAGGTCGGAATTTTGGAGATATGTAATTTAATAAAATTTGGCACATAGGTTCTAATTGGCACCAGGGGTGTCGGATGTGGCGATTTTTCGCCAATCGTGGCAATTTATAAACTTTATTGGCGATGCAATTTTGTGTTTGGCGACATGGCGATTTTTTTGGCGAAATTTAAAAAAGTTGGCGATTTCTAAAACACATTCGGGTATGTTCTGTAAATCGAAATGAAGTGGATTTAAAATCCAACAAATTATGAAAACGAGCCTGTAAATAAAGTTCATAAAAATATTTCATTTTATATACATCATACTTTGAGTACCAATTATATTTACAGGAACAACTCTTACAAACAGGAAAAACTACAGTCATTTTGTAAATAATTGAAATTAAAATCTCGTTCGATTTCAATTCCACTTCGTTTCGATTTGTAGAACATGCCCGATTTTCTTTTTTTTCATATTTATATGTACAAATTTACAAGTACAGGCTAAGTTGTTTAAAGAATTGTTGCCATAGAAACTTGAAATAAAGCTTAAGGTTTCTTAGGTTTTCGCGCATTTTCCTAATCAGAATTTATCAATAATCGGACCTTTACCGAAAAACTTATTTTGCAAAATAAATTTAAGAAACGCAATAGTTTTCGATTGCATAAGAAATGAGGTTTTTAAAATAAACAATAATTTATACTTGGTAGTATGCAAAAATAGTTTAATTAATAGCGAAAGAAAATCAGAAAATTTAAAAAAAAGTTGCATTGATATCAGATTCTATATAGCGGTATCAAGCGCAAAGTTAAAAAATGCGCACTTTTACACCAAATAAAATCAAATATTTCTTTTAAGCCTTCAAATATAAAAAAAAAAAATTTAATTTTCACTTGAAATTTGCGAAACCCTGATTTTATATAGAATCGAAAACGAATCTGGGTTAGAAGGTAATTTTTTAAAATAAATACAAAATTTTACCATATTCCGGCTTATAAAAATCACGCTTATAAGAACACACTTTTTTGCATCCAACTCTACTCAGTTTACATGCTTGATAAAATTAATGTTTTGGCAAAATTCAATTAACTGATCTCACAAGTTCTAGGTTTTAAGATAATCAGCCTTCTTATGATTACAAAAATTCTAATTCCCTTCAGCATACTTTTGCAATTTAAAGTCGCCAAACTTCTTGCGATTAATGATTTACAGATTATAGAATTCAAGTCAGAATCACAAATGTTAAGCGTTTGGCGATGTTCTACTATAATTAAACACACAACAAGAATAAGGATAAATATGGAAAATTTATATAAAGGTATTATACACTTGTATACTCTTTTTTATATAAAACTTTTATTTGTCGAATTTTAAAATAAAAATATAAATAAAAAAATAAATTTTTGGCGATTTTTGGTATACTATTTGGCGATGAAGGTGAAAAAAATATGACAACCCTGATTGGCACAAGGACCAAGCCTATTGAAAATGACATAGGACCACGAGGGGAGAAAGGGGTCAATTTCTGCCACACATTAGCATGATTTTCCTTTGGTCCCGAAAAGGGCGCACTTTCGTAAATGTGTTTTTAAATACTGTAGTGTAGGGTATCATATGTTCGTGCTTGCAAGACTATACTTACTTGTTTAATTTTATAAAACTTTTAAATTCAAAATCTTGTATGTATAACTTTTTAATGCATCATACACTTTTAAGATTTCCTTATAGAAAATGTAACTTTAAACATACTTACCAAATCAAAAAAAAAATAAAGTAACAATTAAAAAAGTTTACGATATAATATACCTTTTATTATTATTTCAAAAGAAGGAAAAGCTTGAAAAATACTATCTTTTTCATTCGTTTCTTTTTCGAAACAACGAATTTTTATTAAGAAATCAATGTCGAAGTTATTAAAATTAAATTTTAATCATGGTAATTAATTGCAATAAATAAAACCAAACAATCAGGTCTGTTCCGAAAATCACTTTAATTCAAATCACTTTATTTTAAATCACATGTGCCTTTTAAAATCACATGTGTAATATTGTGGTGTACCGTTTTTGTTTATCGGTGTGATTTTTCAAAACCGAGAAACAGAAAAACGGTATGATTTTTAGAACAGCACAAATTCACACGTGTGATTGTAAAAGCGCGTGATTACATGATTTTCAGAACAGGTCTCAATAAGTCATTAAAAAAATAGTTTTAGGGGAATAATTAAAGCAAAAAAAAAAATTACATTGCTTTTTGTAAGTAAAAAAAAAGAAATCATAATGATATAAATTTGGCACTATGCGCCCACGATCTGGAGTAAAACCAACAAATAATAATAATATTAATGATATTAATGAAATTTTCAATTGTTAAGGTTTGTTTTTTTTTGCAAAAAAAAAAAAAAAATCAATATATATTTGATTTTTATTGAAGAAGCTTTCACAAATTAGTTTCGTCCCTGACCATACATATTATAGCCAATTTGTTGGGATGGTATTCCGAAACCCTGCACACCATATTGTTGCATATTTTGAGGCGGCATTTGTTGCTGGGGACCTTGGCCCCATTGTTGATAGCCATCATAAGGGTTTTGATTGTAAGCACCCATGGAATTGTAGTAATTGGCTTGAGCTGAATTCATTTGATTGTAATGACTTGGATAACCCTGTTGTTGTTGCTGCTGTTGTTGTTGTTGTTGCTGTTGTTGCTGATAGAAAGCCATTTGATTGGTTTGTTGTTGAGCTGGTACTTGTTGATTTTGCTGGGGGGCATTAGTTATAGGTGGCACTGGTTTTGGTGCTACTCTTGAAGAAGCAGCAGAAGATTTGTTTGCCGAATTTGAATTACTTTGCTGTAATGAGCCCATTAGATTGGCAATCAAATTTTGTGTATCATTGAGTGAACTCTTGAGAATAGCTGGATTAAATGTTAAAGCACTAGGCGAAGAAGATAACGGAACAATTGGTGATTTATTAATTTTATCAGATTGTCGGGAGTGTTCTTCTTCGGACAAGCGATTGACATTGCTCGAAGCTGCCTTAAATACTTCTTCAAAATTGTAATCATCGTCTTCATCATCATCTAAACTAAATTTATTAGGATTTACCCTACGGCGGCTGTCATCATCGTCACCGTCATCTTCTGTACCCGGTGGAGCAGCTTTGCTACTGCCCGAAGGTGGAGAATCATCATAACGAGGTTTAGATCGTGAGGAAGATGATGATTTTGTAGGTGTACTATCTGAAGTTTTATTAGATTTGTTGGAGTGTTCCTTGGAGCCTGTCAAATCGGAAATATTAACAAATTTTCTTAGCTTCTCTACGCGACTAGGATCGGCCGATTCCAATTTCTTAAGATGCGCTATTAAATGATGTTGCTCCTCACTGGACAGATGTTTGAAATTTTGCAGTAATGTCTGTAAATCAGAATCTGTTAGGGACTCTAACATGCTAGTATTGCTATCATTTTTAGATTCTTTATCATTTCCTGCCGTTTCATTTTCCAATTCCTCTTCCACCTCCTGCACAAAGGTAGACACTTCATTTTCCAATAGATCATCCACTATAGCGGGCAAATTTGCCAGTGATAGTGTGGTTTTTGGTAGATTACATGCTATTCCCAATTGTGGCAAAATTTCATAACAATATAAAGGCTTACCATCATTTTCACGCTTAGGTTTCGACAATTTAACCATTAAAATAAACATATAGATTAACTTGTCCATGTCGACAGTTGAAACATCTTCACGTCCCTGTATAACCAAAGCTGCAGCCATTTTGGTGGCCACAGTTTGTCGATCAAAGGGTAAATCTTTAATATTGGGTACAGCAGAGTTTTTAGTTAATGTCCTTTTGGTTTTTGATGAGCCACCACTGTTGACTTCATCCTTGTCTTTTGATGTTTCAGTTGAGGGTGCTATGTGAAATTAAAGGTAGGAATATATTAAAAAGAAAAAACTTTAGTTTATAATTTTTAGTGCAATAAAAGATTTTTATAAATTACTTATTAACTTGGCAATTTAGACAATTTATTTTTTGTATTCCTTTCTCTCTTTTTCAACACTTAACTTGGGTAAAATGAAATTCTTATTCAAAATCCGGTACAATAATTTAATTAGGAATTAAAAACTTCTTAATAATTATCCGTTTAATACGCAATATTTCTTTGAAAATGTACTCTGTAACTTTTACTTTGAACGCACTTCTTTCTAGTTTCGGAACGGAAGGAAAAAAGTTAATCATTTTCTTATATTCATTAGTTTACTTTAACAGCGAATTTGTTTTCACAAATTTAAACTTTAACGCATAATCTTTTTTATACATTTTAGTTTTGCATATTTTATTAAATTAAACTTTTCTCTACAGGAGAATTGATTTTTTTTTTTTTGTTTTTGAATTAAACAAAAATTTCACAAAATTTTTAAAATTTATCGTCAGATTTAACGACATTTTTTCTTTAACACTTTTTAACAAAAAAAAAAAAAAAAAGTCGTTGATAAAGGATTTATTTTATTACTATATATTCCGCTTAAATTTAATTTTAACTTTGAAATTTCTTACTTTTAAAAGCTTAACGAAAATTCGAATATTATTTCGAAATAAAAGTATTTACAGGAATGCTATGGCCCAGTTTGGACGCAGGGGCAACCAGGGTTCTATTGGGATTGGATAGGAGTGGTCTCAGGACGCTTATATGGTTCTTAACGGGTCATTGTCCTTTTAGGGCTTTTACGAGTAAATGGAACAATACCATACCGGACTTCTGCAGGTTTTGAGAGGTTTCTGAGGAGCATGTACTGTGCCACTGTCCTAGGATGTCCAGAGATGGCTTGAATATAGATTTCACGACGAACTGGGGTCCATCGCTGGATGTTATCCAGTCGATCTACTGGGGTTTGTCAGGGAAATAGATCGGTTGTTTCTGATGAGTGGACCGTAAAGGGAGTTTTTGTTCTATGTGGTATATATTATCTATCAACTATCTTAAATCTAACTGTCAACTCATTCTACTTCTTTTCTTTCTTCTTGGATAAAAGGGATTCACAATGGACCGCATGGGTCTCCGAGTGGAAGTGTGCCCTTGGGCGCATAACCCTTCCTAACCTAACCTTGAAATTTTTTAGTTCAAAAATATGTAGTTGTTTTTTTAACGAAATCAATTATTTAAAAAAAATATCTTTTTAAAGTTTAAAATTTAAACATACATACATATCAAATTAAAATTTTTGCATCATCTGGTCCTACTGAACCGATTTTGCTGAACTACAAGCAATTTGACACCTAGTTTGTTTATTTCTTTTGAGTTTTTCGAAAGTGAGCGTGTTTTCAACAGACGGACATGGCTAAATCGACTTAGAATTACTCAAGCAGCCAGAATATATATACTTTATGGGGTCTGAGATGAATAATAAAAAAGTTTCACACGGAATGACAAACTTAGTATACCCTCTTCACAACTAATTGTGGTGGAGGGTATAAAAAAAAACAAGTAATAGTGCTATATTCGGCTATGCCGAATCTTATATACCCTTTACCATGATGAGATAAGAACAAAAAGTTATATACATAAATAACGTTCTTTAGATAGGTATAAATAAATATTAATTGAGCCACGCCAACTTTTCATTTCGCCATGCCGAAGAAAATAAAAAAAACAAAAAATTTATATATTTACCTAAGCCCGTTTCCTCTTTTGCCAAAGTTGATGTTTCAAATTTGTTTTATAATCTTAAAATCGTTTTTTAGAACATAAAAAAATTAAATAAAAAAAAGTGAAAAAAGACTCGGCTACGAATGCTTTTACTAAAGAATCGTGAAATTAAAATATATTGAGTCTATGAGTTTGTTTCTTTATTTGAGCGGCATATCATATACATACATGCATTAATGTGTATATGGATGCGTAAAATAAAACACATTACAAATAAAATACACCACTTGTAGTGAAGGGTATAAAAAAAACAAAAAACCACATTACCAACACTGTATTACCATAGCCGCTGTATGACGGTAGACACCAAAATTGAATTGGTTTGGATGGTATGTTTATGTCGTTTTGGTAATACAGCGTTGGTATGGTAATGTCACGTCTAATTGGACCTTTTAAGCTTTTAAGGAAAAAATTTGAGGCAGTCGTGATTTTTTACTCATATCTCAGACATTTGTGGACCGATCTTGCTGAATTTCAATAGCAAACAATTCCGGACCATATGTGACATAAATGTATAATAACCTGGCCCCCATCATATATAGGGTCTTCCGAAAATCCATTTCAACGGACAGACGGACATCGTTAAATCAACTTTGCTCCTCATAAGGACCCAGAATATATATACATACTTTATATGGTCTAACATCAATATTATAGGAATTACAAACGGAATGACAAACTTATATATACCCTATTCACCACCTGGGGTGAAGGGTATAAAAAGAAAAAAAGCTTTTCACGGTATATTTAAAAATTCGGGAAAATAAACTTGAAAATTCAAACACTCTTAAAAACAGTTCTTTACCGAGTTTTAAACTTCACAAACAATCTATTAAAAAAAAAAAAAAAACAAAAAAAAAAAATACATTTGTTTTTTAAATATATTTTTTTGTTGCATCACCATCTAAATGAATTTAAATCCCAAACTTGTTTCAAGCAGTTCCATACGAAATACCAAAATGTTCTGTTAAACATAAAATTTTTTTAACATTGGCGTCCAATTATAACGACGATTATTGAAAAAAAAAAAAAAAATATTCGAAAATTTCTGGTACTTCACGAAACAAATACATCCCAATTATGAATGAAAATTCCCCGGGAGTTTTCTACCTTCTCTCATTTTTTCTATGTTAATTCAATTGTAAAAGTAGGAAAAGGGGAAAAAAAAAACTCCCGGGGAATTTTTATTCATGATTGGGCTGCTACATACATATTTACTTAGGAACCATTAATTAAAAAGGAACACCTAAAAGTTTTAATATAAAAACTTTGCCAGAAAATGAACAAAACTATTTAACGAATATTTAGCAAATTTTTAATTTCTTACCACGAATTAGTATTTCAATTTTAGAAAAATTTGCTTTCTTTGCTTTATTCACTTTTTGTATGTATAAACCATACGAAATATTCACTTTTTAAAACACGTTCATTCCAAATTGAACCCGCAAAATAAAACAAACCCGACCGCTTCAAACGTATGAACTTTACTAACTTAAAAACTAAGTAAATATGTATAACAAATTAAATGATACTTACTATTTATTAAGCTAAAAGAAATTATTAAATAATAAGTTTTTAAAAATTTTTAACTTACCTTTTGAAGTAACCTGATGTATGAGAGCAGCAATGTTTTTAATAGCTCTTTTAACAGCTTTAACTTTTTGCTGATCTTCCAAGACGTCAGCAATAAGTAATCCTTTTAATTTTTCCTTGATTGTTTCGAAGAAAACGCAATGGTCTTCATTCATTAACAAATCATCCGATGAGTTACCTTTGACCTTTTCCAAAGCCAAAGCTTTACCCAACATATCAACGACTTTGGGACCCAAACTACCTAAATGTTCTTCGAGAGCTGTAAGCAAACGTAGTACAGCAACGACGGTCAAGGGTCCTTCAGGTTCCTCTTCTTTAGGTTCTTCTTTGGATTCTTTTGGTGGTCTCGAATCAGATTCTCGATATTTGGGTATTTTACTGGAATCTAAAACACGATAATGTGCCTCGGGGGGATAATGAGGTGGGTTAACGTTTGGTGGCGGATAGCGTGAGGGTCGAGAAAATGGATAATAACTTGATGAATGTTCCATATTATAGTGTCTAACAGAATTATGTAATTTTTTATGCATATGATGTTTACTAGAGCTGGACATTTCAAACTCATCGGAAAATGGTGAAAGAGAACGAGAGCGTGAAATAGAACGGGAACGAGAGCGTCTAAAACGACCACGTTCTCGGGGTGAACGTGAACGAGATCTGCTACGGGAGCGTCTTGATTTTATATAGCGTGAGTGACGTGGAGAATCATCATCACTAATGTCAATAACATCTAAAGATTGACCACTTCTTGCATTGGTTTTATTTGCTGAAGTTAAACGATTTACAGGCACTTTATATTTTTCTTTAAGTTGATCCACCTTTTCCTCGGCATCTTCGGGGAGTCCCAGTTTAACTTTAATTTCTTTTTTCTTTTTCTCAACCTCAGCATTGAAAAGCTCTTTCATTCGCTTAGTCCAAAATAATATCCATTCTGGTTTATAATCATATTTGTTAGGATCAACTTTTTTTTCGGCCTGCAGTTCTTTGTAACGCCGATTCCAAAACTTTTTCCATTCCTCTGGATAATGAGGATGTTTTTCGGGAGCCTTTTCATAATCAGCTTGTATTTTTCCCATTTGTTTTAGTTGAATTTCTAACATACAACGATATTTTTCCCATTTATAACGTTCTTGTGCAATGTGAGAAGCCTGCAAAGATAATTCTTTGGGTGTAGGCAACTTTTTCTCGGTTTCTTCTGAGCCACCTTGCTTGGTAGTGAATGCTCGCTCTTGGCTACGAACGATTTTTGATTTTTTTACTGATTCATGATTATCGTCTTCAGATGATATTTCATCTAAGCCATCTTTAACATTTGAGGCAGATTTGTCCTTGCCCGCCAGATTAGCGTTTAAACGTTTAGGTGCTTTTATGACCGCATTAAGTTCCGTTTTCTTTAAGACCTCTTTTTGTTCCCATAAAGTGCGATCTATGGTATTTAAAAAATTTGGCCCATTTTTCTCATCAAAATGATTTTTTTTTATAATTTGTTCAGTTATTACAGTTTTGCGTTTCCGAAAATCATCGGCATTCATAACTGACACCTGCAAACGTCCATGATGATCTTCAATGGATTCAGCTAAACTTTGAACTATCAAAGTCATTATATTGTGAGAATTAGGTTTGTATTTAACCGGCTGGCATTCTCTCACCGCCGACGGATAATGCTTTTCCAAATATTTCATGCGGTGATTAAAGGAACACCAGTGATTCATAATGGTACGTGGGTCACCACGTTTATCGCACAATGTACACAAATAACCGGGTTCATGACGTTCATCTTCATGTAATTCTATAGTATATTCAATGCCAATTAAAGCATTTGCTTTATATTGATCTATAGACGCCTGTATTTTAGGCGGACGATTAACCTCATCTTCAAAACCGGGCGGAATAGGTTCACCAGGTATAACATTCATTACTTCTTTTTATATTACTTTTATCTCAATACAACTTTTTTAAACTTTTTTAACACACTTTGGGTTTTTAACTTTATTAAACGACCGAAAAAAGTTTATTTTAACGCAATTAATTAATGAATTTACTTTACTTTTATTTTATTTAAACCTAAAATGAAATTAATTTTTGGTATTATTTGCGTCAATTATAAAAATCATTTGGTACTTACCACTTTCAGAATTTTGCAAACTTTGGCTGACTGTCTGTTGTACGTAACACCGATGCAACAACAAGAAAAGTTTTGTATCACTTATTTCTTGTTGTATTTTTTCTGCCTTTTTAATGATTTTCTTTATATGAGGCGGTGTTGTTTGCTGCTGTAAAAATGTTCATCACAAGAAATTGTTGTATTAAACATAAATACTTAAATTTCACTTTTTCTATATTCTATCAGAGCCAAATTTTAATAATTTTTTAACTAAATGAATTTTTCTAATTATTAAAATGAAAATTTCACACAAAAATGCAAATAAAAAAATCTTAAGAAAAATGTATGCGTTGTTACCTGTTAAGAGAATGGCTTGCGTGTGTTAAGTAGAGCTGCAAAACAAACGATTGTACTATCGATAGGTTTCTTTCGATATCCATACTATTATCAGGGGTGTCATAGAAACCAATCTTACGGACAAAAAATACGTTGGTTTCATGAAATCCAAGGCGAATTTACACAAGGTAAGTGCAACTCTACAACTACAAAAAGCCCCATGTATTTTGTTTATGAAATTTTCCCTCTTGTTGTCAAATTTCAGTACAGAATCAAAACAATATTTTGACGTTTCAGTGTTTTTTTAATTCGCCGTGGATACAGCTGATGAACGGCTGACGAGATGAGTTTACCTTGTGTAAATTCGCCTTGATGAAATCCAATGTTGTCGGTTTTTGTTCGAACTAAAATTATTTTCGGTTTTAGGTGTCACAGAAACCAATGTTATCGTTTTTTTATTGAAAATAAACCAAGCAGCTTACAGCTCAAGGCGAATTTATGTAAACGGTGGTGTCGATACTAAAACAAGTAACAACACCAAAAACACAACAACGTATTTTTTTGTTGCTTTCGTTGATCCATATGTCAAAATCACAAGGAACTTTTGACATTTCTCTCTCTAAGAAAAAAAGTAGCACAGCTGTGTTTTCAAAGCCACCTGAAAAACGAATTCGCCTTGTTACAGCTCTTGTTTTTTTTATTGGAAATAAATATAGATGTTAAAAGCACAGAATACTACAGAACTGTCACGGGACGGAAGATTTTGCGTTTTTTTTTTGTCTCTTTTTAAGAAAGCTGCCCTTTTTGCATTTCTCTTTGCGTCATCTTTTATGCCGCAATACCAAGGTATATTTATAGCAGGTAGTCTCGGAAAGCCAGCTGTTTTTTTTTTATTTGCTTGTTTTGTGGTACGAACTGTCAAATGTTGTATAGAAAACAAGTAAACAAGTTTTTTGTCTTTATCTTTTGTCTTTTTTGTCTCTTATCAACCCCTTTGCTGTTTGACAGTTCGTACCACATAACAACAATAAAAAGCCCTGTTGTTTGTTTTATTGTACAATTGTTGTAATCTCGCGGCTACCTGCTATAAATATACCTTGCGCAATACAATGAACACAAATTTATTTATGCAAAGCTTTTGTAAAAATTAATATTTAAGTTTACCACAACACAAGTAAATAATATTTAAGTAAATAAATAACATTATAAAACAAAAAATATTAATAAATACATTTTTTTGCACAAAACACAACGTTTGTTGAACTAATGCATTTTTTAACGTGGTCTGTGTTTTGTAATTTTTGTTTTGATCATGCCATTTGTGTTGATTGTTGCTGCCTGTTTTTACACATTGCCACTTTACTACCAAAAAAAAGCTTTCTGTCTTTTTCTTCGAAAGCTGCCCTCGCAACTGATTTGGGCCTTTTTCACACGTCACTTTTTACAGTTCTGTGGTATTCTGTGGTTAAAAGCGAAGGCGAATTGACTAAAAGGTGGAGTCAAGTCAACATATATTTTTTTCGGTGGTCGACTTGTCAAAGTTTGTATACAAACTAGTTTTTTATGTAAACAAACTTATTTTTTTTACTAGCAATATTTTTTTTACAACCCGACCACAGAAGCAGTGTTGTTGTAGAGTTGACCTCACCTTCTAGTCAATTCGCCCTGTTAAAAGTTTAATTTTTTATTTTTTTTCTAAAGTTAGATTTTTTCCACAGATAGAAGTATATAAAATTGATAAATTGGTAAAATAGTAATTTTTGCATGTTTCAGGTAGTCTCCGGCAGCGGGCTGCTGCAAATTCGCAAAAGTCTTCCTCTCACTTTTTCTCCTAACGGAAAATATGCAACAACAGCAGTGGTCAATTTACTTATTTATAACGTTAAACAACAAATTTGTTTATATTTTTAATAAATTCGCTTTATACCTACATATTTTTACAAAACAATAAAATTACACAAATTAAAACAACAAATGCAATGCATCTAATACAACAATGGCATTTATTTAATACGTTTACTGTATTACCACTTGTTATTTTCTTTTCTGTAATTTTCCTGTAATTAAAAATTAGGTTTTATCAATATTTTATCGCAAAAATCATAATTTACAAAATTGTCAAACAAAAATTGCATTTAAAGATGTAAACACATGACGTCAGCTCGGAATTGGTTGGGCGCATATCATGGTCATTTAACCATGACATGCGCCAAAACAATTCTGAATTATTTGTATTCGAAAATAACAAATCCGACTAGTTTTCATGACACCCAATGAAACCAATATTGGTTTGCAAAACCGACAATGAGCAAAACCGACTTGGATTCTATGACACCCCTGTATGTTCGAATTTCTCTATCGTCGACTGTTTGTTATTCTTTTCCTAAGAAAATTTCATTTCGGGATTAAAGGGCAACATAAATTACACAACTTGCTTGGCAAACACACACTTTGTTTCCGTTTTGTTTTCGCCAATAAACAATACAAACATATTTCGTACAAACCAGAGAACTGCAACGAATACAAAAATTTGGAGTATATTCAATAATTTACTCCGAATTGTTATGATCCAAACCGTTATTGTTCAACAACAAAAATGATTTTGGAGTAACGAGCTCATTTCAAACAATCAGTTTGAATTCTTGTACCCGCAACAAACATGAAGCGGTGTTTGCATCGTTCTTGCAATATTCGTTTTCAAATGCGATATAATGTTCATTTAGCTGCAGCATGTTTATGGTGGAGTCGTTTCAATCATTAGCGCGAAAACTTAAGTACAAACCAGTCATGTATTCTACAGTTTTGTTCTGGTTTGAGCATCATACATATGTGCGTATCAGTCGCAACATCATTAGTTAAAAAAATACAAATATTTGAATGTATGTAAACCTTTATTGTTTTTTAAATTGTATGCATGCATTGTGAGGCAATATGAATATAGAGAGAAAAACTGTTAAAAAATCACAACCCAAAATTTATCTGAAAATAAATTTTGCGAAAAAAATGTATGTACTTACATATATTATTGAATATTCGATGACATTTTATGAGATATTTATATAGGAATTCGACTTTTTTGTATTTCTCTTACCTGCGAAATATATAACAATTAACTCTATATTTTTCGCCCCGACTTTGGTATGATAAAAACATATGTATATTAAAAACCACACATTTTTGGAATTGTCTGATTTCTCACTATTAAAAAATATTAAATTGGTTTAGAAGGATCAACGAATACAATAGCATGAACTTTGCTTATACACATACATCAATAATACACAAAAAACAAGTGTTTCGAGCCTATAACATGAATATTTCTACTATCGTACCAAATAAATATTTACATTCATGTTCGTTGCGACTACAAGAATTCAAACTGACTGTTTGAAATGAGCTCTTTAGATTAAAATCATTTCTTGATGTTGGACAAAAACGATTGAATCATAAAATTCGAGTGGTCGGGGCAACTGATCACAATAAAATCATGTTCGAATCACCGAGCCGAAAGCCGAGTACAAGTAAGCTTTTGTTAAACATATGCATCGCTTTTAAATAATCAAATACAAGCATAATTTTGCAATCGATTCATACTCCCTACTGAATTTTTTGGTTCGTGTTGACGTTTGAACGAGAACAAAACTGTTGAATACTTTTTTGATTTATACTAAATTTTTAGCTGTAGTGATTGAGTCGGCTCGATCATACTCCTTGCAGCTCTCTAGTACAAACATAAATTTTTTCATTTTAAAACGGAGACGAAATATAAAAGGACCAACAAGAATTTGAAGTAAAGAGAGGTTTAAAAAACGAGCTGCTTTGGGACAAGCAATGCTGCTTAAAAATTATATTAATGCTTCTACTTCCTCACTCTGCAAAGTTTTCGCTAAAATTTTTAAATTAAATAATAGACACCACAAAAAGTTTACCAAATAACCAACTAAATATTCAAATTGCTAAATATTAAAAATTTTAAATATTCCGACAACCTTGCTTTAAATGTTTGTCCAAACAGCAAATTAACAACATAAAACATTTTTATGAACTTAAAACTATTACATGTTTGCCAAGCAATTTGTGTGGTTTATATTGTTTTTTAAGGGTGTTTATTTAGCGAAGAAGGTGGAAAAAAAATGACAACTTTGCTGCCAGCAACCCGTCTTGAATTTAATATAAGCTGATGACACTCCAATTTGAAGTGCATATGCTGGTCTTTTATACGTAAAAAATTAAGTATTAAAAGTTTTAACTTAAAATTTTATAATTTTGCACCACCTACATGCACAGAAGTGACACATAAAAAAAAAGTCAATACTCTCGATAGTTTTTTTAAGCTTACTATCGAATAAGCCGACTATCGATAGTTTTTCACCTCTAGTGTTAATTTGCCAACCTCAAACTAGTTGATAAAGAGTTGTATTAAAGAGGAGTATTTATATGAAAATGAAAACACTAGAAATTGCCCTGAAAGAAAATAAAAGAAAAATATAAAAAACTAGCCGTCCCGGCAAACGTTGTTTTGCCATAAACCTAATTTCAAGTAAAATAAATTCCTCTTTTTCACTTGAGCGCTTTATACCATAATCGGCGATGAAAAAAAAACAATAGCTATTTATTTCTTTTCGTTACATATTCAAAAGTTAAACATAAAAAAGTGATGTATTTTTTATCCTGAAGTATGATAATCAAACAGAGATACTCCATTTTTTTTGCATGGGGTCTTCACCTGAAAATTTTTTGTTATACCAAACGTCAAAGTCTATAGTGGGGAATGTAAGAAGAGATAAACTCACTGTTTATTGTTGATGTTTTTGTTTAAACTTTGATATTGTTACAAGTAGAGCTGTTGCTTATGATTCTTATACGCTTAACAGTTTTATTTGGTTTAATATCTTTAGTTTTTCCAAAATGTTTATGGATGAAGTTTCCTGATGATCTGGCCTAAGCAACCAGTGAAATGCGCATAGGAATAGCTTATCCCATCAACAATAAATTTCAGTGTTTTTATCAAGAATAAAAACTGGGAATTAAGCACGAATAACAAATCTTTTAAACTATATAAAAAACTCTATAAACTCTGGCATTGCAAATGCCAATCTAAAAGGAAATTTTAATTAATTTGGGACGTCTGTGGCAATCATCGGAGTTCGTGGCAGCAAAACATTTTCGTCTCGGAATTTACCATTCGAAAAGGTAACTTCGATAACGTTTTTTTATCAATTTGTTAACGACCAATCGAGTACCATTGCAAAGCCGAAGTAGAATAACCGGAAAAAAAACGTTTAATAAAGATACATAAACTTATCAAAAGAACCGTTTAATTAATTAAGAAGATATTGGATGGGGGTGCTTTTACCCGTTTACCTTTATTTTACGCCGTAAATGTTAAAATGTATAGCCTTTAATTTTTTCAAGACTTGAAACTTCCATCGAATAATTAATTAAGAAGACATGGGATGGAGCTTTTACCCTTTTTGCCCTATTTTACGCCCTAATTGTTGGAAATTCAAGAACATGTATATCTTAAAGTTCCTTTAGATATTAAAGTATCTGCATGCCAAATTTAAAGAATACCGGTTGATTAGTTAAGAAGATATAGGGAGGGGTGCGTTTGCCTCTCTTGACCAATTTCACGCCCTGAATAATAAAAATTATAGGCTATAGTTCCTTCCAGATGTAACACTATTTGCCTGCGAAATTTCAAGAAAATCGGTTAATCAGTTAAGAAAATATTGGGAGGGGGAGCTTTTACCCGTTTTGCCCTATGTTACGCCCTCTAGCGATATAAAATATATACATTAAGATCTATTCCGAATGTCATTGTACACATTAGGCATTACGATTTGGTAACTTTTCAGGTAAAAATAAAAAATCATTATATGGATAATGAAACCCATTTTGTTGAAATTTATATGGGAATAATATAGTTGAAAATCTAAATGCAATATCTCTGGAACCACTGGGCCGATTTCGTCCAAACTTTACATAAACCATCTACAGACTATCCCCAAAGTACCGTGATAGTTTTCGTTTAAGTCGAACGACCCGCTTTCGCAGTTAGTGGTGACATCAAAGTGTACACTTCTTTTTATATATATAGATTTACAGAAATTTTATGTGGATTTCTACATAAGTAGGGTGAAAGCACCTAAGTTCGGCATGCACCAATAGTCGGCACTTTTGAATAAAATCTTAAATAAATAAGAATAACGCAAATTTTATATATATTTCGAATTCAGCTTTAATTCAAAATACACTCATTTTTCATTATGTAATATTTGCATTTGGCTAGGATGAGAACTTTAGTATATGTTGATCCTTATTTAGTGTCAAGTTTTCTGAACGCTCCATAGTGCCTGTTTTTTTAAATAATTCTTAGTGCCAAGGCAAACTAGAACAAGTGGTAATCGTACTAATATAAGTAATATTATTACCAAAACGGTTTTTATAGGTAAAAATATGTTCAAATATTGCCTTTGATTTATAAATCTGCAAAAAACATATTATTTTAACTTATTTTTATTGATGCCGGCATTGGAAACGAATTTTTTTTTGCAAATTTCAGTAGTCGGCATAGTGAGATATTTTTGGTTATGTTGAGGTATTTTTGGTTTAATGATTGATTCCCAACGCAAAACGGATTTTCTATATACAAATATATGTATGTATATACTTCTTCATTGATCTTGATCTTCAGTTGTTTTTACGGTATTCCAATTGAAATATATGGTTCTGTAAGTATCGAGATGCTTTATAGGTAGTAGTTTGCGTAAAAAAGGCGAGCCGTATCAGTTGATGTTTGGATTGTCTGAAGTAAATATTAAATAAAATAGAGCTCATAAATTTCTTCTTCCAGTGTTTATCGATTAAGAAGACCTTAAAAAATTTCCTACTTCAATAACAAATTTTAGACCAATCAAATAGTTTTTCAAAAACTTCTGAGTACTTATGGGTAAGCTTATTTTATCCAAATATTAATTTTAACATTATTTTCTCAAATAGCTTAAAAATGTTAGATGATATACTAATAGACCTATATGACTCAACTCGCCATGTAAGGGTCTATACTGATGGTTCGATGATGGGCAGCAGGGTGGGTGGAGGTTTCTTCATTGAGGAATTGCTAATAAAGATCTTTTCCGGGCTGCCAGATGTACGCTATGTACCTTTGTATATTTCAGGGACCGTAACTGTTATGACTTTTATCGAAAAAGTCAAGAAAAAAAAAGTTATATTTTAACTTTTATTTTTAAGGCAGAAATAAACGTTATTTCTTAACTTTTATTTTTTAAGGCAAAAATTAAAAGTTATTTTTGACTTTTATTATTTTACTCAAAAAATAAAAGTTATTTTTTAACTTTTAATTTTTTAAGTCAAAAAAAAAAGTCTTGAATTAAGTATTGCATAGTAATACGCTAGTTATATTGCCTCCAATTTATCCCATTACCCATTGAAAATAAAAAAATAACACTATCTCCTATGATTTATAATTCGCGATTGAACGTTATTATTTGTTATCAGTTCAACAGTTCTATATTAAACTCACATTGAAAGAAATATACTGAAAGAATGAACAGTGATGCAGTTATTACAACAATAATTATTAATAACAAAATAAGAGAATTATGTTTTGCAATGGTCTTGAAATTGTGATAACGGATGTTTTATCATTTATAGCATTGAAAGCAATAAAACTAGCGTATTACTATGCAATATTTAATTCATTACTTTTATTTTTGCCTTAAAATATTAAAGGTTAAAAAAGAACTTTTATTTTTTGAGTAAAATAATAAAAGTCAAAAATAACTTTTAATTTTTGGCTTAAAAAATAAAAGTCAAAAATAAAAGTTATTTTTTGACTTTTATAAAAAAGGCACAAATTTAAAAGTCATACAAAAATTTGCATGTACATCACCTATGTATCATAATGATAAGAACCAAAATTTTCTACGATCATTTTTTATTGTAAATTTTTTTGATGTAAATTTTTAAAAATAACAGTTATTTTCTGTCCCTGGTATATTTAAATCGGCCATATGCACAACTGCCAGATTTGTCCTTAAATGACCCATCAAAGATTTGACAATTTATACCCTTAATTTTGCCCTAAGGGTCTATACTGATGGTTCGAAGGTGGGCAGCAGGGTGCGTGGAGGTTTCTTCATCGAGGAATTACACATAAAGGTATTTTCCAGGCTGCCAGATGGCAGTAGTCTTTTGAAGTCGGAAATCTCTGCCATAAGGGGACAGCAAATTGGCTGAGGTACTATCGTATATCGAGATATACAGCTCCTCACACTTCAAGTGGAACACAAAAAAAGTGCTATGTTGATATGTTTAAAACTCATCATAAAAGATTTAGTTGAATTTAAAAAATTTTTATTTTATATATGTACTTCATTTTATATGAATTACATATGAAATAAAATATCCCGATTTGATTCATACCTTCACAAAATAATTATCATAAGGACAAAAACTAAGTATTTTTATGAGGTGTCCCATTTACAGTGGGAGAAGCTGTATGTATGTATATTTACGGATAACAAAGCTTACTGGTGTCTTTCCGGCATCTATGTTAACTGTGGAGTGGCTAATGTCCCTTAATTAGTACCGGAACATTCGCAGGTAACGCTGGCATGGATACCAGGGCACAGTGGGTGCCCAGGGAACCAAATTGCAGACGGCCTGGCCTGTATCTTGGATGACATGTTCGTCGATGGCCTGATCAGAATTTCAATAGATCCTTGCAAGACTCATTAGACGTGAATCGTACAGAAAGGCTCAGGGGAGATGGCAGGGTGAGAATATCTGCTTGATCGCCACGACTCTATGTCCTAGCTATGACGCGGCGAGAACGCGCGTGCTACTTGGTTTCGGTAGGGACCTGATGAGGACAGTGATGTCGGTCATGACGGGTTACTGGGTGGTAAGGACACATGATGGGAGAATGGGTCATGATTGTAATGACTTCTGTTGTCATGATGAGAAGGAGGAGACAGTGTTAATTTTCTCCACCAATCCCCCGGTCTCGGGGGAGACTGGAATTACCATGTTTGGACAATATGTCTAGTGTGGGACTGAATTCGATCTCTCTGCTACGAGTCGGTGTGGTTCAAGGATGCAGTGATGTCTGGGGAATATCTGGTTGATACTGGATGACATGTCAGTGGCTGGGGATGTTACAAAGGGACCGCTATAATTACCCAATTGAGGCGTCCTCGTGTCAGCTGCACATTGAATCTAACCTACGCTACGATTTACGATTTTTGAAATGGCAAATTTTGTATTAATTAACAAAAGTTTTTAGTATTATTTCTTATTTTTAAATAACTTTTTTGATACTTTTTTGAAATTTTAATACAACTGAGATGCTTGCGCCTAATTTGGAAACTTAGGCTCTTGCCATTCTCCAGATATACAGAAATCTATAATGTCTTTGTACAGGAGGTGCTACGCCTACTTTCTCAATCCAGCCCATATTTTTAGAAAGATTTCGTATTGGTAACCCCGCTATGTGTAACAAATTTTGATAATTTCTCTTACCGTTCTTTAGATATAAATAAATTTATTTTGCGCCACGCCCACATTTTTTCGGATGTTGTCTGTTCGGATAACCAAGACGCTTGATATTTGATTATTTGGTGTGCCTACGTTTTTAGTTCTTAAAAGATCGTTAAGTAATAAACGTAATTTTGATTCATTGATACCAACGACGAAATGAAACTTCAACATGTCTAAGTTATTGATTTCAATTTATTTGTAAAACAATATTTGTTTCTTAATCTAATTTATTTCATAATATGTATTCTGCATTTTCTAGTGTTATTCAATTAACTAAGTATTTAGTAAAGTTTATACTAAAAGTTAAAAAATATGAATCGTCATTAACAAAACTTAGGAAAGAGATTCCAAATTTTTGCAAGTTTTTTTTTTCATTAAAAACATTTTTAAATAATAAAAAAAACCAATTAAATTCGTGAATAGGTAGTTCTTTTAATTATAAAAAAGACATAAAAAAAGATTATAATAAAAAAAATATAATACTTAACTACACACTTACTAGTAAAATGTTTTAGGATTTACCTGCGAGTTAGGGGGAGATGTTGGTGGTGGGAGTTTGTTTTTCTCTAATGTTTGTGTTACTTAATCCGGCAAATCAATACTTATAATAGGTACCACAGGCTTCATACTCTCATTTTTAGCGGATTTTTTTCTCTTTTTGTCATGTTTATCGAAATCACCCATGTGTACTGTACTTGATGATGAACTACCGTCTAAGGGCTGCGATTGTTGTGCATTACTATTGTCGGCATGATACGAAATATTACCATACTCTTGTAGGAAAGGCATGGCGGAAAGAAGGAATTGGCTAAATGATTTGCGTATGCCAAACCACCATTTATTACCACCTTTAGCACTAAAACTTAGTACAATTAGAGCAAATATAGAGGCCAACAGGGGAGAGAAGATGACAATGTAGGGAAATTTTAATTCACCCTCTAGTTTGTCACAAATAACCACCTACACAAGGAGAAGAAATGTTTTAATTTATTTTGAAACAAAAAAAAAAAAAAAAAAAATAATAATAATAATTAACAAGCTTGAGTACTAAAAGCTCTATATAAAATGCCACCCCTCAAGTTATTTTCTGAATATTTAGAATATTCCCTGTATAGACCTAGAATCCTAATTTAAAAAAGCATAGCTTATTTTGTAGTAACGATTCAATAAAGTAATCATAAATGCCTTCGTTGTTTAAAGTATTGTATCGTTGTTTAAAGTGAAATTGTTACAAAATTTATATGACACACATTTAGGTTATCCGACATAGACTCAATTTCCAAAAGGCTTGACCTTCAATAGAATAAGAATGACAAAAAAAAAAAAGGATGATATTTTGACTTAGTTCATTTGGAAAAATAAAATAGTACATAATAAAACCTCGCAGAACACTACAATCAACTTTTGAATGCTACACACACTGCTTGTAAATAAGAAAAGACTTTCTTTGAAGTTTAATAATTTTTTGCGAAAAATATTTTCAGCTTTGCATACGCATAAATGTGGAACGCTCACTGTACAGGTGTAAGCAGTTTAAAGAGATAGAAGTCAATAAATAACTTCTGTACTTCTTCCGAAATTAGTTTTTCCTTTTCATGTTCATTCGCCATTCTTACCGCATTAATGGGAAACCACACAAAACTTTAAACAAAGAAGAATTTAACGTTTTTTAAAAGAAAAAACTTATCACTTTCCTAATGAAGGAACTTTTGACAAGATAAATATTTACTATTATTACAGTCGAATTTAACTTTTATCTCATAATCTTACTTACTTGAAAGAATAACAGCGGCAGTACCGTACATATGTTACCTACTGCGGCATTAAGAGCTGCTTTTTTCTGTTGTAATGAAATTTCTGGAGTACGCATCATAATACCACAAAATATAATATTATACAAAACGCCTGAAATTAAAAAAAGTTTTTTGAGTTTACCACACTTTGCCCGGAAACATATATTTTTGAATGTTTAAACGTACTAACTAAACTTAAGCATATAACAATCCACATAGGCACAAATACCACTTCCCAATTCCAGGTAACAAATTGATCCAATTTTAAGGGTAGAGATACAAATTGTAAAGCATTTACAGCCAAAAATAGTTCTAATTCAAATGAACGATCATGTTTTACAGCCCAAACACAAGCACCAACACTGGCCACTGAACCAAAAATTAATGGTATAAAAACCAACACCCATAAGTGGCGTTTGGAAGTTAAATTATCACAAGCCAATAATTCGAACATTAGTAAAATTAAATGCAAGGATAAAGAGATTAACATGGCCTTAAATTGTGTATAGGAATCACCTTCAAGTCTTAAATTAAAAAAAAAAAGAAATTGTATTAATAACAAAATTTATACTGTGTTAAACCAAAAACCTGTAATGGGGATAACGGCACCAGACTATTGCCCCAACAGTGGCTCCTAAAGCCGCTATAGTTTTCCAAATCCATAAAGGAGTAAAAATTGCCCACCAAGGCCAATCTATTACAAACATAAATGCAATGTTAAGTAGGTATCTAAATATTTTTACTTTTAAATGGACGACTCACCTATGTAACCATCCAAACGCAAAGCAAATAACGTTACAAACGTAAACAAGCTACAGTGTACTATAAATTTACTGCAAACATAAAAACAATGACCATTCAATTGAAATTTTTTTTACAAAAACAAAAAAAAGTTTTTAAAATTTTTTGGCACTTATTTACCTGGGATTGAAATCACGAAATAATGACTGTAAATTCATTGTTGTTATATTTAATAACAATTATTTTTTACAATAGTATTGATGTAATTCCTACTAGGAAGGAAACTGGTGGACACCACTAGTTGCTTTAGGGATTTGTAAAAAAATTTTTTCTTTGTACACTTTTTCAATAATTTTCTATACAATAAAGGAAAATTTTGTGTATATTATTTTCTATTTTTCTGTTCATTTATTTTTAGCAATATCCATGATTATGTCGATTATTTTTATAAATACATATTTCGTCAATGGATTTGTAAAATGCACTTTTCCAACATAAATTTTTTTACATAAATGTGTGTAAAGAAAAACAAAATGTCAAAACAATGTAAATAATAATAAAAAAAAATTGCAGAGTTGTAAAATAAGTAGTAAACAAAATGAAACACAATCATGACTTTAAAGAAAGTGGGATTAACTTATTTGGAAAAAATCTATTTTACAGACGCAGCTCCAAATAAGATAAAAAGTACCTAAGGTGATAGAAAATTGAAAAATAAAAAGAAAATATTAATTAAAAAAAAGTGGCGCAAACGAATAGTTTTCGAGTTATGGACCTCTATAGATTTCATATTAATATGCGATTTTCCACTACATTTCTGAACGTATAAGGACAATATTGGTCTTATTTTAAAGCTCTTCAATATGTAGATCTTTCTGAATTTACAATTTATAGCAAAATGTTTAACTCCCATTACAGTTTTTACAAAATTTTACATCAAAATACTATGGATGTGTACTAGGTTAATACTTGTCTTGAATAGGTACATTATTCTAGTAAAAGTGCAAAAAATGTATTAAATAACAAACACTCGCTTCGCCAAGTAAAGCTTCTTTGGATAGACGGCCTTCGGTCGGGCGCAAAGACTTTCTCCTCTATGGTATAACAAACACTGGCTTCGCTAACTAAAGATTATGTGCATAGCCGGCCTTCGGCCGGGTGCAAGGATTTTCTCCTCTATGGTATAACAAACACTGGCTTCGCTAGCTAAAGATAATCTGCATAGCCAGCTGGGCGCAAGGATTTTCCCATAACAAACACCGGCTTCGCTAACTAAAACTTTTCTCTGTAGTAATTATTATGCTTACTAAAAACTCTTGTATTTTTGCAAACTTATCCCCGCCTCTTAATGGGCTAAGATTTTTAAATTAAATTTTGTAAATTCAGAAAGATCTATTCAAGAGCTTTAAAATAATAATTAGCCCTATACGTACAGAGGTCCATAACTCGAAAACTTTGCGTCTGCGCCACTTTTATCACTTTTAATTTTTATCTCATTTTGAATTTTCTCCCCCTAGGTACTTTTTATTTTATTAGGAACTACTTTAGTAAACTAGGTAACATTAATGAACTACACAAAAGTGAAAAATGGATTGTAAATATTAAATTATTAAAATATTTTTAAAATTGCCTACATATACCGATATAAATAACTTTTTTAAAAATTTTAAACTTAACCACATTGCCGTAGGAACACAGTACACGGTATGAACAGCATAGTATGAACGTAGAAACCTACCACGTTGTTGTCAAATTATAACGTATGATATTTTATACAAAGGCACACAATTGATAGCGTAAACGTAAAAGCGTGTCTACGTCGTACGTCGGGATATATCAAATTCTATGTTATACGCCAATTGCGACCGTTTTTCATAGGAAAAGGAAAGTTTTTAATATAAAATAAAAATATTTTTTGGTTTTCAGATTGATTATTTAAAAACGAAAAATAAATAAAAATTTTTAGTTTTCTAATATGTAGAATACATACATCATATATCAAAGTGCAAGAAAATTGAGCTTGTTTAAATAAAATTTCAATCATTTTTAGTGTAAAAACCACTCATTAATCAATAAAACTCTTTCTCAAAACTCTTAAAATAAAGTTAAAAAAGTTGAACAAATTTTATAGAAATGCTAAATAAACAGTTTGCGCTTTTACTTAGTAATTCAGTTGTTTAGAAGAAAATAGTTTCGTAAATGAAGCAGCCACCTTTGTCGGTCGTTTTTTCACATATTTAATTTAGGTTTTTATTATTAATTTTTCATAACAGTATTATACCCTTCACCTAAGGTAAAAAGGTATATATATTAATTTGCCATTCCGTTCGTTATTTCTACAATATTGATCTAAGAACCTATAAAGTGCATATATTCATTGTCCTTATGAGTAGCTAAGTTGATTCAACATTGTCCGTCTGTCCGCGTGTCCGTTCGAATGGGTTTTCCGAAGATACAAATGTAATGGGGACTTAGCATGCATTTATATTACTGATAGTCCGAAATTGCTTCTCATAGAGTATATGTATGTAAGGTCTAAGATCATTATTGTAGAATTTACAAAAAAAAAAAAAAAAAAATCACACATGTATTCTGTTTTCACGCATTATTTAACTTTTGAGTAGCAACATTTCCATGTGTTTTTATTTTAATGAAATTTTTACTTTAAATACTAGTTTATCCCAATGCGCTTCTCTATCCTCATTGAAATTAAATTAGTAAAACCGATTTCGTTTTATAACGATTTTATTTGTAACAAACTTGGCAACTTTTAATGTAACCGTTATAAGGGATAAAGACATTTCTATTGTTTTTGTATGGGAGGTACCAAACCGACTTCTACAATTAAGCCCACTTTTAACCTTCCCAGAGGTGCTCAGAATAAGTAGACAAAATTTAATCGCGATCGGGTAAGCGGTTTGGCAGCGCATAACATACGAACACACAAATATTCTTTTTTTTATATTAGATTAGATTAACATTTTTTATAAAGCTTGTGTTTTTTTTTCTCATAAAAATAAATAATTAAATTTTTCAAGCTAAAAATTGTTTAAATAGATGTTCCCCTGAGGAAGTCAACATTTGATATTCGAAGGTGGCACAATACATTGGCAACAATCAAAAGACTTTTGATTTTTATTGCACAACAAAAAGAAAGTGAAATGTGTCGGCAACATTGTACAATATTGTTTATGTTATTCCTATAGGTTATGTTCACCTTTTTATTGAATGAATGAAACCATTGAACGACTTATTGCATAATATAGGAAAAATGGATATAATATGGCGAATATCATATACAATAATATTGCAAGTGTATGGGCCGCTTAACTAAATGTGTATTTAATTTACAATGAAAAAATTTAGGCCCAATTAGCTTCCAAATGGCCAAAAAATAAATAAATAAATGAGATATATACAAAAATGGTTTATTTTTTTATTTTGGCTGCAAAAATAAAGTTGTTTTTATAATCCAACTACATTTATATGTATAACTATATCTGGTTATGACTGTTATAAAAATTTACCATTCGTTTGTTACTATTTTTTACAAGGCTGTGTTGTGATAAGAGATTTTTACCACACATTGCTTTTAGTATTTTTCTTATCCAGCAAGTTCTTATTTTTTTTTTTTAATAAATTGTATTAAGAAAATAGGGCCGTAATATTTATGGATGACATCAACGAAAGTGATTGTTGTGGTAATGGCTGCGCGAATTGTGTGCTAAATGTGAAACCTGCAAAGTCTTATAAAGCTGACAAAAGCGGTAAACAAAATATACTTGGAAAGTATACGAAATTTCGTTTAATAAATAAAACCTTGCACCTGCCTCAAGCAAAAAATGTATGGGAACTACATTTTAAGTCGAAACATTGCAATAATAAAGATTTTATATTAGAAATTAATGCCGGATATCATTTAATGATGAGAAAAAGCATAACTGACATTGATGTACAAAAAGTTCGGGAGAATAATGTGGGAAAAGAACGGAAATATATATTACGTCCATATTCACCATATTGGTGGGATGTTTTAGAAATGGAATTTAAAATTTTAGTTCACCTTATACCGAATGGACCAATGTCGGAATGTATAAAAAATTTAAAAATAAACGATGAAGTAGAGTTTCGTGGACCAATTGGCACATACGAGCAACAACCAGACTTGAAGGGTGTTAGAACTTTACTAATCATTAGCCAGGGAGTAGCTGTGGCCCCAAGTATATCCATAATAGAGGAAATATTAAATAATGAAGATGATTTGACTAGAATTATTCATATAGCTTGTTTTAAAGATCTTAAGCATGTGTATTTTAGGGAAAAATTATACCAATTTAACAAATATTGGAATTATAAGTCAAATATTTATTTGTCCAAAGAATTTTGTGATAACACAGATTGTATAGAAAATTTACAATGTCTAGAAACT
Organism: Pollenia griseotomentosa; assembly: GCA_963931875.1. Lineage (NCBI taxonomy): Eukaryota > Metazoa > Arthropoda > Insecta > Diptera > Polleniidae > Pollenia > Pollenia griseotomentosa. The sequence continues at coordinate 96,471,670 of OZ007563.1, read as the reverse complement.
TGTCAAAGCTTTAAATGCAAACTTAAATATAAAGAATCAGTAAAACCATATCGTTTTACGGAAAAGGAATTACAAAATATTATCGAAGATTTAAAACACAAAAAACAAAATATTTTTATAGCAATTGCAGGAACTGGAACGTTTCAAAATTTTTTTAAAGAATTATGTCAAACTTTTAATTGTGATTTTCTGAAACTTTACTTGTTTTAATAAAACACCAATAAAAAAAATATTTACTTAAAACTAATCAACATATCGTTCGTTAGTTTTTGGATTCTTTTTTCAATTCGCAGGAGCGCAGTTCATCTAAATACTGCTTTAAAGGCAAACGTCACTGACACTGATGTTTGTGGGTACAATGTGAAGGAGTTTGGTGAGACAAGAAAGGCAATAAAAGATCCATGGGCAAAGGAAATATAATTGTGGAATTTTTTTCAGCTGAAATGTTGTTTAATGTTTGCAAATAACGTAGCTGTAAAAAAAACCAATAATAAGCAATCAGAAATAAAAAGAAAATATATACATATGTATGTACAAATATTTAAAATGCAAACCTGTAAAGCTGAAGGACTGGCGGATATAATTTCTGAAGCTTCCCTTAGAGCTCTCGAAGATTTCATTTCACCTTCAGCCGCGATAACTTTGGCGCGGGCCTCCCGAGCAGCTTCGGCTTCTGCAGCCATAGCTCTTTGCAAAGCAGTAGGTAACGAAACGTCCTTACTATAGGAAAATGTATAACTTAGTAAACTAATATTTATATATAAAAACTAATTTAATTAACTACAAACATTTCAACTCTCTCGACTTTAACTCCCCAAGGATCGGTAGCCTCATCTAATGACATTTGCATAGTATGAGATATAGTTTCTCTTTCGGTTAGAAGTTCGGATAAATTACGTGTTCCCAGAACATTACGCAAAGTCGTAGCCGCTAATAGACGTGTGGAATGGCTATAATTGGATACTTGTATAACAGCTTTAAGAGGATCACTAATACGATAATAAACTACTGCATCCACCGTTACGGTAACAGAGTCTTTCGACAATACTTCTTGTGGTGGTACATCAAAAGATACTGTGCGCAAATCAACTTTACAATAATCATCCACACAGGGTAATACAAAAAAGACACCAGGACCTGAATAAGTTTTAATTAATTAAAAAATATATTACTAAACAATTTTTAAATCGCGTTTACCTCTTGCTCCACCACTGCGCAAACGTCCCATACGAAATATTACAGCTCTTTCATATTCCGATACCACTTTGAAGCATATAAAAACTGATATAGGAAATGTTAAAACCATTATAATGATTGATATTGCAGTAGCTAAAATTTCAACACAATTCATTTCTTCATTTTCGGCTGTAAAAATTCAAAATAAAAACATTTTTCATTAAAGTCGAGATTTTAAACTTTAAACATCTTTAGCAATAATAATTTGGTGATTAAATTTTACGAAAATACCCTGTTGTAGAACAAATTTGTTGTCTTAGGTTATTTCCAGCAAAATTATTATTGCGGCGATAATAGATTTTTTATTGCGGAAGATACTTCCTTCAGGAACACGCGATTCTGCTAAATACATATGTATGTATATATTTAATCATTTTATTTAATGAAATATTGTGTGATATGATAAGTGTTTACAATTAAAATTTTAAAAACTTAGAATTATTGAATTTAGATTTATCAAATTTTATTTAACTAAAGATTAATATCATATTTTAAAGGCTAATTAGTTTTAAATAAAACAAACATTTAAGATGGCAAGCAATTTTTGGAAAAAATTCGACTTGTGGAAGTGTGGCCACGCGTGTTGCAAATATTTAAATTTGAGTTATAGAAAAATTCAAGATAAAGAAATTCAAGAGTTCAAATTATAGAAACCCAATCATGTGAATTGGCCTGTCTATCGCTATTGCCAAGAGATTCGCTTCGACTTACAGAAGTTCGACTTATAGAAGTTCAACTGTATTTATAATCCGAGCTAGCATTTTGTATAATTAACGAATCTTTTGGGAATCAGCTTCACGAGAGTTAATTTTTTGATCAAAAATGGTTCTCTCGTTGTGAGAAAATGATTCCCTGCCGATGAATCATCTCAAACAATTTTCTGTTTTTACATTTATTTTTCGTTTGTTGCCAAGTTTTTTTTTTTTGATTTGAGATCAAATAAAATCAAATGTCGAATGTTTATATTCAAATCATTATCAATCTGAATTCATATGCATAAATCAAACAATTGAAAAAGACTGGAGAATTGCGTGTGATGTCAAATGATAAAGTCGTTTCATATCAAAGGTTTGACTTCCTATTTGTTGGGATGATACATACAGTTTCTATTATGTTTTTTACCTTCTCCTTTAAAGTTGCTATAATGTGAATTAGGGCATTTGAGACATACAGTGGGGAGCAAAGGTGAGTACATGTTTGTATATCTTACACTTCTAAGGGAATAAGAAAAACAATAATAAAGCTATTTAAAAATTTTTTTTTGTATTTTTGTTCTTTTTTTATTCTTAGCAAAATTCAATTTAAAACAAAATAAGAAAACAACAAGTTCATAGGTAAACATAAACAAAACTTTAATAACTCTCATGTACTCAATTTTGCACCTTCCCACTACAATTAATATTGATTAAATTTTTAGTATTTAGTACATAGTCCTTTATTATTTAAAACACTTATTATGCGTTTAGGCATACTTTCTACCAAGTTCTGAATAATTTCATCAGGAATGCGCTGCAACTCCAGCTGCACACGGGGCCATAGCTCGTTTAAGTTCGATGAAGCTGATTGATACTGTCCCAACCGTCTTTTCACGATTGACCACAAATTTTCAATTGGATTGAAGTCGGGACTTTGCGGTGGCCACTGCATTAACTGAAAATTTTGCCCAGTCAACATTCCTTAACGATTTTAGAGGTGTGCTTTGGGTCGCCATCCTGTTAAAATGACTTCTTCCTCAGGATATGCGCTCATATCCACAAAATCGGGAAGATGGGTCTCTAAAATTTTCAAATAGTCCTCTTTTCACATGATACCATCAATTTTTTGCAGTGCTCCAATATGCCACCAAGTAAAGCAGCCCCATACCATAACGCTTCCTCCACCATGTTTAACAGTTTGTTTAACATGGTGTCTTTGTATGGTCTTTCCAGGGCGGCGCCAGCAATTCTGCTTACAATCTGACTGAAATCGGTTGAATTTGGATTCATCTGACCAGAATACTCGTTTCCAATCATCGGCAGTCCAATTCTTGTGTTCCAATGCGAACTTTAATCGTGCTGCAACATTTTTCTTTCATAATGAAGGTTTAGGTTTCTTAAAAGCTGATATGTAGCCAATGTTGTGCAGCGCTCTTCTTGCTGTCCATCGGCTTACAATTTTATTTATTGCTAGGGAAGCTTCCTTTGGCGTTAAAGATTGATTTGCCTTCATATTTCTCATCATTAAACGTGCGCTTGGGAAGTAATATTTCGCCTTTTCCGGACTCTTATCACCACTGACTGACTCACTTGAATTTCTTTGGCTATTACTCTCGATGAGAAGCCATTTTCTGTCATGGTTAAAATACTATTTTCCAAAGTTCGCGATAGCTTTCTCATAATTTTAAATATTTTGGAATTTGTATTTTATATTTGAAATGCACCTTTTATTTACATTACGCAGTTTATCAAACACGACGTTAAACTAAAATTTATATTAACAGAAACATTAATAACACCAATCAAATCATAAACCAAATCAAAATTAACGGTAAATTTTGAATGTTTCTAAGAATATGGTTGAAAACACGCGGGTGCAAAATTGAGTACATGAGAGTTATTTAAGTTTTGTTTATGTTTTCCTATGAACTTGTTGTTTTCTTATTTTGTTTTAAATTGAATTTTGCTAAGAATTAAAAAAGAAATAATATACAAAAAAAAATGTTTAAATAGCTTTATTATTGTTTTTCTTATTCCCTTAGAAGTGCAAGATATACAAACATGTACTCACCTCTGCTCCCCACTGTACATACTAGTGATGTTACGAATATTCGTATACGTATTCGAAGTGACGAATATTCGCCTATTTTACGTCATTCGAATTCGCGAAATTCAAGCGAATACTTTACCTTTTTTTAATACATTCCAAAAAAAAACCTTTTTTCTTTAACGCAAAATTAAATCTTTTTTTAGTAAAAAACAAACAAACATTAGAAGTATTGTGCCGCCACAAAAAGAATTTATGAAAATTACTCAGGTTGTTTTTAAGCATTCCTAGATAAACTATGATTTGCAGCAATTGTCTAATTATAGTACGAAAATTATCGACAACTGTAATGGGTCACTGAAATATCAAGATAATTCCGATCCCATTACACAAATTAAAAATGCGTTCACTGCGGTGGATTGAAATTTAACATTAAAAGAAATTTGAAGAGATATTTTCGATCTGCTTTGTATACAATAACTAGAAGTGGAAAGGTTTTAACCAGTTCGATATTCAGTACGAAACACTATAAGAAACAAAGAACAGTAAAGAAAAATAAAGAAAGAACCCTTAATTAAATATGTGAAAAACCACCGAAATGGGTCGGATAATTACAAAGTAAAAGCGCATAAAGTTTGAGAAAAACAAAATCTAAAAGTATTTAAGTATTTTATATTTTAAAAAACAAAACAAGCATCGAAATAAAATCCCTTGTATTTTGTTTACATTAGCAGTAATGCGGCCCGCCTAAATTTTTTAAAATATCACAAAATTTTTAAATTTTGGTCAAAATTAGTTCCTAAAATTTATGTTGTTTTTAATAATATTTCATATCATACTTTTAATAAATTGTTAGCAAAAATCTTGAAATTTTTTAACCATTTTCATAAATCATTTTTAGCATTTCTGACCTCGTCTAATGCAAGATTGAGCTATAAACAGTTCTTTGAAGTTATCTTAATGACTTCATTTGTAGCCTTAGTCTACTTTAGTGAACACTTGGGCTGCACATTAAACCCTTTGGGCCCGGATTGTTATGCAAATGCATATGTATGTATTTGGTCGGTCGGAGATTACCATACACAAAATATCTTTGCTTTTGCATATTTTGCTGATATTGCATATTTTGAAAAAACTTGTTTTAATTGCTTTATTTTGCCATGCATCCTTTCGCAGAAGAGATAAAAGACAACTTCGATGATATTTATTTATTGATTTCTTATCGGAAAAATATTTTGTAAAGCACCTTTGCGTGTTGCCACATATAAAAAGAATTATACGGATTAATGTTTTCCTCTACAGCCTATAAAAACCAGATGGGGGACGTGGTTGAAAGCAATTATGTATTATGCTGAAAACTTTTGCCAATTAAAAGATGTGGTAAAAGGATTCAACAATGGTGAATTTAAGTTATTTTATGGACGGCAACTTAAGTTAACAAATTCGTAGCAAGCCTGATAAAGTTTAAACAAAAATTAAGGATTCAAATTTATTGTTTTAAATCCTTAACTGCTTGCATATTTAAATTAAATTGTTTTCGGAAACAGCGTAGTGAAAATGAATATACCACAGAGAAGCATTTAATCATGCACCTATCACTTCCGTTTTATTTTGTTTTGAAAAACAGGCAGTAAACTTATATATCTCTAAAACAAAATCAATAAACATTTGATTCGTATGTAATTGCGATCAGTTTCGCACTTTGCTTAAGCAAGTGACTGTTTCAAAAAATTTAACAAAAAGTTTTCTTAAGTTCAATATGATTTGACAATTATGATTAGCATGTATTCGCACAGTTGCTCAAGCCAGCTTTTGCATATTACAAGTGAGTTAAATTACATGATTGTCTTACTGTTTCTTTATTTATTTGTGTTTTACTTTATTTTAACTTCTACTTTTGTGGTTTTTGTGCCTTACTTACGTTTATGAGACTGAATTTAAACGTTCTTCATGCTATTTTTGTTTTTTCTTGTTACATATTTTTATGTTTTTTTTATCACTAATAAAAAAATTTAAGATAATTTTAACTGCATATTTTTTAAATTTTTAGCGCATATATTTCTAATTTTAATTAATTTTTTATGCGCATTAAAGCGATTTTAACTGCATAAAGTCCGGGCCCTGATAATAACAATGTTAAGCCTACAGTACTCGGAATGTAAAAAGCCTCATTCGCATGTGGTTCTGACGTAATTTTGACGTAACTTCAAAGCCACAAAAGTAAGTTCCTGATGTGTGATGACGACAAAATTACGCCAGAACTACATACGAATGTGGCTTTTTACATTCCGTGTACTATAGGCTTTAGTATAAAAATTTTTAAAGGTTCAGTAGTGGCATTCAGTGCCCATGTTCTGTAACTTCCGCGCCACTCACATAACTGCGTTTGCAACATTTTGGCGAGTAATAGCTGTCACGTAGGGAAATTACTCGCCAATTTACAAAAAAAGTGTGTCTGTAATATTTTTGTGAAAAAGTTCCCGCTTAAAACTGTCAAATAAACTCACGAATAAAAATGGGGTGAGAAAAAATTTTAACACAAAAAATATATTAAAAATGCAAAATGCAATGAATAACAACACGAAAAAGATAAGAACATGTTTTCTTCTTGGTTTATTTTTTCATTGTTTAATTATTTTGCTTTAAACATTTTTTAAAAATATGCGACTGTTTTCAAAGACATTTTGTAACCAACAAACCAAGGTATATTTATAGCAGGTAGCCGCGAGATTACAACAATTGTACAATAAAACAAACAACAGGGCTTTTTATTGTTGTTATGTGGTACGAACTGTCAAATAGCAAAGGGGTTGATAAGAGACAAAAGATAAACAAAAAACTTGTTTACTTGTTTTCTATACAACAGTTGACAGTTCGTACCACAAAACAAGCAAATAAAAAATAAACAGCTGGCTTTCCGAGACTACCTGCTATAAATATACCTTGCAACAAACATAAAAGTAGCACTTTACATTATTTGGTATAGCCGACGGTTGTTTTTTCGACGCCGTTGTTGAAAATTTTTTAATTTTAGTAAATTTTGGTCGCCGTATGTGTGACTGGCGTTCTCAACGTCTGCAATTTCTCATCGGCTTCGAGTGGAATAAGTTACAGATACACTTTTTTCATACTTTTCGAGAAACGATGATATACATACTTTGTTTCACATCTTTTCGATGCGAGAAGTTCTCACCAAAGCTACAGAACATGGATACAGATGCGAACTAGATCATTTCAAATTCAGTCATCTGAATATTAAAAAAATTTAAAACTACATTTAGTAGTGTGCCAGTTTTTTTTAAATTTATTGTTATGGACGAGAACGGAAGATTTGTTCAATCAAATTCGAAATAATGTGTGGCGCTAAGTTTCAAATTGGTTATTCGTATTCGGCGAATATTGGCGCAGATATTCGTATTCGTGAATATTAAAAATTGATATTCGTAAAATCACTAATACATACATTTATTTATTTATTAAATTTATTAAATAAGAGTTACAAATATAATTACAAATTATATTCTAACTTAATTAACCGAGCAATAGTAACGTAGACCTTCAGCCAGTTGTTGTGAAACAGACTAGAGTCTCTGGTGAGAATCGAACTACCAACCAACTAGCCTACCGGGGCACTCTAATACATAATACATTTAAAAAATAAAAAATATTTTATAAAAAGTTCTACTAATCGCAAGAATTTTTTAAACAAGATTTTAAATTTGCAAGATTTTCCATAGAAAATTCGAGCAAACGAAAGGGTATTTATTGAAAATTTAAATAATCTAAAATAAATAAGATTTTTTTTTAGAAAGCTCGAATAGTCGAAAGTGTTCCTATATGCAATTGTGGACCGATTCGTCGCATTTGTCCTTGTGCCAGTTAGACCCTATGTACCAAATTTCATCAAATTATCTTCGAAATTGCGAACTGTACTTTCCGCACAAGGTTACATGGACTGCCAGGCAGCCGAACGGACATCGTGAGATTGACTCATAAAGTGATTCTGAGTCGATCGCTATAGATTAAGGTTTGTCTAGGACCAATATTTTAAGGTGTTACACACATAAGCAGAAATGCATAATACCCTCTCCACTACTGTGGTGTGGGTATAAAAACTCGAAAATAAGTTTTTTTTCTATAGTTAACAATTGCTCACGCATATAGAAACCTCTCCAGTGTTTTAACCGATTTCAATGTATCGTCGCATTTTAGAGAATCTTTTTTAATATTTTTCCAACATTGCTTAAAATGAGGTCTTTTTTGATTGTATATAATAGTTTTTAAAAAAACTTGATATTTTATTTCCTTTAAAAACATGCAATTTTCTATTTATTTCTCTATTAAAATACAATTAAGAAATATATTATTACACAATTTACTTCGTCAAAATGTTTCTTAATAATTGCACATAAAAAGTTTGTAAATTACTGAATTTATTTTACAAATTCACAGCCATATGAATTCATTTAACCGATAAAAATTACGATAAAAGAAAAAAAAAAACTATTGATTTTTGCCAAAAAAAAAAAAAAAATAAATAAATAAACATAAAAAATATTGAAATATTCACGTTTTTTTGGTGACTACAGATGTTGGCAGCATCTATAAGGTTTAGAGGAAACTTTTGTTTTCGCCAAACGTGGGACCAGCGATGAGTCTTCCACGTTTTTTTTTGCCATAATACCATAATAATACATAGCTTTTCTAGAATCTATCTCTAATTGTTTAAAATTCATAAATGAAAGAACATCGAATATTTTATCTTGAAAAATTTATTGGCTTCTAAAATTTCTTAAACTAAATTAAAAATAAATATTTAAAGAAGCGTATTTAAAAAGTCGTTGCTACCTAATATTAATATTTTTTCCACTTTGTTGTTTTTATAAAACATTTTTTTTTTTATTTAGTTCTAATCAAAAGAAAATTTGCCAAAATTCAATTTATTGATTTTCATAAATTATAATGTTAACATTTAGACAATAATTAAACATACATACAAACATATATTAAAAAACAAATAAACGCGCACACAGAAAGCAAATAATTAAAAAAATATCAATTAAAAATATTGCTCCAACATACAGTTGAAGTAAATAAATAATAAAACAAAATATGTAATTATTTTTAAAATGTTTAACAAAAAGCAAATAGTTTTCTAATTAAGGATAGTAAAAGTGGGGTTGAACGTAAGAAATAAGAATAAACAAGTCCGAATGCTATCGTTGATAACACTATGCTACTTTATAAAACTTCCAAGCGGGCTGTTTTAGAAACAAATTTTTTTTAACGTCACTGCTTGTCATATTTTCATCAAATTTTAGAATTTCATAAAACGCCATATTTGTACGGAAGCCCCCTAAGGGGCGAGATAAAGGGAATGTATGTTTTCAGAAAGTGTTAAGGCCAAAAAAATTAAGGAGGTTGGTCATACGTCTTATCCCTTTACGGGCGACTCCTAGGCAGTTATGGGACTTTTTTTCAATATATGTATATGAAGAATATAATTCATAAACTATATTGAAGAATTTCGGGTTTTTTGTGAATTCAATAAATCAACCGTTTTTGAGTTACGCGGATATACGCTGCGCAACCTCCTTCGTTTTTAAAATGGCAGTATATACTCGAATTAGGTTACACGGCTGGTGCCCCGATCGACAATAAAAAGGTATCAAATTCTAACACAGTGTAATTAATACCCTCTACTAAGAACTATAATCTATTAAAAGTTATATCTATAGTTGTGAGAAGCAATTTTATGGCGATTTATATATGGTCCATAAAGTTGGCGGTGAACTTTATATGGTCCAATGATTAAAAATTTTGCTACGTGGCTTATCTTCAAATAGAACAAAATTGCATCTACATAATTTCACTATAATATTATTATTCGTTAGTGTTTAAGGCGCATTAAAGTGCTTTTAGAGTCGTTTTTTAGGGGACTTATCGTAAAAAAATTTATTGATTTTGAATAGTCAAATAATTTGTTGTCAAAAAAACTAATTTGAATCAAATTTTATGACCGTTAACAAATTTTTGCTAGTTTACGTTTAAATACAACAAATCAAGCTTTTTGTGGTGTCCCGACAAACGAAGTCAAACCTTCGAAATGAAAACCATTTTCAATTGTATGATTTCCACATTGGAATTCAAACTGAAAATGATTTGAATTAAAACATTTGAAATACATTGTTTTATCAATTTAATGTCAAATTTTTATCAAATGTAATTCTCAAATCAAAAATAAACTTGGCAACACCTAAGCTAAAAATAACATTAAGCAAGTAAGAAAGTATATCGTTTAGGCCCGACTATATGATACCCTACACCACAATATTAAACAAAAAAGCAAAGAGTGTAAGCTGTTTGGCAATCAGGAACCCTTTAGAACAAAATAACGTTATGAAGTTAAAATTCATGTAAAAGTTATTTGTGCCGAATAATATGTAGATATATTGTTTGCCTTTAAGTGATTTTAGGACCTGCCAGCACAATTTAAATTTTCGACCTACCAGCCCAACAGTTTGTCATGGCATAGAAGCCTAAGTAAAAGTTATTGTCGCCAATTTTTTTTATGTCAATACATACCAAAATTTATAAGGAAGTTGTGGCATTAATAGCAATTTTTGGAAGTAGTATTTGTATGGGAGCTAAGGTAAGATGATATAGATTGCAATCAAATCAGTTCGGACCATTTCTAATATAAATTCCAACATAATAAGATGGTTTATGGGCACAAAGACAATATGTATTCCGAAAAGAAGCTTGTATGAAGGCTATGTTATAGACCACTTCTCACCATTTTCAATACGGTTGGTCCTTGTGACAATTAGAAGTTATTTACCAAATTTTTTCTCTTTAAAATTGCCACCTGCCCTTTGCGCACAAGGTTTACATGGACAGCCGAACGTACGAACATCACTACACCATTTTTCATTGAAAATGACAAAATTCTAGATGAAGTTGAGAAAATTCCAAATAAAATTGAGAATTTAAATTTGAATTTGAGAAAATTTAAAATTAAATTGAGAAAATTCAAAATTAAATTGGGAAAAAATAATTTTGAACATTCACTTAATTGGTCCAAACATATACTTAATTGGTGCAATTAGTACATCATGCATTATTCAAATGGACACCCGGAGAGGTTCGTTTGGTGCTGTCACCGCAAATGAATGGGTCAAAAGCGCTTTTAGTAGGTGGAAAGAGTTGGGGAATGAATTATCGGAACACGTATTGGTATGTGACAAATTCTCTAAACTCCTGCGATTAAGCCCCTATTCACTGATGCTTAACACCATTGAAATTATTTAGTCAAAAATAAAAAGTACGGTGAAAACAAAGACTAGTGTACCGAACGTAATTCCCGCCATTGTAGGAGAGCAGATGCTTGCCTTTTTACAAGAGGTGATTAATGCTTATTATGGCTAAAAAATCACTGATGGCTAAAACGCTGGCTTAGTTGAACTAAAATTTAATTTATATGTAGTTTAAACTCAACAACTATGTGGCAGCACTATCAAATTCATATGGTATGTATTGGTAGTTTAAACGCCCAATTTTATGCGTTTAAAGATGGTTTATATGTTTAGTGATTTAAGGATTTGTTGGCTTAAACACATTTTAAACCAAAAAGAGAGTTTAACTTCCTTTGATTTTTAGCCCTTAGACATGTTTAACTACTAGGGTATTCATTCGGTTAACCGTTAATCGGTTATAAAACATTTTTGTGTTTTTAATAACTTGTTTTGTCTCATATGTAAAACGTATGTGTTAAGAAAATATTTTTTCATACAATATTATATCCTTTTAGCATTACATTCTTAAAATACAGTACAAAACAGAAACTAAGATATTCGGGAATAAACTTTTTTGTAGAATGAGCTTTGACCTTGAGCTTTGCCAGGCAGGATGAGTATGATATTGACCTGACAACAGAAGAAACTCTTGATATTAACACAAACAATCGTTTAACAGAATTAACCGAAACAATTAGAAATGTTAAAACTTTTAAAAAATTAAAACTGTACTCTAATGGCATAATGGAAGATTTTTTAAGGTTTAGAGAAATCCAGGAAAAGGACTGAGAAATTAGATATTCTGTATTATGGGTTGCTTTCGATTTCTTCAACATCTACAATAAGTGAAAAAATTTTCCAAGTCAAGTTTTAAACCAAATTATTTTTCTAATAGATTATTTTAAAAGATCTCCTTTAACTTTTGAAATACAAATAAAATGATCTCACATACATATTATGTATTAATTAAAAAATATGTATTATATACTTATAAATTATTTTTTGTTATATTTGTTATGTTATTGTGTTTTTTTCTAATAAACTTTTGCTTTAATTGGTTGATCGCTCAATAAGTTAAATGAGCTTTTGCTTTAATCGGTTAACCGATCAATAACAAAATTAACCGATTAAGTCAAAACCTCGGTTAATTAATCGAGCGTTTAACCGATCAAAGCAAAGCCCGATAAAATGAATACCTTTATAACTACTGGATATTGCAGTAGATCGATCCAAAGAAAATATTTCAACGTTTTACCAATCTGCTCTGGATCTGGAAGATATGCCTGTTGGTCAATAATACTGCGTTTTGTATTTTTCTTAATTTTAAATTTAAGTTCTAATTTTCATTTAGAATTTTCTTAATTTCATTTAAAAATGGTGTAGATCGGTCGGTATACTTAAAGGTGGAACCAATATTTTAAGAAAAGTGACTGTTTTAAGGTGATACAAACATCAGCACAAACGCAAAATACACTCTCAATTATTGTGGTGTGGGTATAAAAATGACAATTAAAGTTAAATGTATTTCACAATAAAAGGAAAATTACATATTAGGTGAAGCCTTTAGAAAGCCTTAATTTCTTGTGGTAAAATATAAATTATTTGTGAGTAAAAAATTATGTAATTAGAATGAGTGAGAATGTGAATTAAAAGAAAATGCGAAAGTGAAGAAATTATAAGTTTGTTGTATGATCGCGGTGCTACGCAGAGCCATAACAATCCTCGAAATCAAAAGGAGCCAAGAATTTCGCCTTTCCAAGAATTTGAGGGCGGAAAAACGGTATTTCATCTTTTAGCAGCAGCTATGGTGCCTAAAGTTCAGCAGACATGAATTTAATAAAAATAATTTCGTTTATGTTCCGCAAACATTTGAAAATAACGTTTGAAAGCAATTTGAAAATAAATACATTTCTCAATTAAAAATTATTTCCCCTTTTTGTTAAGAATGCAATAATTTTCAAATCATTTTCAAACGATTGTCGTTTGAGAAAAGATTTGATAAGTGGACGGACGGGTCAAAAATTTTCGAAGGTAAAAATTTTCCCTGATGTGTTTAAGATTAAGCTCTATCGTGAGTTTTCTGCATTGTCGGGTTAAAGTAAATGCTATCAGATTAATGGAACTTATAAGTAAGATCCCTAAGTGATATATAGTAGGACTTTTGTCTGACATTTTTATTAATATCCTTATTTATTTTAGATTTTTTGGAATTGTTGGGTTTTGCTTTTAATTTTTGTGCAATTTGATTGACCTCTTAATTAACACTTATTATTAAAATGTTACTTATATTATTTAAAATTTGTTCTATACATTATTTTTAGTTGTTCTGTACTATGTACTAATTTATTTTAAATTTTTTTTATTTCTTTTAAAGTTTTTTTTACTTATTAAGTAGAAATTTGTAAGCCGATTATGGCCAATAGGCTAGGCTACTGAAATTAAATAAATAAATTAAATTAAATTAATTCAAAGAATTCGGAACTTAAAAAAATATCTTAAAAATTTGAAAAGAAGAAACTTTTCTTTAAAAAAAAAACTGAAGGGATTTGCTTTCGTTATAAGCAAACAAATCAGAGTCCTGCATTTTTAGAATCTTAATTTCCTAATTTAGGGGCGTACCTTAAAAACTTTTAAAATTAAATATATGGGCAGTTCCAGCGAAATGTCTACTTTTTGTAACGTAACGCCAGAAGTAATTCAAATTGTTTCACAAAAAATTGTATATCTATAGTTTACTTTTTTATATTTTTGTGTAAATTGCAACTAGCTCTACATTATGTTACAAAAGGGATAACGGTTGAACAACATAGTCCTTAAATACAACCTTATTTGCATTCTGGCGTTACATTAAAAAAAGTAGACTTTTCGCTGAAAATGCCCATAGCATAGCCAGAGCTTATATCTGCAAATCCTTAGCGTCGATTTCCGTAATTTTCATAATCAAAATTCAGCAAGGCTTTTAATATAGACATGAAAAACCACACAAAATTATTTTTAATTCTTTGCGTTTCCTAGTTTTCTTTTTAAACAGCAATTTTAATTAAACTCCAAGTAAGCATTATAATAAGACGATTGTTCCCACTGTGCAACCGTTAATTTACAAATTTACTCTAAAATCTTAATAATTTTAATGAAAATGAAATACATATTTTTATTTACACTTTTTGTTTATTTAAACAAAAATACAATATTTGAAAAAAATATGAGTTAATTCCGCAGCACACGTACTGACTAAGAAAACATGTTGGTAAATTTAAGAGAAAACAGAATTTTCAGATTTTGAAAAATGAACAGATTTTCTTTTTCTTGTTGTTCATACAGAGATTTGTTTATATTTATGTATATCTATACATATGTAAGTATGTATGTAGGTACATACATACTTTTACAATTAGACGAAAAGAAAATAGTAAAACTTTACTCCATTTACTACAGGTATTTACAGAGGGTTAAAGAATTATGTTTACGGAAAAATTTTATTCTTAGGAATCAATATAGCTTAATTCTAATTTTATTTTCGACTTTATTTTAAAGAATTCCTTTATTATACAAAGTAATTCAATATTATTTTAAAATTTAGATTGTAGAGGGAGCTTGAGCTCAGTGTGGAGTGGTATTCTCCACAGCAGAAGTTTTAGGTAGGGCTTGCCCTTCACTAGGAGAAGGAATGTAATGCAATGGTTTGAACTGATACTTAAGTGTAGCATTTTTTCGTATTTTAAGGGCGCTGGTTAATCTAGTTTATATAGAACACATCTCTTAATTTTGGTTGGCATATTAAACGACGACGTTTGCAATTGTAGTTCGAAACTATTTTCCGCACTATTTTATTAAACATGTTTGTCTTGAAACATTTCAACATTTCAATTTTCCTACGAGCTGTTTTATTTATTTATATATGTATTCCAGTTTTTTTTTTTTCGTTTATAAATTTGTTTATTATTTTGCTGCGAGTTGTATGTTGTTGTTTAAGATCTTTGTCTGGTGGGGGTCTTCCTATTTTGGTGGTCTTCTTTAATGAACTGTTAATGCAAAATTTTTATACTAAGAATTTTGTAGTTTATTAGATTAATCAAATTTTTAAATGGAAAATTTTCTTGTGTGGATTTTTACGGAGTTTAAATTGGAACTATATACATATATCGCACCCTAAATACTAAAGGGTATTAACTCAAAATTTTAAAATTTTCAGTAGAAGCAAGACAATTTTTAATTTTACATTGCAGGCATATGAAAAAGAATTTGTAAACCAAACTTTTCATTACCAAAATGGAGACAAAATAGCATGATATTTTTACAGCGGGTAGATATGAATATAATGTGTCGATTTATTCCAAAAAGTGAGAAAATAAAAATTTTGAGTAAATACCCTTTAGTATTTAGGGTGCAATATGTACAATGTACATACAAATATGATAATTAGTAAATAGTTATTTATGTGCTATTTGTTATATTAATGAAATGGTTTTGAAAATGTAGTGATAAAAGTGTTAAAGTATGTATTTAAAAACTAGACATTTATAAAATTCTTTTCAAGGCATTGGAAAATTTTTATTTTTAAGGGTAAAAATGCGCAGTGTTCATTAGTTCCTTTTTGAATTTAAACTATCTAAACTTGACAGTAAAACAGCTTTTGATGAATAGCAAGTGCACATAAGGATATCCGCTAGTAGACCGAACTAAACCTTAGGGTTATAACCTTACACGGTATTTTAAGATTTCCCTTCCCGTGATTTGGGTATAAACAGTAGCCACCACGTATTCCCAAAAGGTTCTGTCCAGGGCCAATCTCATCACCCGTAAATGTTGGTTATTGTGGTGCCAGATTATTATGATTTGTCACATTTAGGAACCACCACATTGTGGACAGATCAAGTACTACGTATGTACTAATTTTGAAGGGTCTAAATAATGACACTTACTTAGAAAAAAACTACTCACAACTACATCTGCAACAACTTCCTAAATTCATCACCGTTCAAATCCAATCACTTTTCGCAGCATTACATTACATTAAGTCAAAAAGCATTTTCTCGTAGGGCACACAATAATTCGCATATGTACGCTTGAAACTTGAAAAAGCAACGAAAATAGAGAGATTTAAATTCAAACTGGAGGAGTGGATTTTTGTTTTCCACATGCTATGATTTATACAAGTATGTATGTATGTGAAAACTATTTGTTACCACTAAATTAAAAAATACGGGCGTGGAGTAATGAGATCTGATAACCTCAGATCAGCCAAATATGTTCTAAGAAAATGGCATTCAATTCGGTACATTTCTTGCAAAAAAAATGAGTAACTGCGACATCCTAAGAATATTTCACCTTTTGTTGTTTCTTTCTTCTGGGAAATCAGGTGCCGTCAATACTTAGAATTCGGCAGAGCTTACATTTTTTAGATCTCTTTAGAGATCGCGGCTGACCAGAGCTCATTTCTGGTGCCACGGGGGTTCAGAAGGCCCTTCGGCGATCAGGAAGGGAGATTTAAAAAAGTCGGCTTTATAGGCTGCTAAAGGATCTCGCTGTGTGTTGTTGCTATTTAACAGACGCTGCTTGATTAGCGGAGTCTAATAGCTCCATCACCAAAACAAGGGCAAATTGCAACGTTTGTATTGAGCTCAATCATGGGGGGCGGACGTGGACGCATACTCTCACCCAGTGCGAAGAGCACCGTAAGGTTTGGCCACCATGGTAGGTGTTCACGTTAATCCCATCAGATTTGTACGTTCCTTGGTTAAACAAATTTTGATTGCTAAATTGAACTTATAGTCGTTTGCAAATAAAGCAGCCAGAAACTCAACAAAATATTAGAAAATCAAAGTTATTTACGGGAATACAAAATTTATCATTAATACGATTTTAATATGACGTGCTAAAAACTTGCTCTGAATCTTTATAAGATCGAAAATAAAATTTTCTATAAGATAAATTGACTTTATTATAAAATTGGCTTTATCATAAATAAATAAAAACAAAATTGAATTTGAAAGATAGATGGTGTAAACTTCATATCGTCAGCTAATTATTGGTCTGTGCCGCATGTACCATTTTCTAAATTTATTTTAAAAAAATAGCTTTTTGTGCTGCATACGTATACTTACTGCTGTGTATTGAGTTGTTGTCATTTTATTTTGTTTTTGCCTTAACTATTTAATTTTCATTTTCTTGTTATCATATTATTTGGTTTCTTTTTAACTACTTTTTTCCTACGGCAATGAAGTAAAGCAAGAGTTAATTTTTTTTTGTATGAGCAATTTTTTGCAATTGCCAAACAGTGGCATGCACAGCAAAACAATACCTCATAAATTTTAAAATAGTTGATATGGGGCAAAATTAATGCTAAATATCTCTGAAACCATACAAATTTCTGTCAAACAGTTTTTGGATTCTGTAAAATATATTTATTAAAAAAGCTTAAACAAAAGATAATTTAATATCAGTAGATTTTTGGATAGAAATTTGGACACATAATTTAAATAAACCGAGGAGAAAAATTTAAATAATCTAATTATTTTGAAGATTATTTTTTATTAAAACAATCCTTAAAATACAGTTCGAATACTTTTGGATTATTTTACAATAATCTAAAGTAATTGCGGTTACTTTTAAATTATTTGCAATCAATTAGTAAACGGTCAAAACTGAAAGTAATCTTATTTATCCAATTACTTTACATTAAAAAAAAAAAAAAAATAATCAAATTACTAATTATCATCATCTTCACTGTGATATTCCACCAATTAAACTTCATTGAGCGAAAAATATTTATCTGCAAATATTGGCCCCTATTATGGTTTACAACTCAACTCAGTTGAGTTGTTATTAAGACAACTGGTTGTGATCAGTTGTAATTTTTGTTATGTTTTTGTTCACCGCAAAATAGCAAAGTTGTAAACCATAATACAAAAATTAGGAAATTACAACTCAACAACTGAGTTGAGTTGTAAATCGTAATAGGGGCCATAAAACTATGTTCTTATTAAAAAAAAAAATTACTAATTATTGCGATTATAAAGAATTATTTCAAATACGTAGGAATGGGTTTGAACTCATTTTAACGAAGTTTTTAAATTTTCAGTGATAATATTTATTTTCTTTAATCCCAACATATCTGCATTTCAAAATAATTTAATAACTCATTTGAAAATTCCAACTTTATGATTTTAAAACCTTAATTTTGAGACCTTAATATAGTTTACCATATATATTTTTTTAAACACTTTTCACTTTTTATGTAATTAAAAGAACCTACAAGTTTGTAATCCTTGATATGTGCGCGTGGTCAGCGTGTTCGGTGGTATATTAATCGTATGAGATGTTCGTATATCGGTTGTCGGATAACGTATTGTTTCCGGCGGTGAAGTTGCAATACGAGCCCGATTTAAACGTGGTGAAGATGCATTCATTATTTAAATACTTTTATAATTTTCGTTCAAAATTTTTGAAAATGCTTTTCAACTTTACCCGATGAAATCTAAATTATAACTAAATATTCTTATCGTAAAATTTTGTGTTGTGTTTCTTCTACTTTTTGAATATTTCACGGTTTTTGCAAATAAAACGTTCAATAGATTTATTTAGTGGGAGAGTTTTATTGTATACCTTTTGGACTAGACTACATACAATAAACTGGAGAGAAATTATAAACACCAATAAGAAAACATTTTTCAAAATTTATTTAGTATGAAATCAGTCTGTCTATTAGACAGACGGATTTTTACAATATAAAAAATATGGAACAAGTCTTAAAGTTTTCCAGCATGATATTTTTTTAAATGTTTACATTAACTTTGGTAAATGAAAACTTTTTTGTTGAAAACGTTTTAAACACCATTTCCAAATGAATTAAGAAAAATTTTATGTGTATGAAATTTTCTTATTATTGAAATTAAAAATTTTCAAATAAAATGAAAACTAATCAATTACAAATTCGGTTTCTATTAAAAAAATCGCTAAAAATAAATAATTGCTATTTTAGGGAGTGGGTTTTTTATGGGATATATAAATTTTTATAACTTTTTTTATATAAACTGACCTCACAGTTTTATGATAAATTTTGGGCCGACCATCGGAAAGTTTTATGCTTTTATTTTTAGTCATATAAGATTTGACCAAATTTGATTTAAATATCATGATTCGCATCGGTTGTAGGCGTTTTAAAGTGATTAAAACACCTAAATTGGACTAATTTTTTTTAAAGTGCTTTTCGGAATTAAGTATTTACAACTAAAATATAGAAATACAAGAAAACAAACATGTGTATAATTAGCTAAAGTGACGTCATATTAAACAGTTGAATTTTGTAAACATGTGCAATGCGTAATCTTGTTTTTATCATTCTTGAATCTCTATTATGCGTTGCTTCCGATTTCTCCAACATCTTCGATAAGTGAAAGAATTTTTTTCAATTCAAATTTTATCAAAACTAAAGAAAAGAATCGCTTAAGTCCTAAACCTTTAAACCAAATTATTTTTTTCGAAAGATTATTTTATAAGATCTTAAACTATTGAAATGATTAATAAACAATCTCACAGTTTATTTTTTAATAAATACATAAAAATATGTATAAATTATAAAATATGTTTTTCATATTTATGAATTACTTTTTTGTTTGCTCGTTTTAGTTCAAGAATTATTTTATTCGTTATGTTATTATTTTTTTTTTACTAATTGACTCCAATAATAAATAATTTTTGCATTTTTATTAATTGAAATTACTTAATTTATAAGAAAACATTATTAATCGGTTAACCGATCAATAACAAAATTAACCGATTAAATCAAAACCTCGGTTAAATAATCGAGCGATTAACCGATTAAAGCAAAAGCCCGATTAAATGAATACACTATTTCTAAAAATTCTTTTTTCTTTTTAAACTCTTATTTCTAAAAATTATTAAAAATTGGTACTAAATAATACGTTGATTGGAAAATAAGTAATAATTAATCATCACAAACATATTTTAAAAATTAACAAATTTTGCAAATAACACAACAAAAAAAAAAAAAAATTAAAGTTTTTTTTATTTTAAATTTTCATTGGAAACACTACAAAATCTGTGAAAATTATTTTTGGGGATTTTGTGAAAATTCAAACTATTTGCTTTTCGTTTTTAGTTTAAAAGCAAAATAAAAGTTTATTTTGTTGTAGTAAAAATATTTCCAAAATAAAATAAAACAAAAACACAAAGAGTTCCGGAATTTTAAAGATCATGAGTTTTGATGCTGGGCTGATTAAATAGCACATTAAAGTCTTTATTAGGGTTAGTTATCGTGTTGTTTTTTTTTTTTTTTTATTATTTACACAAGAGGTGCAACATAAATATGCATTTGAAATTTAAACAATAAAAACGATCACTAAAAACGACCAAACACAGACTTGTCTAAGCATACACTCAATAACGATTCACTTTATTTGAAAAATAATCAATGACGTATGTCTATTTTTTTTTATCTACTTGTGCCTCACATATTTAACATACATAAGGTGTAGAGTTTTTCTTTTCCCAGACTCTTTCATTTTCCGGAAATTCCCGCTTAATATAAAACGGTGCAAAATATAATTTAATTTATTTGAAAACAAAACAAAAATTTATTAGATCTATTCAATAAGTTGATCAATGCTTTGCATATGTATATGCAAAGCCAACGGCATTAAAATTAAACCAAAATAAGTTAAAATATTTAAACAAAATGTTTAATTTTAATCAAGAAGAGTCCTGTCAATAAGAAAACACGTTCCCTTTTTACAGATGTTTGCCTATAGAAAATTATATAATATTTTTTTAAATAGTTCGAAATTTAAGAGTAGAATTACCATAATTTAATAAAGAAAAATTCCAGGAAGTCCCCTACAAATTTTCCGGGATTTTTTCCCTAATATTGTGCGAGATCCCAGAGTTTTTCCCGGGAAATCGTGTATGAAACACACTAATTAGGTATATTAAAGGAAACATACATACTTATACATACATAAATATATATATTATTACAAATGAAAAAATTAAATTCAACGAATTTTTTTAGTACCCTGTTTTTTTTTTGAATTGTTTAATATAGCGTAAGAACACAGTGGACCGTTTGGAAATAATTGCAGTACATTAATTATTATTTTATTGAACTGTTTATGGGTTTTCTCCCAATTTTGATATTTTAATCAGGCTAAGGTTCATTGAATTTAATTTTCATTAAATCATTTTTTATGAAAAAGGAATTTTTACAACATGAAATTAATTAAAATTTATTAATTCCTTTCTTCATAAAAATAATTTAATGAAAATTAAATTTAATGAACTTAAGCCTTATTAAAATTATTAAAAATTTGGATTAAAAACCATAAATAGTTCAACAAAATAACCACAATACTAATTAAAATTTATTAATATTTTTCATTCTTGGCTGCCGGGGGACTCGAACGCAGGCTTTCACGGACAAGTTACCCGTGCATGTTTCGATTGCAACCGCTCAATCTCATCAGAGGGGTTTGCCGTTTAACACTGACAGCCATTGACGAATACTGGCAGTCAATAGTCAAACATCAATCTTAAAACCAATTTGTATTTAACAAATACAATTACATTTAAGAAGAAAAATATAATTTCTTAACTTTTGGAATGTTTAAAAAAATCATTTCTTCACAATAAATCTTCAAGCTCAAGGACACTTTTATATAAAAAAATAGTTGCTAATGACCCAATATTTCGAAAAAATTAAACTAAATAATTGATTAAAAAAATCTTTTAAAATTTCATACAAATAATTTTGAAAACCCTTATGAAATACAGGGTCTAAAGTTGACAACTTCGTGTATGGAAACACATTTAAGGCTTAAGGTAGAAGTACATAACACGCGTTAGAGCGCGCGCGCTCTGTAGACTTCTGTCAAAAAAGTTAAACTAGTGTATTTTTATAGAACAAGCTACATGCAAAATATTTTGACGCGTTTGCGCGTCAAATCAGCTGACTATAAAAAAAATAATTTAACAAATTTGTGAATCATGAAAGTAAAACTTATTGAAGAGCTTAAAAAACATAATCAATCAATGCACAAAAAAGTAAACAAATAAAAAACAGCTGACAGGAATGGCTTTTGTGACGCGCGCTGTGTAACTTGAAATTTTTCCTGCGCCAAGCTTCGTACAGACGGTGGTCAGATCTTACAATGTTGTCATTAAAATTGACTAAAAATGTGTTAAATTAATGCATCTGACAATGACACCATTGTCAGAAAAGTGACAACATTGTAAGATCTGACCACCGTCTGTACGAAGCTTTAAATTTTTAAACGCACGACAAACGTCGACGAATTAACGCGTGTTATGTACTTCTACCTTTACAAATATAAACGTTCTGTTCTTAATATTGTTTCTTGAATGCTCGAAAAAGTTAAATTTTTAAAAATTTAGAAAATGGTTTTCACCATGAGTTTTCTCACATTAGTTTAAGTTATTTCCAAAATTGTGTTTAATTGAATTTAATGTAATAGTTTTAATAGGGATAATTATTGTAAAAACTGTTTATATTTATTTCCAGTTGAGAATAGGGCCAGACAAATAATTTTCATTTATCATTTGCCAATCAGTGATAACATTTCCCTCCAGGATACATCATGTTATTGTAGCTCGCCTTTGGTTTGACGTATCCATGTGTTGGCGGGCTTACCCGGTCTTCTTGAGCATTGAAGGATATACTAGTGCTGGGATACTATCGATATTATTGATAGTCTTAAAATATCGAAAATATCGATAGGAAAAATATCAATATCGATATTATTATTATTTAAAATACAGCTATGAAGGCATCTAACAGCAGCTATACACGCACAGTTTTTTGCTGCCAATTTTTACTTGCTGTTATTAATTCGCGCTGAATTACAGCAATGAATACAAACAACAGGAATGGCAAGTGGTATGGATTGCTTATCTGTGCTTTTTACTGCTAATTAAAGGCCTTTAAGTCGAAATTTGTCCATGTTTATTTAGGGACTTAAATGTAAAATATTTTTATTATGTTGTAAAAAAAAAATGCAAATCCAAATGCAATTGCAATTGCAAGCATGGGACAAAACAATAAACGACCATTAGAGGATAAGTCCACTAGATTGGTTACCTTTTTGGGTTGAGAATCAAAACCCATTTAGAAAATTATTTAAAGTTGCAATAGAATATCTTATAGTCAGTCCCAGCTACTTCGGTTTCTTAAGAAAGGTACTTATCAATTTTTAAAAAACTGTCATCTGAAATAACGTGCGTATATACATACGTCTCATACGTTCAATAAAGTGATAAAAACAACGATTGTAGCCTGAAAAAACTAGTTAAAGTTTTCCTGCACAAGTACAAACATTCAGTCGATAGTAATATCGATATATCGATAGCGAAATCTTAACAATCGATAAATATCGATAGTAGAAAATATCGATAGTAAAAATATGCGGCAAAAAACTGTGTGTGTATGACTGCTGTAAGATGTCTTCATAGCTGTATTTTAAATAATAATAATATCGATATTGATATTTTTCCTATCGATATTTTAAGACTATCGATAATATCGATAGTACTATCGATAGTTTCCCAGCACTAGTTCCCTTTACCTTACTGGTCCCTTTCTCTATGCGCTGTCACGTATAGTCCCCACGTTATACCATGCTGATGATTTTCTTTACCATGTTAAGCCGAGCGAAGCCTCTCCATTTACTGAATTTCGGGATTTTTATTGTCACACTCTCCCTGAGATTATTAGAAACTTTTTCATTCAGCGAGATATCGTCAATGAGTGGTTTAATTATGAATGTTGTTAGAGGAACATCGGCTTCAGGTGGAATTCCATCAGAGCCTGCTGCATTACCAGACTTTTAACGTTTAATTGTTGCAGATATTTCTTTGTTTGAACTGCATAGGATCGCGGACATAAAGTTGGGTCGTCTCTGTTAGAGTAGATGACAGTAAATCGTAGTAGTATATCCCAAAATATCTTCATATGTTGGGGCTTAGCGTAGTTGAAGTGGTTGTAACCCAGATTCGCCTTTGCAATCCGGTGCAGGTCTTAAGAACGTCCCGTTTCACAGGCAGTTTGCCCGGTATTGGCTTAAATATTCACATATTACTACATTAATCTTGACTTTTTTCAATTAAAAAGAATCTTTTTCTGTTTTTACTGGTATAGTTTTTGTCTATAGCGTTCACGTAGTTTTCAAAAGAGTACAATTTTGTTGAATTTCATTATATATACAACTATTTTAAAATAACGGGGTTCTGACCAGCGTTGCCAGACGATTTGGAAGGTAAATCTTCTTTTGGCGGAAAAAATCTTATTTTGAAGAGAAAAATCTTCAAATTTTTTATAACAAGGGTCAAAAAATTCAAATTATTAATTTTTTATAAGATCATAATTCTTATTATGGAAACTATTTAAATTGAAATAAAAACATACATAAGTACATTAATACATAATTGCGATATTTATACAAAATTAGATTTTAGGTTTGAAATTTACCTATTTTGCATACATTTTTTTCTAAAAATACATTTTAAATCCATTTAATAAATAAGAACGTAAAAAAAGTCCATCTAAATAAAGAAGTTTCATTGAATGTAATTAAATTCTTAAATTAGAGATATATAAATTTTGAGCAAGATGATTTTAGTTTGGGAGCTATGAAGCTCATACATCATGTGAAATCTTAAGGGTTGCCAATTTAATATTAAATTTTTTGATACCGTTGTTATATCGAAGGCATCGTAAGAAAAGTGCATTTGAAAAAGCCTAAAGGAATAGTTATTAAAATAATGTTGGTTCACATTTTAAAAGATATTCTTAAGCATTAATGTATATATACTTTGTTTGAAAATTATCATAAACATGGAATGTGGAAAATAGAAACTACAAGCTTCTTAAGTTCTGTAAGTTCTGTGGTTCTGTCAGTATGTTCTGGTAGAGAAAAAAAATACACGAGTGTCGGCATTTTGAAAGATAAAATCGGAGGTTAATTTTAGAAGAGGTTAAAGTTTCACACTTTTAGCCTGTTCGTTATATGAAAATATGTGTTCTTTACATCTGAGGTATCTCCCACTGTGCAATGTCATTACAATAAACAAATCGCACTTGATCAGCAAGAGGGTATTAACTCAAAATTTAAACATTTTCAGTAGAGGCAAAACAATTTTCAATTTTATATTAAAGGCATAAGAAAAATAAATTTTAAGCCATGCGTTTCATTACCAAAAAGTTGACAAAAAAAAAAATGAAAATTTTGAGTTAATACCCTCTTGTTGATCAAGTGCGAAATGTATTTAAGGGCATTCTTGAGTTATTTTTTCCTGTGTTGTACATTGTTATTTAGATTGGTTACTTCCTTTCTTACAAATACCTTCGGCACGTTTTAGTAAAACAGACCAGAGTCTTTGGCAGGAATCGAATTTGCAACCCTCGAACTGATTGACTATATACATATCTGTTGCGACGTTTTGTCAAAATGCCACAGATATGTATTGTTACGTTACTGCCTTTCAATAAGGTTTTGGTTTATTTCCTTTATAATAAACCGTTTTGAGTTCTTTATTAAATAAAACTAAATAATCACAACCCTTTAAGCACTGTTTACAATTTACATAACTTTATTAGTACTAAGTCACTTTTACAACCGTAATTTATAGCTTTTATTCACAATCAACTATAATTTTCTCCGCGTGATACGTTATTGACAAAGTCTGAACTTAGAATGATTATACTATGCTAGCCGCTGCAAGTATTTATACTGCAATTCGGCCGTCTAGAACATTCAAAATTTTTTCGAAGGTTTAAGGCTTTACTATTCACCACTCTTAACGTCTATTTGATTTATGGCGGCACTTATGTTTACATAATTTCACCACTTTTGCTGAAGATTTTTTTAACGGTCATTTCGAGGGCTTTCTGCATATTGAAATTGAAGTGTACTAAATTATAAAAATTTTTAATAACAATGTAAACTAATAAAATTACTTATGAATGCAAGATAACTAATAATTATAACTAATTCTTAACCAATAATTACAACTAATTCTTAACTAAAGTTACTTTCGTAACAGTAATAACTTTTGGGGCAATAACCTTTTGCAATTTTTGCAAATATCAAAAATACCACCGCATAGGTTTGTGGGGCACAAAAAAATATTAAAAAATATGGTGTCACTTTTCCTCTATCATAAAAAAGTTTCCGCACCGAAAGCGTTGAAATTTTGTTTTTATATACATACCTATATATTTTTATTTATTAAAATAGTAACTCTTGTCTTAAAAAAGTTATTATACTTTTCACCACAGTTGGTGAATAGGGTACATATAAGTTTGTCATTCCGTTTGCAATTTCTATAATATTGATGTTAGACCCTATAAAGTATATATATATTCTGGGTCCTTATGAGGAGCGAAGTTGCTTTAACGATGTCCGTCTGTCCGTTGAAATGGATTTTCCGAAGACCCCTTTAATGATGGTGCCAGGTTATTATTATTATTATTTTATATAATTATATCACATATGGTCCGGAATTGTTTGCTAATGAAATTCAGCAAGATCGGTCCCTAAATGGCTGAGATATGAGTAAACAACCACGACTGCTTCAAATTTTTTCCTTTAAAGGTCCAATTAGACGTGACATTACCATACCAACACTGTATTACCAAAACAACATAAACATACCATACAAACCAATTCAATTTTGGTTTCTACGGTCATACAGTGGCTATGGTAATACAGTGTTGGTAATGTGGTTTTTTTGTTGTTGTTTTTTTATACCCATCACTACAAGTGGTGGATTTTATTTGTAATGTGTTTAATTTTACGCATACACATACACATTAATGCATGTATATGATATGCCGCTCAAATAAAGAAACAAACTCATAGACTCAATATATTTTAATTTAACGCTTCTTCAGTAAAAGAATTCGTAGCCGAGTTGTTAAGTTCTCTCCTGAGACTTATGATATTGCCAGTTCGAATCCCAAAAAGGAATTTTTTTTATTTAATTTTTTTATGTTCTAAAAAACGATTTTAAGATTATAAAACGAATTTCAAACATCAACTTTGGCAAAAGAGGAAACGGGCTTAGCTAAATATATAAACTTTTTGTTTTTTTTTATATTCTTCGGCATGACGAAATGAAAAGTTGGCGTGGCTCAATTAATATTGTTACGAAAGTAACTTTAGTTAAGAATTAGTTGTAATTATTAGTTAAGAATTAGTTGAATTTATTAGTTATCTTGTATTTATTAGTTAACTTGTATTCATAAGTAATCTTATTAGTTTACATCGTTTTTGTTATAATTTAGTACACTTCAATCCCAATGTGCAGAAAGCCCTAGAAATGACCGTTAAAAAAGCTTCTTCAGTATAAGAGGTAAAATTATGTAAACATAAGTGCTACCATAAATCAAAGTGTGGTGAATAAAAAAAAGCCTCGAATCTTCGAAAAACATTTCGAATATTCTAGACAACCAAATTGCAGTATAAATACTAGCGGCGAGTAGCAGAACAACATCATTCTTAGTTCAGACTTTGTCAATAACGCATAACGCTAAGAAAATTATAGTTGGTTGTGAATAAAAGCTATAAATTACGGTTGTTAAAAAGACTTAGTACTAAATAGAGTTGAGTAAATTGTAAATAGTGTTTAAAGTGTTTGTGTTTTATTTATTTTATTAAAGTTGCAATAAAGAACTCGAAACGGTTTATTATAAAGGAAATAAACCAAAACGTTATTGAAAGGCAGTAACGTAACAATTGGTGTCAGAAGTGAAATTGCATAAATAAAATAAATAAATTAATAAAAGTGAAAAAAAAAAAAATAATAAAATAAAAAAAAAATAAATAACAAGAAGACAGCAATGAAATTTGAAGAGCTTAAAGTAGAACAGCTCAAGAAAGAATTGGGCAAGTTGAATCTGCCAACTGCAGGTAATAAAGCAGAGCTGCAAAAGAGACTAATAGATGAATTCGAGCGACGCAATATGGACATTGTGAGTTACGAATTCGAGGATAAAGACGAAATTGAGGTATGTACTCGTGCAGTTGCTAGCAGCGTGGATTTCAACACAATGTTTGCTGCTATGATGGCCAAAATTGACGAAAATTCTAGAGCGATGTTAGCTGAAACTTCTAGAAAAATTGATGAAAATTCTAAAAAAATGGACGATAATTCCAAAAGCATGGTATTGATGATAAAAGAAAATTCGAGTGATATTCTAGCTGAAACTTCTAGAAAAATTGATGAAACTTCTAGAAAAATGGAAGAGAAGTCTAGCACCATCCTGGCTGAAATTCAAGAGAATTCCAGGATCACAAATGAGAAGCTTCAGGCAATTTCCAGTGAAATAAACGAAAGAGTAAACGAAATGGAAATAGAATTTAACCAGAAGCTGTCTGATGTAAAAACTCAAGTCACGGATGTGAAAACGGTTTTTGATGAAAAACTACACCATCTGGAGGCAAAAGTTAACAACATTCAATGCCAGGAAGCAGCAGTGCGAGTTATTCCAGAAGTTTCTAGTAGAATAAAGGCCCCTTGCTTTGACGGTAGTGTTCCATTAAATGTTTTCAAGTTCCAGTTCGATACAGTTGCTAACAGAAATGCATGGAACAGTGAGGAAAAAGCAATCGAGCTAATTCTTGCTTTAAAGGGGACTGCGGCTGAAGTGCTTGAAAGTGTACCAGTAAGTAGCAGAAACAATTATGATGAAATTATGGTAGCACTGCAACGCAAGTATGGTGGTGAACACAAAAAGGAAATCTACAAAATGGAGTTGCGTGGCAGAGTGCAAAAGGCAAACGAAACCTTACAGGACTTCGCACTGGAGATTGAGCGGTTGGTGCAGCTAATATACCCTGGTGAGAATCATCCGTTGTTGGACAGCTTCAAAACAGAAGCATTCATTAACGGTATAAGAGATGCTGATGTTAAGTATGCGGTATGTGCAGCATTAAAGTCAACATTTGCAGAAACTGTTTCATTTGCCCTGGCCCAGGAAACCGCAAGAATTATTTCAAGACCACAAGTAGGCAGAGTGCGAAGGCTCGATGTGACCGCCAATGGTGAAAGGGATATTGTGCAGAATATAAAAGAGGCAGTTATGCAAGCTCTAAGTGAGAAGCTGGGCAGAAACAAACTAAAATGCTATAACTGCGGTAAGATTGGGCACATACAGCGTAACTGTAAAACACCAAGAGAAAGATCAAGATCTGCTTCGCCGCCCAGAGACAACCAGCGGGGTAATCATCAGTCATCACAGGAGTCGCCGTTAAGTATGGAGGGAGTGCTACTTTTCGCATCTGAGGACTCGATAATAAATTTAGTAGTGCCAAAGAGTAACAAAAATATTACGACATTTGGCTACATCGATGGTAAAAAGCGCATTTTGACTATCGACACTGGTGCAGGATTCTCGATAATAAGGCCTGACTTGGTTAAAGGAGCTGTCGAACCACTAAGCGGAGTGAGCTTGCGAACAGCTACAGGTGAGCCTGCTACTGTCTATGGGAAAACACGTGTGGTGTTAAGAATTGCCGATATTGTCGCTTTTCATGAGTTTATTGTGGCCGACATTGTAGACGAAGTACTGATTGGCGCAGATTTTATGATAAGTCATAATATAAGTCTGAATATGGGAAAGCAAATAATGTATTTGTGTGATTATGAAATACCCCTGGATGTTGGGTATGAAAGTGAGGCTCGTGTGGGACAGCCTCTCGAATGTACTCGTCAGGAATCGTCAGTTCACAGAAAAGTTGAAAAGCGAGAAAATGTGGTTGCTCAGGTAAGACAGCTTAGCAGATTGGGAGCCAGGCACTGTACGGAGGCAGATAGGAGGGAATGCGTCAGTGAGGGTCGCTCGTTGAAGGTAGCGCCCAGTAAAGATTGGATAACGGCGCAAAATAGAGAGCCCGTATCGGCCAAGGTTATAAGGGCAAATAGTATAGGTGAAAGTCAAAATTTTAAAGGAAACTGCCCAAAGCGTGTGGCAGCCAGGAGCACAGCAAATAGAGGTTGTGCGTCGCTTCCACAGTGCAGTTGTAATGCACTACCTATACCCGAGGATAAGCATGTATCTTCAATGGGATTAGTTGCCAAGCCACATATACACTGGTATTGGCCATATAAGGTGATAAGGAAATTAAATGATGTTGTAAACCAAATACGGAAATATAAAAGGCCAAGGGCCAAAATGAAAGTTTTTCATTTAGAACGATTAGCCCCTTATGGAAGAGGTGATTCAGAGCCTATTCGGGACGAACAGGCTTAAGTGGGGGGCAGTGTTACGAAAGTAACTTTAGTTAAGAATTAGTTGTAATTATTAGTTAAGAATTAGTTGAATTTATTAGTTATCTTGTATTTATTAGTTAACTTGTATTCATAAGTAATCTTATTAGTTTACATCGTTTTTGTTATAATTTAGTACACTTCAATCCCAATGTGCAGAAAGCCCTAGAAATGACCGTTAAAAAAGCTTCTTCAGTATAAGAGGTAAAATTATGTAAACATAAGTGCTACCATAAATCAAAGTGTGGTGAATAAAAAAAAGCCTCGAATCTTCAAAAAACATTTCGAATATTCTAGACAACCAAATTGCAGTATAAATACTAGCGGCGAGTAGCAGAACAACATCATTCTTAGTTCAGACTTTGTCAATAACGCATAACGCTAAGAAAATTATAGTTGGTTGTGAATAAAAGCTATAAATTACGGTTGTTAAAAAGACTTAGTACTAAATAGAGTTGAGTAAATTGTAAATAGTGTTTAAAGTGTTTGTGTTTTATTTATTTTATTAAAGTTGCAATAAAGAACTCGAAACGGTTTATTATAAAGGAAATAAACCAAAACGTTATTGAAAGGCAGTAACGTAACAATATTTATTTATACCTATCTAAAGACCGTTATCTATGTATATAACTTTTTGTTCTTATCTCATCAGGGTGATGATGATTCGGCATAGCCGAATATAGCACTCTTACTTGTTTTTTGTTTAAATTCTCATATAATCTTTAACAGCAAACCTTTTTCATAAGTGCTGGTTCACACACGTCAAGTTTGACTCGACAAGTCTTGAGTTTTAAGGAGAGAGGGGGCAAGAAATGGCATTCTCTTTTCCCTTCTCTCCTAAAAGATCAATACTTGAAGAGTCAAATTTGACGTGAGTGAACCGGCACTAAGGCTAATGCAAAAGTTTGATCAAATAGCGATAATTTAATGAGAAAAAGTACCTTATCTCTTAATTTTTTTTTACAAAATAGGTTTTTGAAAATAATTTGTGACAGGAAAATTTTTTCAATAATTTTGTTATTGTTAGTTTTTATTGTTAAATAATTATAATTTCCTGAAGATGCTAACCAATGGTTAGCGAAATATCGAAAAAATAAATAATTTAAAAATTTTTTATAAAAAGACCAAGAGCTTAAATAGTAAAATCAGTAATTAAATTTTTTTCTTATATTACTTTTAATACAAAATCATCTCCAACTATTTTGATAAGATAGTTAAACAAACATCAAGTACATCTTTAATAAAGCTAAAAATGTTTATTAAAGGTTAAAAATGTTTCTTAAAGCACTGGGTAATCTTAAATTAAAGATGACCAGCGCAGCAATATATATACCGAGGTTGCGATTAAGGTGGGGCAGGATTTATGTATGCTCACTATGTAAAACTCTACGCACATTAAACTTAAAGCTTATATTTTACAATTTTTAGTCTTTTTCGCTTATTTTGACTTTAAAAATACATATGTATGTAAATCTATATACATACATATGTACATATGTTTGTACAATAATTAAAAAATCATAATTTGTAAAAAATAAAAATTGAAGGCCTTTTAGAAATCGCTTTCGGTGCGAACCTTTTTTCACAAAATCAACCTAAAAAACTGTTTATTATCAGAACAACATCCCCACATGGTACTGGAGTGGTATTTTGCACTCAAAAAAAGTTATGCCCTAATTTATATACGGTAACTCCTACAAGGAACAAGATTATTTACGAACATTTTTGTTTGCTGTGTTTGAACTTGAACATTTTGTAGTATTTGTGTTAAAAAGCTTTCATATAAAAAATATTTTTAGATAAACCTTTTAAAAATCAAAAATATTTTTTATGAATATGGGGGTTTAATTTTAATGGCCAATTTCACCAATTCTATTTAAATATCAATTCATATTTAAATATAGTTTTTTATATAATTTTATTTTTATTTGACATGCAAAACGAGTTTTAAACATTAAGCGATATTTAAATAAATTGGTGAAATCGGCCACAAGTCTTGTTACTTTTTTTATAGTTTCTGATTTTTGAATAATTTTGAGGTAGATACAATGGTCAGCCAACACGACCACGGCTCATTTAAGGGCCTTATAGCGGCTCCTTTGTGATACCCTGAGCCAGTGACTAGAGTCGGCCAGTATCCACTAGATTATTTACCAGACTCCCTGCAAAACAGAGAGGTCAACCTCAGTCCCACATAAGATATAACATCCTAGCACTTAAATTACATATAATTCTTCCAAAATGCTTTGCATTGGCAACGAAAGTGAAACACCGTTTCCTCCTCCTCATCATTTTGACAACTTCTACAGTAGCCATTATGAACTATGCCCATTCTCATCGCATGGGTCCCTATTTCCCAGTAAACCGTTAGACCGAATGTCCTCATCTGGTCCCTACAGAAACCAAGTAGCACGCGGTGTTTCCCCTCAACATAGCCAGGCCATAGAGTACCGGCCATCAAGCAGGAATTATCACCCTGCCATCTCTCTGAAACCTTCTGTTCGACTCACTCAATGAGAGCTCTACAGCGAGCCATCGAATGCCGATCAGGCCGCCGACAAACATTTAATCCAAGAGACAGTCCGGTTTGGCCAGGCCGTCTGCAATTAGGTTACCCAGGTACGTTTATTCAATATTTATAACGGTAAAATTATTTCAATTTAAGGACAAGTTAGTTTCTTTTTTGGTTCCGCTAAAACTTTTCTTCAACACTTTAATTCAATCTATATTCAAGACAAATAAAATTTTTGTCTAAATTTTTCATTGAGGAGCAAAACTGATATATTTCTGGGATAAAAACATTCATATAAAATACAATACTGAAATTTAGCTCATAGAATAAATTCGAAAAAAAAAAAATGTTGAACATTCATATAATCCTTATAAAAAAGTAAAATTGCACGCATATACAAAAATGTTTGTCCTTTTTTATCATTTTTATTAAAATAAATGTATATAATAGAGATACATAATAAGTATGTAATTCTAACGTTGTCTTTTTTATAATACAAAAATATTATTAGTTCAGGTTTTTATAATAAATTTTCTATCCAAATTTTAAACACAAGTATGTATGCAGTATATGAATTAAGATTGTAATAACTAACATTTTGGAGAAAAAAAACATTATAAATGTTCATAAAATACTATCGAATTTTTTTCCTTTTTTTTTAAAGTAAATCTTATCAGTTAAAAAATATATGCATAATAGTATAAAAATATTGTTAGAAAAAAAGTAGTTTTAATTTTGGCATCAAATTTATTTTGTTTAAATAGTTTTTGCAAAACTGAAATTAACTTTCAACTGTTTAAGTAAATATTTGTTTAATATTGCTTGATTCTTTAATATACCAATGTTTTTTGTAAAAAATTAAAAATATAAAAAAATTTCAATAAGTTTTTATATTTTTTTGTTTTGGGAAGTTGCGTGTTTTGTTACAAATCTCACTCGTTTTCTTGAAAATAATGATGATTGTTGTTATTCTCTTTATAGACAAAATAAAAAAGTTAAACTTTTTCATTTTGTAGCAAGACTTTTTAAGATTTAAAATAGTTTTAAGTTTTTTTATTTTCTGTGGAAATTTTATAATGCTAAGCAATTTCTGATAAGTTCCACACATCATCATCATCTTCTTCTTCATCATCAATACTTTCTGTTTGATTTCTTGTTATCCCATTATTTGTTTTATTTAATAATTGTTGCCTTTGCTGGCCACGATGTCAGTCATTGTACATGCCATCTACCAAAAAATCCATACGGCGGTAATGACGTGTGGACCAACAGTCGCGGAAACGTCTATACGATGTTATTAGTATACCAATGACAAGGGGTATTATAAAGATCATTGAAACAACGGGCAATATAAAATCCCGACCACGATGGAAATTATTATTGAATTCCTGTGAAGGTTGAGCATATGGACCATCTGATAGAGGAAGTTTATTTGATGCTGAAGAAGATTGTAATAAATTTTTCAATTCAGGATTGTCTTTTTCTAAGTCTGGAAAATCGGGTATGCTATAGGTAACTTTTGGTTTCTTAGGTTTTGGTGTTGTAGTGGTCGTTGTGGAAGTTGTTGTAGTCGTTGTTGTTGTAGTAGTTGAAGTGAAGGTTGTGCTGTTAACAGAGGGACTTTTGCTGCTGGCAACTGAAGATGTTGGCGTTGCTACTGTGCTAGTTATATTGTTTTGAGTAGCGTTGGTTGCTACTGGAGGTGTTGCTGTAGTTGTTATAGATGTAGGTTTATTTGCTCCTGTGTTTGTATTATTTTTCTCGTGCTTTGTAGCTACCTCCGAACTATTCTTAAAATTTTGTACGGTTGCTTCCGTAGTATTGGTTTTTAAACTGTTTTGCATGGAAGAAGGTGGAGGCAAGGAAGTATTTTTATCTTCCTCTTTTTCTATTACTTCCTTTGCCAACATTTTCGTAACATTTTTAGCAGCCACTTCTACAATACCAGCTTCAGTTAATATTTTAGTTATTTGCAAGGGTTTTACTGTTGTCGTACTAACACTTGTACCTTCAGTAGCATTATCACCCATTTTGCTCTCAGTTTTAGACTTCCTCTCCAAACTATCATTGCCCACGGGTGTGACTCTTCGTACTTTCGGTATATTAGAAGCTTCGGTGCCATTAAGTTGTGCCAAAGTTTTATCCAAATTTAGACCCGTATTAACTGTTATATCTTTATTAAGCTCAATAATACTTTTAGTTTCTTTATTACCATTAACAAAAGTGCTATTATTACTTTCAACGGCCACCACCTCAGCGTGGGTCGTTTTGTACAAACCAGTAGCACTAAAACTTAACAACAGCACCATTAATTTAAGCGATTTCATTTTGATTGAGCTTCTTGTTTTCTAAACTTTAATAAGCAATACCATAAATGTGCATTCCAGTTTATTATTGTTTTGTTTAAATGTTAAACACTGTTTTTTTATGCGTGTTGTAAGTAATTTAATATTTTTCGCGTTTTGTATTTTATTTTGTATGTGAAAACATCTGACGACGTTGCAATTATTGTGCGTGTGTGTGTTGGATTTCGTAGTTTATTTTTTTACTTTTGTTTTTATCTCCATGTGTGTTGACATTTTTATATTCCAGAATGCAGTTTTAAGGAAGTGTTCGGATAAGAGTGTTTAAATATTTTGGTTTACATTTGGATGCAGAATTTGGCAACGCAACGATATTAAGCAATCGTATGTACTTTTTTCTTATTAAAAAACGTTAAATTTAAAAGCTAATTATTTTACTGAAGAAGTAGTTTTAGCGCACAAAAAGGTGATTTACATATGTATATAAAAATCTTAGTTTTTAAGAAGTAAACTAACTGCAAAGTTAAAAAAAAAACACAAAAAGCTGAACAGTTGCTAGCATTAGTATTAAAATAATTGATAAAATATATTGGAAAAATTGCTATGTATTCGCCAAATTCAAATGAATATTTTACAGGCTTTATTTGTACCCTTAACATAATTCAAGTGAACACTTGGTTCCGAAGTCCCCAAATATGGGAACTCTGTTTTTATATAATTATATCACATATAGTCCGGAATTGTTTGCTATTAAAATTAAGCCATATCGGTGCATAAATGGCTGAGATATGATAAAAAAACTATGACAGCCTCTAATTTTTTTCATTAAATCCCATTTTGTTGTTTTTTTATAACATCACCGAAAGTATTTTTATTTTTAAAGCTTTCGTTTTTTTACACATAACAAATACATACATATGGCCATTTCCTGGGGTCACGAACGTACGTTCGTACGATTTTGATGTACAAATAATATAGAAAACAAAACTTTTCCTAGCATTTTTTTGCGATTCGATAGCATTTCGGTAGCTGTATGTTTAGTGCAAAAGAAGGATTTCATCGAGTTTAAGTTTTCATAATGATAGTTATAAACATGTGGTCACGAACATACGCAAAATAGAAGTCAACTTTGGCTGACAGTAGTGAAATGTAAAAATCTGCGTAATGCAACGGAATATTTAAAAGTGATTAATTTATTTTAAAAGTGTATTAATGTAGGTCTCCATCCAGTATTTACAAAAAAAATATCTGTCTTGATTTTGTTTAATTGGCTTAAGTACCGGTCGCGAACGTACGATTTTTCCATGTTTTTTTTTTATTATCACCATGCAGTTTCCCATAATTATGTACATATCTTCAAATTTCCTTAACAAACAACTTAATACTCAATTTACAATTGATTGTAATGGAGAGCTTATGAAGAAAGAGTGTAAGCATACAATATTTTTTGCATGTAAAATAAGTAAATAAAAATGTCTTAAGAAGTAGAAAATATAAAAAATATATATATATATATATATGTATATATATATATATATATATATATATATATATATATATATATATATATATATAAATCGGCAAAGGCAAAACAGTTAAGAACACTTCTCCTCTGTATGTCAACCGATTTGAACAAAATATACACCATTTGAAAGATGTTTACTTACAGAAGTGCACAATATATATTTTATTAAAATCTGTTCAATACTTTCAGAGTTATAAGCGTTCTAATTTGCTACTAAAACAAATACAAAAAATATGTTTTTTTCAATTATCAAATAATAAAAAATAGGGTGTTCGATTATTCGATATTTTTTAGAAACCGGTTTTCGAATATTTCGAAAATATAAATCTTATATATAAATCGACACAGGCAAACCGGTTAAATGTACTATATTTTCTTCGTATTAAAAAAAATATGGCCGAATTTCGACCATTAGGCAAACACTCGTACATATAAATCGGCAAAGGCAAAACAGTTAAGAACACTTTCCTCCTCTGTATTTCAACCGATTTGAACAAAATATACACCATTTGAAAGGTTTTTACTCACAGAAGTGCAGAATATATATTTTATTAAAATCTGTTCAATAATTTCAGAGTTATAAGCGTTATAAATTTGATACTAACACAAATGCAAAATACATAAATTAAACATTGGTTTTTTTTCAATTATCAAATAATAAAAAAATAGGGTGGTCGATTATTCGACATTTTTCAGAAACCGGTTTTCGAATATTTCGACTATATAAATCTTATGTATTAATCGGCAAAGGCAAAACAGTTAAGAACGCTTTCTTCCTTTGTTTGCCAACCGAACCTTTATGGGGAGAAAAAAGTATCAAAAAGGGGAAGTACGGGAAACTAAATTTCTTTCGTTTACTTTTCTGTGCTTCATGTGATAATTTTTAAATTTTCTATAATATTGAACTTAGAAACATAATATTATAGGTGCAGGTTACTGAGTAAATAAGAACCTATAAGATGAAAAATGTTTGTACTTTTTGTTTTTCATCTGGTAGTTTTTGAATCATAAAATAAAACATGCAGTGTCCTGAGTGGATGACAATCTATAAAGAAGACTTTTTGATACATTTTTGTTTTTCAATTGATATTTTTTTTTGATATTTTTATATTGAACTTATAAAATTAAATTAACTCACGTATAAGATAAAATATGAACCGGAGGTTAATATCTCGCCAAATCGATCCACTAAGAAGGAAAAAATTAATGCTCGAAACATGTAAATTCATATATACTTAGATGAACTATGTTTTCTTCGTAGGTATTTACATAAAAATTTATGGTCGAATTTTGACCATTAGGCGAACACTAGTTTTAATAAACAATAAAAGACGATGATTATCAACATTTTATTTTTTCATCCTGGTAGACCATTCTGGGGAAATGCCCATATCTATATGTACACTGTATATCTAGAGAAAGGAAAGAACAAAAGTTTTCAAATTAGCTATGTACTAGCATCTTGGTTATCAATAGACAAGTATTTCACAGAATTCCCCTTCACTACTCCAAGGTTATCTATACACTAACATGTATGGCAACCGAAATTTACCTGGCGTTTCCACATGCAAGTACAAGTTTGAAAAACTCAATACACTCACACTTTTTCACTAACATTCACTCAATTTTTGTGCTTTCAGCCAATCGGCTGTTCTTCGATTTTTCGTTGATAATACGTATACACTACTTGCAAGTAATTACTTGCATGTGGAAACGTATGGTTAGCTGAGTTACCAGTTGCCCAAAATGTATTACAGATGGCAACTAATGTCCATTTGATGTGGCAACTAATCAATATTTGGTTAACTGTTAAGTTTTGGTTTCTATGTATATTTTTAAATGCGCCAAAAACTTGAAATAAGTAAATTTTTTGTTTCATTTTGGACGTTTTGTTACACATTTCTTATTTTGGTTAACAAAATGGATTTAATTACCACAGGACAAAAATTATACTTACTAGTCCAACACATAAAACTAAACCCACGTACATACCAGAGAATGACAAAAGTATCATTTTAAGTACTCTTTCAATATTAGTGAGAAAACATGTATGGACATGCATGGTTAAGATCAAAACCCTACACATACCACTACCCATAACATTGGCCATGTCGTGCACGAATCATCAATGACAATGTTAATTCCTGCACGAGATGTAAGGGACAACTAATGCAAATCGTCGATGACATTTTCAAACAAGTGTCGCGTAAATCGTGTACGACACAAAGAGAGACAATGTCGCATAGCCTGTCGTTGATGACTACATGCACGACATTGTCGTCCATATAGTCGTTGATGACCACATGAACGACATTGTCGTTCATATTGTCTTTGATGACTATATAGACGACAAAGGATTCTACTTTATCGTCAACGACTGCGTGTAAGACAATGTCGATTAAGTTACAGAAGTTACAGCTTACACGACAATGTCGCCTATAAACCTAACTGAATAAATTAAAATATACAATAGCTCATACATATTTTTAAAATCATACTTTAGTCTTTGAGTTCTCAGACTTGACTGACTTTTTTTATTATTATCGTTATTTTACAGTTATTTTTATTTTTTATTGGGAACAAATTATTTTTGTTTGTTTAGAAGACAGCTTACAAGATAATGTCGCTCATATTGTCGTGCTTAGAAGTTGATAAAGAACACCTTACAAGACACTGTCGGTCATGTTGTCGTGCATACACTTTAATACAGGTCAGCTTACAAGACACTGTCGCTCATACTGTCGTGTATAGTTGTTGATAGAGGATACCTTACAAGAAAATGGCGGTCATGTCGTCGTTTATTAGCTTCTTTAAAAGACAGTGCACTAGACAATGTCGAGTATTTTGTCATCCACGACATTTT
Source organism: Pollenia griseotomentosa (assembly GCA_963931875.1). Classification (NCBI taxonomy): domain Eukaryota; kingdom Metazoa; phylum Arthropoda; class Insecta; order Diptera; family Polleniidae; genus Pollenia; species Pollenia griseotomentosa. The sequence continues at coordinate 96,431,895 of OZ007563.1, read as the reverse complement.
CCTCAAAATTGTCTTCCAGAAATCCTAAGTGATAGAGGACATGTCGTGCATAAATCGTTGACGACAATGTCGTCAATTAGGATCTGTTAGATAGCTTCGGAGAGCAGAAATTGCCCCTTCCCACCCCTCGTGGTCCTATTTTTTTTAGAAAAATGTATATCTTATGGGTAGTTTTACATAGGTACTGCTGATGTTACGGACAAATTTATTTTATGTATCATTAAAAATATTTACATAGTCCCATACCTGTCTAGTGATCAAAGCACATTTTTGTTAAAAAATTTTTTTTTTTTAATTTTTACACAGAAGTGCCAAAAATACTGAAGGTATTTTTTTAAACATGGATATTTCATATGTATGGCAGATAACCAAAACACATAATATCCATGTATTTTTGTTTACTAAATATGGGTGCGTGAAGATATTGCCGTGCATAAGTATAAGTAATAACCATACTTTTTGCAACGCACAACCATAGCTGTTGTTATTATTTGTGTTATAAATACAAGTCACTAGTACTGGTGACAGTGTCAGTAGTGAATCAGTACAGATTCACTAGTGTCATTTCCTGCAGGGTATGTGTATACACCAGTGTTAAAGCCCCGAACGCACGTCCACAAAGATATTATGTGGTTGTGTGCGGTCGCAAACAGAAGCTGCGGTCGCTGCCGAATTGTACACTGTGTAACAATCTATATATATAAAATTAAATGTATATATTTTTGTTCCGTATAGGCGTCTAAACTACTGACCCGTTCTTCATAAAATTTTCTGTCGACCAAGAAGGACAAGTATGCGATATTAGGTCAAGATTGGACAAAGGGGCGTGGTACCTTCCATACAATTTTTTTTTATATACATTTTTTTATCAATTATTTTTATTTGATTTAAATTTTTTTTAATGAAATTATTGGATCCCGTGCAACGCTGGGTACCCGGGCCAGCTAGTATAAAATATTAATTAAAAAAAATAAAACATCAGTTCCTAAGAATTATTGGACATTGTTGCTCTGTGTGCTTTTGTGTTGATTACGAAAAAAAAAAACAATACCGAACAAGCGTGCGTGTTGTTGCTTTCACAAAGCTTGAGCAGAGACCACTGTTGGGATTTGTGGTACAATTGTACCAAATTTGGTACGATCGAAACTTTATTGGTACACTAGTACAATTCATCCTTTTTTGGTACAATTAAAAAAAAAATGCCCACGAAGTTTTATAATTTCTTTGAGGTGGATTAACTTTCTTTTAGCTAATAAGATTTTTAATAACACATCTCCAGCCTTGGCCAGAACTATCAAAATTGCATTAGATTTGTGTTCATGATGATAAATTCATACTTACATAAATATATGTATGTACTCGTATCCCTGTAGGAAGGCCTGGGATCAAATGTCTCTAAATCGCTACTTTTGTCGATTGTTATGGTGCACTGTCTACACTTTTGTCTGCCTTTGACAAAAAAAGGAGAAAAAGAGATATTGTTGCTTCTTTTTTTATTTTGTATACCCATACCACAATAGTGCAGTGGGTATTATGCGTTTGTGCTGAATTGTGTAACGCTAAAAAATATTGGTCTTAGACCCACCTTTTAGTATACCGAGCGATTCCATTACACTTTTTGAGCCGATTTAAATGTCCCTCAGTCCGGGTGGGTCCCAAACAGGGTACTCTTTAGTGTAGGTTATCAAATGGTCGGTTTTAGCTGACTATATATTTTAACTTGTTTTGTTTTTATTTTCTTATTATTAAATAGAAAAGTGTTATGAGTTACTATGTATTCTTTTTTATTTTATAGCGAAATTTTGGTACAATTGGTTTCATTTTGGTACAATTTTGCCATTGAGACGGTACAATTTAAGAATTGTCAGATCCCAACAGTGGCAGAGACTGATGATAGACTGATGTTTTGAAACGAACAAAATTGTTGTATACCCCTTTCAGACCTAGCTGAATCGATTGTGCGATCTGCCTTTGTTTGCCTCAAATTATATGAAATAATAATTTTTTGTCTATTAACCGGCAAGCAATGATTGTGAGTTCTTGTTTCTGTTAAAAAAAATAAAAATAAACGACAAACCGGCAGAAAATAAAAAACTACAGCTTAAGTTTGATTGTGTCTTACCACAAGTGTAAACATGTGTCCACATGCAAAGTGTTTTTGTAAAGTAATATTGAAATACGTTTTTAGTCTTAGCAGTGGTAACTGTAAAATGAGTTGTTGCAACAATTAGGCTCGTTAGTGTTGATATTGTGCATAGTAACAAGGAGTCAGCGCTCAAGAAAATACAGATAGCACAATTGTGTTGATCAGACACAATATGTCATTTTGTTTTATGCTTACGTTTGTGCTATCTAATAATTTTACAGGGAAATTTTTTGATTTGAATGACAATTATGATGTTGAGGTAGTTTAAAACATTCTTAGCAATTCTGATGCTGGCTTAGGTATTGATGATAATGTTGCTAATGCAACATGGATCCCTTGTAACGTAAATACAGATGCACAAGAAAGTGATGAAACCTCATGTAACGAAAACACTTTCCCTAACACGAATGACCAAACAAGTACATCAGTTGAACTATCATACACCTCGGACCACCCAGATACAGCCCAAATACCATCAGTTTTTAGATCCAAAATACCAAACAGGCACGTTATATTGAAAAGTTTATCATTTCCGAACACAGAACTTCTAATACCACCTAGTTGCAAAACGAAACAAATGATTAAACTTCATTCAATATTTTAGAAGCTACTTTCCAGAAATACATCGTGAAAGTTGTGAAAAGTGCGTTACGTACCAGCATAAAAAAATTAATTAAAAAATTGGACGGGTGCGCGATCATGATGGGATGTCTATGTTATGAATTGGCAACAGAAATCATGAATTACTCAATTGATGGGCAGATGATAATTTTTACGGGAAGATGTCTTGGACGTGAAGTAATTAGGCCATTTGGTTAAAAATTGTGGTCTTGGTCATGGACCCTTTATATCCATTAATAGATATATATTTCAGACCGATTTTTTTTAAACAAATACCACTGCTAGAAGAATTACACCAGATGGGTTGGTAGAAACAGGTACAAATATGACTAATAAATCCTTTGCACAAAGAAATGAATCGGGGCGATATTTCCCAATTTTCCAATATCGAAATTGTAGCTGCAGATAAGCGTAGAGCTTCGCGGGATTAGCGTAGGGGTAAAAAAGGAGATGTGGAAAGGATCCTGTGGAAAATTAGAAGATGGAACAAAAACTTGAAACTCCGCTGATTATATTCTTTATTTCTTATAAGGCAGTGAAGTATCTGTATTTTTTAAGTTTAATAAACGTTAGAAAAGTTCTAAAATATGTTTTATCAGTTCGAAGTTACTTTGCAGATATTGACCTAGACCGCACAATTGTGCGATGTCCTGTTTGCCAAAAAGGACCATGTAGGAATATTTTATGGTACTATCTTATACAAAATGCAAAAATATTTTGTTTGATTTTTATGATTTAGGGTAATTTGAAAGCAATTTAAAGCATGGGTCTGAAAGGGATACATGTGAATTGCCGACCGTGTCTGTGTGAAAAATACGATTATTGACTGCCTCGCGAGGTTATAGAGTGGCTATCAATGATTTAAACGTTTTCATATTAACGTTTTGTTCTGGGCCAGAAATTTGGTTTTAATTGTTCCCGTACTTTTGTACATTTTTCTCTATTAGTGGAAGCAATTTTTGCTAACCCTCATTTTACCGAACTATACCCAAAAAGTACGGGATCGCACCTATTATTCTACAACTTTTATCAATCGGAAAACCGCTAAATTATACAGAAACACTTCTCACGGTCCATAGAATATGTAGAAATCGGAAAATAGTTTTCGAGCTTTTCCGTTACAAATGTACACGTCTCTTTTATATAAACAATACATATAGAGATACCTGAAATACAAATTGTGTAGATACTACCTGTCACTACAAAATAGCCTGATTACAATTTATATTAGACAAAATAATTAAATTAGTAAAACTGAACATATCGGGTTATTTTTAGTTGTGTTTTATTGTTTCTTTGATTTTAATTTGTCTTTAGGTTCCTTATTTTTTAATCGGGGACTTTCAACTCTCATATCTTTGTATGTGCCGTGTAATTTGTCAAGCCAACCCAAAACGCCGAAATTGTAGTTGAATCTAAAAAATAAACAAAATTTTGTTAACAAGGTTAAATAACACAAAAAAAAAAAAAAAAATTATAAAATAAACCCAATAAATTAAACTTTTCCAATTTCAAATACAGTCACATTTTGTAATTGGCAACTTGCAATTACCAATTACAATTAATTCGCAATATGGCATACAATTATGTACATATAATTGGTAATTGGCAATCACAAATTAAATTAAATTTTTTATTAATCCTGTAAATAAGTTAAAAATGGGTTGGCAATGTCCAAACTTGAAACTTATCTTAAGTTCAAATACCAAACAAAAAAACTCTGGCCATTAATATCCCTACTTACTTGGCATGATGATAATCATGGAACAACACCGAATCCTTGGAAAAGGGGAAAGGGAAATAATAACCCGTATGATCTGTCATTGAGTTGACAATTGCTATGATTGTAAAGGCCCAGGCGACTACAATATGTACATTCAGAAGACCGGTCAGCAAAGCAATTGGACCGAAATTACTTAAAATATATTCCACTGGATGACAATAGAATGTCATGGCAGCAATGGGAGCAGTCCATTCATGATGTTTTTTATGAAAGTATTTGTAAATGGAACGATGGTGAAGCAAACGATGGGAATAGTAGAATAATACTTCCTCCAGCAATGACATTGTAGCCAATTGTAAAATAAAAGTTTTCATGGTGGGCAATTGGCGTATAAGGGCTGGGGTCCATGGTTGGAAAAAAATTAAATATCCAAAGTACAGACCAATTGTGTTGACCACGAGTTGATTGAAAAGAACTTGTTTAATGGCCTGAAAATGAAATAAAAATGTATTTGATTTATTAATCTTAAGATTTATAATTGAGTGGGTGGCACAGGTCGTTCGCAATTGGTCAAGAAATGACTAAGTTACATTGGAGCAAAGTTCAAATTTCACAAAAATTTTAATGATTTTTTGCTATTTTGCTCTTCTCAACTTATTGTTTTACAACCAAACAACAAAAATAATTTTGTATTCCCGAAAAATAACTTTGATAAAATTTTTTTAAGTTTTATCAGTTACGACGTTAGCTTGTTTCAATACGCACATTTTGTGCCCAATAGGATCCAAATCGGTAAAAAATGACAAAGTTACAGACGATTATTTGAAGTATCCCACTTTTTAATTTTTACTAAATCACAAAAAACAGACCAAGCAGTAACTCTGTCATTTCTGGACCAATCTTCACTAGCAATCCATTGTTATTTTAGTAATTTTATTTTCTTTCATTAAAAAAAAGGAATACATAATCCGTTTAATATTTTTGAAGATATTTGCATTTAAGTGACATTATCTTTTTTAAAAACACAAATAAAGGTTATTTTGGAATATCTCGAAAACTGTTCTACTTTTGAGCAATCTGACTTCACATTTGGATTCAGCGGGCAATTTACCATTGCATTAGTTGTCAAATACATTTGGTCAAAAAACTGTCACATAGTGTAATCAATTAAAATTTTTAAATAATAATTGTATAAAAAAAAACAAAACAAAAAAAATTACACATTAGCACAAACGCATAATGCACTCTCGTCTATTGTTGTTTGGTTATAAAAAACCAAGTTTAAAAAATTGGCCCTTTTATTCTTTACAAATTAGAACAGGTAGTTAAATTGTGTTTTATTGTATCATTAGCTGCGTTCGAGAACACAAAAGTTTTTACTATTTTTTACTGAACTTTACTGCATTTTACGAAATTGCGTTCGAGTACACAAAATGCAGTAAATGAGAACACAAATTGAGAGCGAAAGTGACAGTTCTTGTCTGAGTATTTAAAAATTTTTACTGCAGAAATTTTTGCAGAAAAATTTTGTAAAACAAAAAACATATGTTTCAAAAGGTAAACAAACAAAAGTAACAAACAAAATGCTTACAAATTGTGAAAAAATTGTTAAATAAACGAAAAGTTGATATAAAAATTAAACAAAAACAATATGTGAATAAATATTAATTAATTTAACTTGTTTGTGAATCATTTACTTGGCTAAATAAAAACATTTGAAACTTATTTTGTTATGTTAATTTTTTAGAGTTGTAAAAGTGCTAAGTACTTGGGTACTTAAGTAATCAATAGCAAAAAATTATTCATGTTCTTTTAATAAATTAACCCGCCACAAATTAGTAACATCAAATAAAATAAAAAACAAATAAATATGAAAGATTACATAAAACAATTTGTTTGTATTTTCCAAAAATTTTTGTGTTATAAAAAGTATTTAATCGAGTACCGATAAGAAAACGAGTTAAGTAGTCAAAAGTGTTAACATTTTTCAACACTTCAATTATTTGTCATCAGCTGTTGCCTTTATTTTACGAATTTTTACAAAATTTGCGTTCGCGTACTTTTTTGGACAACAGCTTTTTGTGAGAGCAAATTTTACAATTTTCTCATTTACTGCATTTTACTGTAAAAGTACTCAAACGCACCTATTATTGTCAACGAGAAAAGTTAAAAATCTGCAAGCAATTTCGACACGTGTAATTTTATGTCTATTTAATAATTTCCGAAGATACAGATTCGATTATAGTCTAATCTAACACAGTTTTAGATAAGACTGTAACCTTTTTAGCCTTTAAATTTATAATAAAATTATGTTTAAATTAATAATTAACATTACCTTCCATAATTTCTCTTTCTCTACCGGTTCATTTTGTCCAGGTTGAATTTTATATTTAAGCACCCAACGTGGCTTGTTAGTAATATCGACAAAGGTAAAAAAGGCAGCATAACTCCAATAGGTCAACATCATCACAATGGAGCTACCATAAATCCAGATAAAACTTGGATCATCCGCTTCAAAGTTGATATTAATAAAGAGTATATTAGAATTGGTTCTTCGTAAAAAAATGTAAATATCTTACTAGTTTTATCTAAGACTTTCTCCCATAATCCTTGTGTTTGATCGCCCCATATTTTCCACTTCTCTAGCAAATGAGAGCTAAATTCCGTAGCTGTTGTCATTTCTACGTTTCAGTTCTCACTAATTTCGAAATTATTTCATTTCAATGTTTTGAGCATTACTTTATTAGGCAGGCTTTTATTTGTCTTCATTGGTTTTAAATCTTATCTCTTTCTGGATTTCCAATTGTGTACTTGTATTATCAGTCATTTAGTACCCACACAATGGTTAATTTTGTACCTAAATACTTTATTCTAAATTTATGGTAGTGTGTTTAAGTTGATTATTTGAATGGACTTTTAAGTTTCTCTAAAGCATTGTAACACAAGGGTATGCAATGAAACAATTTCGTATTTCTTACAATTCTTAGTTTAGGGTAAGGTATACGAAATTCGGCGTTTGCTTTCAAATATTATAACTTGTTTACATTTGAAGTACATTTACATAACATAGATTAACACTAAAGGCAAAGTGCAAATTATCCATTTGGGTACATAACAGCAAAGAATATACATACACACATCATATGTTGTAAATTCTTTGATAACAGTAAACAACAATTGGATTAAATGTACCAGCAAATCAATTTGTACGATAAGGGGGACCAAAAAGTGAGGCCGATTTAAGGCTCAGTTAGCCGGGAGTAACATTTACATAAAACAAAATGAATCAGCTGATTTGCAACGTTACTGTTACTCCCGGCTAACTGAGCCTTTATGGTTTTAATATACAAACACTGTTCAACTGATGTGCTTGGAATTTCCTGCCCCCAGCTTCAGGACTTTGAATTAGACGATGATGCATAGTGATGATATTGGCCTTTTTTTAATTAAAACAAGCTACACTTAAAAGTGTATTTGCACAAATTTTGAATTAGATGATAAAAAAACAATGTTGATTTTTAAATACCTTTATGTAGGTATTTATTATTACCCTGTCTATTAATTGCGATCTGCTTTCCAATACTTAATCAAAACGCAACTAGTGGTTATCTGTTAATACGAAAATTTTAATACGTTTATCAGTTTTATTTTTTTTTTTTTTTTGAAGTAGCTGTAGGAATTGATAGGTAGAAAAAACAATACGCTATTATAAGCTTTTTGCGTTATTTGGAAGTTTAAGATAATCACAAGAATCACTAGGCTTGAAAACACAAACAGATTTTCCAAAATTATAAATATAAAACTAGCGGCCTTTTTGGTTTCGTGAGCATTAGTCCTAGGGGGTCTATTCGGGTAAACGAGTACGCTTAATCCCGTGGTGCTAACCGTTTTTAGGTAAACTCTTGCTTGCAATATATGCCGTTATTTCGAAAAAGAGGAGGTTGCACAATATACACTCAAAAGAAAAACCAAATCCATCAGTACTTAAATCCACCCGAATCGGTAAAAATAGTACGGTGAGTACGAATTTTCTTGAATCAAGTACGGATTTTCAATCGCGAAGTACTTAATTTATTGATTGATTTACTTACCCGTTTTACACCTTACAGAATTTCAATTATAAAACACCAGCATCATTCCCGTTATGGGTTTTACTTTAAACTAAATATAAATATAAACTAAAAAATAAATAATAAATTTAACTTTTAAAGCATGAAAATAATGTCTTTTTTCTGTTTCTACACACAACAAGCAAATCGTTTTTTAACTACTGTGTGGTGTTGTTGTAGTGTCCACAATAAACTTTGATAACTTATTTAAATTAAAACGCTCACTTTGTAATTTTACTCTCCGAGTGGGACTACCAGCGAAAAGTTCAATCTTGTTTTTTATTTGGTTTAAGAACTTTATAAACTACTTATTTTAAGAAATTCCGGTATTGATTTTTGAAAGTAATCCCATTGAGGATTGTTTTAAATACTTTTTAGTGTTATTCTTACTTGAATTTTTGAGTACGACTTGTAATTAAAGTAAATATAAAAATCTTAATTTATTCCGAGTGTTAGCCCATTTTTAAAAGCAATTACAGAGTGGGAGTCAAATTTAAGTTAAGGAGGTTCTTTTCAAAACTTGTCTGTTCCACTTTTTGTGTTTTTGCACAATTTGAGATAATAATGGAATAGGAATGACATTTTCAACTGGAACAATCTACTTCTGACGAAATCAATGCTTCTCAGAGCTGTAAATGAATCATTCATTTTTGGATTAATTCGCGAATCATTGAATTGAATTGATTTTGAATTAATTCAAATGAATTAGAAAAAAGAATTAGCAACTAATTTCCAACTCATTTAACTTGAATTGAATGAAATTTGAATTGATTTTGTATTGGAATGGAATTGTCAGGTAACGGCAGAATAGGAATTAAGTTATTAGGTATAGCCGAAAATCCTATCAATATGGAAAAATTTGGTTTATTTACTAAAAGAAACATACATTTTTATTTTTATCAAAAAGTGTGAAAATATTATTAAAAGTGTGTTTAACAATAATTTTTTGTTTAAATAATCGCATATTTGTATATTGTGGAAAATTTCTTTTTTTTAAATTTGTCAATCGAATTTTAAAGATTTTAGCAACTTTGAATCTCAACAACATTTTTTGCTGTCAAAGCTGTGTTCGTTTACTTGAAATACTACTTTTACTACAATTGGAAAATTTGTTTACTTTTTGTATTGAAAACTTCCAACTGCAATAAAAATAGTAAATTTTAGCAATTCCCCCTAGATCTGCTCTTGAATTAGATTGATTGCAACTCATTTTTGATTTCATTCATTTGAATTGCTAATTCTTTTTCCTAAATCATTTCAATAAATTCAAAATTAATTGCAATTCATTTTACAGATTTATTTGAATTGAAAACGCATTGTAACTCATTCTACAAATTCATTTGAGTTGGAAAACGAATTAAAATTCATTTCTGCCTAATTCGTTTGAATTAATTTTAAATTTAATTCAATTCTTTTTTGCTGTGTAAAGAATTAATTCCAAACTTAGCTAATTTGTAACGAATTAAAATCAAAAACGAATGATTCATTTACAGCTCTGATGCTTCTATTCTTTTTTTCTTGTGTAGTTATTGAGTTTCGGACCGATTATATTTTCGCGGAGTTTTCATTTCAACGTTATCAAAAAAAATCAGTTCTGCCGAAAGTAGAAGAGTCAAGATTTAAAAAAAACCTTCTCACTTAAAGAGACCCAAAAATATGATGCGCAAATAGTTTTTTGATTGGCTTGGCAATAAATGCCACACATAAAAATTTCTAGTTTCCAAAAATTTTGAATTTCAACTAAATAAGCAACGATATGAAGTTAAAAAAGTATTTAATATAAATTTGGAATATTATGTCTCTCTAAGCGAGATGTTTAAAAATTAAAACCCAACATTTCGAAATTATGCTTATAAGAAATTTTCTATGCGACCGTCGAGCCGGCTATTCATTTTATTTCGTTAGTGTCAATTTGGCATACAATAAGGCCTGTAACAAATCTTGTTCTTTTTGTAAATATGGACAGTTCCAACGAAAAGTCTACTTTTTGTAACGTAACGCCAGAAATAATTTAAATTGTTTCTCAAAAAATTTGTATGTAAAGTTTACTTTTTTATATTTTGGTGTAAAGCGCAACTAGCTCTACATTTAGTAACAAAAGCGATAACGGTTGAACAACATGGTCCTTAAATAGAACCTTATTTGCATTCTGGCGTTACATTAAAAAAAAGTAGACTTTTCGCTGAAAATGCCCATATGTACCTTAAAACGAGCAAAGATTTTTAAATTTGAAAGCTTGAAAAATAAATCTATATAAGTCCAAAGCTTAATAAAAAAGGTTTTATACAAAACGCATTGCTCAATTCATAGTCTTATTCAGTTTTGTAATGAAAGTCAAAATCAACTTATGTTTTATTAACGTCACGCCAGCGCATATTTTTGCTTATATCTGCAAATCCTTAGAGTCGATTGTTGTAATTTTTCTGCTGAAGTGATGAAGTAACTTTGCATATATAAAACCATTTTTACAAATTTTATTTCTTCATTTAATTTTTTAATATTTTGTCGTACAAATATCACGTCACGTCAAAATGAAAATGCCCATATTGCGTTCATTCCTTATAGAAGTAAATTCCTTATTTCCGATTAAACAGAAATCGTTAAAAATTAAAATAATTTATTATTTTATTTTCCTTTTTTTTTGTTTGGTAATGTTTGTAATTTGTACATACAATATGAATATGATTTTATTGCCATGTACAGACATATATACCAAATAAATGTATATGAAATAATTTATTAGACCTACATACATAAATATAAATAAATTATTAAAACTACCAAATATTATATACTTAACTAACCTATCACACACAAATACAGAATATATTTTAATGTTTTTGGTATCATTTTTATAAATTTTTCGATAAAATCATTTACGATGTTTTATCAAAAGTCTTGCTAAAATATTTTAAAAAATTTATTTGTGATTTTCCACTGTAATTCTTACAAAATTTAAAGCTTTTCCTTACGATCCTTTTCTTAAAATAATCATAATTTTATAAATTATTATTATTTATTAAATACATCCCCTTTAATTCACTTCATGGTGGAGTCGGGAAAAGCATCACGCGGTGGTACAAAACTTAACATCATAAGATGACGTGCATAGCATTTAGTAGCTCTAAATAACGTATCGGTACCATGTAAACGATCCAAAACCCCCAAAACACCAAAACAATTGTTAAATCTGGAAAAATATTAATATATAAAAAATTCAAATAGTAATAAAATAAAAATAAATTTAAAAAAAAACTCACTTTAAATGATGAAAATCATGTGCCTCGGGACTTGGAAAGAACGGCAAATGATAACCCGAATGAGCATTTAATGTCGAGAGTATGGCCAAGGCAAACCATAACCAAGCGGTGGCTACATGGCTGCCCATTAGGAAAACTCCCAAGAATGGTGGGAATAAATTACTGAAAATGTGCTCTATGGGATGGCAATATAATGCTGTTACTGATATTGGAGCAGTCCATTCGTGATGTTGTTTGTGTATAAATTTATAAATATTTTTACTATGGAGCAAACGATGTGAATAATAAAAACCCAATTCTTCCATTAAAATACACACTGTCAGTTCTACACATACCCAATGAAATGTGGGCAACTCGCGTATTGAACTTAGACCTCTTAATTGCATTAATTTATAGGAAAGATATGATATGGGTACACCAATAAATATTTGATTACTTATTACTTTGGAGATGACCTGAAACAAAGCAAAATGTTCAAAATGAACTCTTTTTTATATTATTATTCATCGGTAAAATGGCCTACCTTCAGCAAACGAGTCCTTTCAACGGGTTCATTTGTGCCTGGTTGTATTTTATATTTACGTAAAAATGCTGGTCTATTTGTTAGATCCATAAATGTGTAAATACCACCAACTAACCAGTAAACCAACATAGTAAAGATGTTAGTGCCAATTACCCAAAATGCCAAAGGATCATCACCTAAAAAGTGTTAAAAATAAAAAGGTATCAAAATTTATAAAATACTTAGAACGGAAACTAAGATGGAAAAGAAAACATTATAAGCCAGTGATGCATTTTGATTATTTATATTTTGGGCCAAATTAACGATTTGAAAGGCCCAAAATGCCTTAAATGGGCTAAACATTTTTACAATATATTTAAGAATAAACATGGGAAATTAAATAGATTGCCAAACAAAAGTAAAGAGTTTATTCGTTACAGACCAAATAAACTATACAAGCGGTTTGATAACAACAATAAGATGTTTGTGTGAATTCAAAAAATTTTAGATTTTCGTTCAAACATACTTCGAACGATTTTCAAATAATTGAGCAAACAAAACAATGTTGTACATAAAAGTAATGTTCGAGACAAGCGGAAACTAAGATAAAAATAAGTATGTACTGAACGCCTTAAAAAAGTTAGTTGAATTTTGACCTAAAAGAGCAAAAATGGATTAGAAAGTACCGCAGGGTCATCAAACATTCAAAAGTGCCACAAATGGCCCAATTGTGCCACAGTTTGTACCACTGTTATAAGCCTGTTTAATCAAAAGTAGGATTACGGGAGGTGCCCCGCCCTCTTCTCCAATCCCGCCCATTTTTTAGAAAGGCTGTGTATTAATAACCCAACTATGTGCACTAAATTTGGAAAATTATTCTCTTACCGTTCTTTAGATATAAATAACTCTATTTTATGCCATGTCCACATTTCCATTCCCGCCCACATTTTGTTGGATGTTGTATATTGATAACCAAGATGCTTGTAAATAATTTGAAAACTTTGACTTTTGCCGTTCTCCAGAAATACAGAAAAAACAACAAGGGATTTATGTGTAAAATTTAAGGCAGTGGTTGTGTTTTTGCTCATATCTCAGCTATTCATCATTTAAACAGACAGACGGACATCGTTAAACCAACTTCGCTCCTCAAAAAGACCCAGAATATATATCCTTTATAGGCTCTAAGAGCAATATTGTAGAAATTATAAACGGAATGACAAACTTTTATGTACTGTTTCCATGAGCATGAGCTATTTTAAACTCGATACTGCTCTCAGGGTTACCGTTGAGAATTTTGGAAAAGTCGCACAAAAATTCGTTTTTAAAACAAAAAGTCGCACAAAAAAATCGTTTTTTCAAATTTAAGTCTCACACTTTTTTTTAAATCTTAATTACTTTAATTTAATTACCAACCGGGTGACAATTTCGGTTTTATTTCTTAAATAACTCTCTTTAATTTGCTTCAGTTAAAAAGAAATTTTAACTTTCAGAACAAATTGTTTTCGTTAAAAAAAAATTTGTATGACGATAACTTGTTCTATTCGCTTATAGACATGCAGTAACACCCGGGAAGGTATTGGTAAACGATGTACATTAAAAAACTTTGGTAAGGCGATGTCAAATCAAAAAAACACAAAACAAAAAATAATTAAAAATTTAAACGATATAAATAGCTGAGAAATAATTCGTTAAAAATGTGTTGAAATACACTTTGGTGTATTAATATTAATTACATTTGATTGATTTTTTATAATTTATTTTTTTAACTTTTTTTTGTGTTTTTGTGCTTTTGCACAAGTTTATTATTTGGCATCCAACCTTCTATTTCAGTATCTAGAAAATTTAGAGCTGATAGCATGGACTCACAAGTTTCTACTTTTAACCTGTTGGTTAAGTAATTTTTATTAATTCTAATTTTGAAAAAAACAAAATTGTCAGCACACGCACTGTCGTGCGGTTGAGTAAATGCATGCGTTAATAAAAGCCTGTGTCATTTATAACATTTTTAAATAAAGATATGAGATCAATAGCGGTAAAAAGTTGGTCTTAAAACGCTTTAAATAATAATGCCGATCATCCTAGATTGGCATGGAAATTCAATGAACACGACATAAAACAAGGCATATACAATACAGTTCAGTAGTTGAAATTGTCTGGATACAAAATAATCACCTGATCAATCGAATGAGGTTACATAACCCGCGGAATGTTTAAAACAAAATTGATATGTAAAAAAAGTATTTCACTTACAAAAAAGGGGCAAAAAGTCGCAAAAAGTTGGAAAAATTTGCAAAATTAAACGATTTTGAAAAAGTCGCGCAAAAAGTGTCAGAGCGTCAAAAAGATTGCAAATTGCAACTTAAGTTGCACAACGTTAACGCTACTGCTCCTTTTAATTACACTATGAATACAAGTAATATAAATATTGACTAACAGAAGGCATTTGTTTCATTCCATAAGTAAGCGTATTAAGTATATCACTTTGTAATTGAGGTTTTAGTTGTTAGTTGGCAACGAAACACATACAATACTCTTTGTGAATGAATTGGGCCTTTCGTTATTCAACTACAATGCAGAAAAGTTTTGTAACGGTGGATGAAACATAAAAATATAATTTTTTTATAGCGGAGATTAAACAGCGCCTAAAGCAGGCCGTTATTTCCGAAATATTATTTCACTGGTGATGAACTTTTTTATAGCAATATAGAATAAAATTTGTGAACAGTTTCGGCAAAAAAAAATATATATATGGTGTAAAAGTAATAATTCGAAAACCCATATTTTGCTATTCATATTTTATTTCAATAAAAGCAGCAACTGAAAGTTTAGCATTGATGTTTATCCACTACCACTAAATTAACTATTTTTATTCTGCTTTTCTTTGTTATATGATTCTAATCGAACTTGTTTTGCGATTGTAAGAGAAATTGCGATGTTAACCAACAGAGATAATGGGGATTATTCAATGCCACTCCAAACAAAAAAAAATTGTATTACTATATCGCCAAATGGGTTAAAAAATCTTCACGTTTGGCGAGAAATCGCCATATCGGACAGCTCTGAAACGCTGAAGTAGAGAGAGCGTTTTAATAAAATACAAACTCAGACTGAATACAGAGCTTTTATGCTTTGTTATAAGCATAAGAGAGGGATTAATACTAGATAACGTATACTGCTATTAGTGATGCCGTTTGGTTACATTTGTTAAATTTTTCGTAACTTTTGAAGGTCCGATGTAACCATGTATAGTTTTTTTTATATTTGGCCATATTTTCGTAACTTTTGGTGCATGGCACAGAACGAAGTAATATTTTAAAAAATTACTTAATTTTACAATTAGTATTAGAAGTGCACGTCTCTGAAACATTACACTGTTTTAAAAGATTATTATCGTCTGGAAATTTTTGAAACTCCTACCAATGGTAAAAATATGTTACAGTACGAGGTTGAAAAACCCATTGCCATTAACTTTTGACTTTAGCAAAGAAAATTTTAATATAATTAAAATGTAAATCCTTTCGAATGGCTTGTACACGCACTTCTTAACTCGGAATCATCAATATAAAAAAAATATTTTGTCTAAACCACAAAAATTTATACAAGGAATATTTTAAAATGTAACTTTTGACGAAAAACGTTACTTTTTTGAAAGAGCAGCGTAACTTTTTTGATTCTTCCCTTAGCAAAACTGGCTGCTATACCATTAATATATCGGATAATATTGTTAATAAAAATAAAATGTTTATCTTACAAGCACCAAGAAGAATTGGTATGTGATAAAGATGATGTCATTGAAATTTTAAATATTCTTAAAAATTTTGTATAATTATTAAAATATTTCTGTAAATACCATACAATTGTTATATATGTACATATAAAAATGAGAAAAATTGCAGTGTTAATCTGAATTTAAACATAAAATCTAATTGTTTTAATCAAAAATGTTTTAAAACAAATCTAGCAATTTCTTTTTTAGCTGTTGAACATTTTAGCACTTTTTAGTAGATTTAGCATTTTTACTTTTTCATCATATGGCAACACTGCTGTGTGTTTTTGTGCTTTAAAATTAAAAACCATCTTTATTTTCTCACAAAATTTTGTTTCGGCAGCACTAAAATTATTGCAGTCTTATTTATAAATTGAGAACATAAGTTAAATCAAAGGTTATTTCAGATATTAATTCAATTTCACAGAGATATCAGTAATAAAAAGTTATCAGAAGATTTTAAAACAGCACATTTCTAGAAAAAGTGGCAACGCTGTTGCTGACTAATAAAAGAAATGTAAGCAATAATTGCGTACAAAATATTCGATATTTAAAATGGGTGGTATGGGAGTGTGTGTACTTGTGATTTTTACACCCACACCACAATAGTGGAGAGGGTATTATGCATTTGTGCTGATTTGTGTAACACCTTAAAATATTGATTAACCTTTTAGTATACTGAGCGACTCGGAATCACTTTTTGAATCGATCTAACGATGTCGTTCCGGCTAGCTGTCCATGTTAACTTTGTGCATTATGTCAGGTCACAATTTAAGAGATAATTCGATTAAATTTAGTACAGTGCGGTCGATTGTCACAAGGATATATTGAAAATTGTGAGAATCGGTCACATAGCCCCTATACAAGCTTCTATGCGAAATAGAGACTTTGAGGTCATAAATCATCTTATAATATTTTATAAAATTATTATATTAAAAAAATAATTTTATAATTTTATTCGAATCGGTCCATATATGACCGTAGCTCCAATACAAATACTCCCGAAAATAGCTTTTAATGCCATAACTGCCTTATATATGTTGGTTGTATCAAAATTGTGTGTTGGTAGGACCAGAACCCGTTTCTAATAACACTTAAAGACAAACAAATGTTCATAGAGATGAAGATATCTAAATAATTTTTGGCGCAAAGAACTTTTACATTAAGTTTAACCTCATAACATTATTTTGTTCCGGCAGGTCAATGATTGCCCATGGGTCCCAAGTTGGGTATACTCTCGAAAACTTGTCTCTAAATACAGTGCTGTAGCTTATTATATGGTCGGGCTTGATCGACTATACTTTCTTGCTTGCTTAAAATTTGTTATTGGGCAATGAATAAGTAAACAGTGGCCCTTTGTATAAACGTATGTAGGTACATATATAGAATTCTTTGTTATTGTTTAACTCAAAAACCAATTACGAATTAAAAAATACACACAACTGTTTCAAAATTAATAGATTTTGAAACACAGACTAGTTACATGATATTGTAGATTGGTGATAATATTCGTTTTATTTATAGAATTAACAAATTACTAAACAAATAAAAAATAAAATCACTTTAAATTTCCGAAGATAGGTAAAAAGAAAAGATAAAACTTACCTGTAATATCAATAAATTTATCCCATTGTGCTTGCCAAAAATCTCCTGAAGCTCCCCAAAAACTTTGTAAATGCCTAGCGGGGAATAAAGGAAAATCCATTAACTTTTCCATAATTAAATACAATATAGTTTTTTATTAAATGTTTAATTTAAAGAGAATTTTTTTCAATTTAAGTCAATTCGTTCGAATCGTTTAAAAGTGACTGACTGCGTCATAAAATCGTATCGTCGTCTTCATGTTGTGTACGATCAGTAAAGAAAGAATAACAACGACCTGTTTACATTATAAATGTCGGTTTGCTCATTCGCTTCTTCTTTAGATTTTATATACAGCAAAAATTTTACTTTTACTCATTTTGTATCTAGAAAGTCAGTTTGTATTTTAGTATTGTATGTATGTATTTATTCGCTACAATGTGTAAAAAACTGGAATTTGAATTTGCCTCTGTCTTTTAGTTTGGTTTGATTTATGAGTTCAAAATTGAGTGTATTCAATTCCAACTCAAGAGAAGTTTTTAAATAAACAAAAGAACACATTAAAATACATATAAAACAATCTATTAAAATTTTAATAAGTAAGCAACGACTGGAAGAAAGCCTACAATTTAGAGAGATACCCGATTTAACATTTATTTTGAAAACTTATTTTATTTAAAGTAGTTAGTTTTCCTGATTAGAATCCCAATTAAGCTATGCTGAATTTCAGAAAGGAAGAAATTTGCGGAAGGGTTAAGAGCAGATAAAGTTGGTAATATTTTTCCATGTAAATTAAAGATTCATTTAATGACTTTAAACCATTACAGGCAGTCGTGATCGAGTCATTTCTCGATTCGAAAGCAATTTGATATCTAATTATTTCAGTCAATACTGAAAAAATAATTTCGATTCGTTCAGTATCGACTGAAATAAAATTGCTTATAAATCGAGAAAGTACTCGATCACGACTGTTAGAATTAGGCCCCTATATTTGTATCATATTTTAGAAATGTGCAACACCAAAAAAGTTTGCAATGGCTTATTGGCACTAGTCAGAAATTGCTTAACATTTTTGAGAAAGACTTTCTTAAACCATTCTTCAAACAAGAAATTTGACATCAAACCCATTTACATAAAACTTTTTCAAATAGATTATCAAGCCCTTATGGATTTATGTATTCCCTACGTTTTTAAATGGTCTTGGTTTTTCTGACTTTCCTATTACGAGAAGCGGCAACTAATGAGATCCAGTTGCGTTTGCGCACGGCATGAAGATTAATCTATCTTTTGATATTTTTCTATATACCTGCACCTGAGATCTCGGCACTATGCACCCATATTTTAGTCGAAAGTGCTACTAGGAAAAAAACGGTCTATCTAGTGTCCACATTATAGAGGTTATACTGTACTTAAATGAAAACATTTGTTTGCCCAAAATATTTTGCTGTTCATTATTTTTTGTAATCGATCCCATCGTTGGGTGGTCTTTCAAAATATTTTCTCCACAACTACATACTTACCAGGTAAGGACATTACGAAATACAATAAAGACGGCCAAAGCACAAGTAATTATAAAAATAACACTGTGTAACGATGACAACCAACGGGGCTTTTGGGGTTCATTTAATGCCGGCCCAAAGGCATCCGAATCAAGCGGTGAATGTGGGGCTAAAGGTGTCGAAGTTGATGACATAGACAATCTATTTTTGTCGTTTAATAATTTTTCGGACGTGGTCGTTTTATTGGTTTCTAATAAATTGTGGTGCTGCATATACAATGGTAGTGCTGGCTTTTTGGTTTCCTTGGCATCTATAGAGTTAGTGGTGGCCAGATGATAAGATGGCGGTAGTGAATGTGTTGGCATAAGCGATTTTGCTGTTGCTGAAGTTTGCAGCACATTAGGATTTTCCATTAAAAATGCATTGGCGACTAAATTTCCGGCATTTTGTTTTGACAATGTTGTTGACGTTGTTGTCGTTGGTATTGAAGAATTTGTTGTTGCTGTTGATGATGTTGATATTATTGTTGCTATTGTTGTCTTGTTAATTCCCAGATTCGCCATGTTTTTTTTAAAGTTTGTTTATTTACCTATTTACTGTTCGTTTGCTAGTTGCGTTATAGCAGCTTCTGTGAGAAAAAAAAGAACCAATGAAAAGTGCAACAAAGAACAGAGCTTAAAACAACAACACTTTAACAAAATGAAGTTCATATAACAGCAAAGTCTTGTTTATTTTTTATGTGTGTGAGTGCAAGATTTTATAAGGTCTGAACGAGTTATTAAAATCCTTACAAGCTGTTGACTGACCTTGACATTTAATGAACTTTGATTTTTTTCGGCAAAATTGTTTAGTACTTAATAACTTGATTGTTTTTCTTAATTTTTCACATTAATTAATTTTAATTTCTTCTTATTTTTTTGTTATGTATGAAATAATTTATTATTTCCTAGTTTAACCGTAATTCACGCAGTTGTAATAAGATTTTCTTTTTTTCTTTGATAGAATTATTGATTTTTATCTAAATTTTTTTGTTTTCACATCAATTGGTTTTTAAGTTATTTTATAATCAATAATTTTGTAGGTATTTTTACTTGTTTTTCTTTTGGTAAAAATAATAAAAAGATTTTGTTTTTTTAATTCGTTTTCGGCGACGTAACTTTTTCGAATGCGTATCCTGTTTTTTAAAATAAGTGTTAATGTACTTGTGTTTACGTTCCTTGTAGGCGCGTTACAAACTTTGATAAGTTAGGGTAGGCAAATAAAAAAAAGCTTTTTTCTCGAAAGCTCTTAAAGTATTACATATTTAATTATTACATATGTTTAAGACACTGTGCGAAAATATTTAAAAGTTAAGGTGGTTTACCACTATGTATATGTATTTTACAGTGTTCTTAACAAATTTTCCACTGCAAAACGCATACATGCCGTTTAAAAGCTTAAACAAAAATTGGCTTCCGTAAATGTCAGGCTGCATTTACAGTATAATAATTTTCAATTAGATCGTGTTCTATAATAAAGGATGATTTTTTAAGCGTAGTTTTTTTTTTAAATCTAATAAAACACTCAAATTTGCATCATATGTATATTCAAAATTTTTATTGGAATCGATAGATTGTTCTTTGCCATTTACTTTTTAAAAATAACTTCATGTAAATGCTGCCCGCGGCTCCGGTTGAAATGGTCCATTCGTAAGGTCCAATTTTGCACCACTTTTTCGAGCATTTCGGCCTGTATTCCATGTATAACACGTGTTATGTTATACTCTAAGGCTTCAATCGTGTTTGGCTTGTCCACATAGACCAACGACAAGAGGCGTCAAATCACATGATCTTGGCGGCCAACTCACAGGGCTATTTTGAGAGATAAACTGCTCACCAAATTCATCCTTCAATACGTCCATTGTTTCACGAGCTGTGTGGCATGTGGCACCGTCTTGTTGAAACCACATATCAACCAAGTCCAACTCAGCCAATTGCGGCAAAAAAAGTCGCGTAGAATGGCACGTGGTTGAATAACACATGCCCAATACCTGACATTTCACTACAGGGTTGTTAGATGTGACGATTTTTCGTCATTTTGACGATTTTTTTGAGAAAATACAGTAAAATTACGATTGACGATTTTTTTAATTAAAAGTAATAGTGTTATGACGATTTTCTGGCATCAATAAAATACTTACAAGAAATATTTACAATTATATTGGGAACAGTCCAAAACTTAAAAATTAATTTTTCGAAATAGAAAAATTATTGGAAAT
Organism: Pollenia griseotomentosa; assembly: GCA_963931875.1. Taxonomy (NCBI): domain Eukaryota; kingdom Metazoa; phylum Arthropoda; class Insecta; order Diptera; family Polleniidae; genus Pollenia; species Pollenia griseotomentosa. Next base: position 96,410,431 of record OZ007563.1, on the reverse strand, counting down.
TAAACAAAAAAAAAAATTCTTCCCCCATCACAAACCAGGTGGCTTTCATTCGAACGATACTATCAGAAATATACACTAGAGCCCCGATTTGCGGCGGTCTTGTTTGGTCCGCTTTTTAAAAATTGTTTAAATCCGCTTTGCGTTTTTATGATTTCGATTGCATTTTTTCGCTGAAGTCATAATCACATGTGAAGAATTTTTCTTATTGCGTGTAAAAAGGCGAATTCCCATTTAATTCTGTTAGGTAAGCTATTCTGAGTATAGTTGCTTGTTAGGAAGTAAGAAATTGGTTTTTAATAAGAATTTGTGTAGAAAAATGAGTGCAAAGAGAAGAAAATGCATTTGTTTGGAACTAAAATTGGACGTAATAAAACGTTTCAAGTCGAATAAAAATACTGTTGAAATAGGCAGAACCCTTGGTTTAGCACCTTCAACAGAAAAAACAATTTGCAATAGTGAAAGCGTTAAAAATTAATCATTTAAGGATAGCTCAAGTTAACAGCAAATGAGATTTAATTTTTTATTTAATGTTTTTGTGAATATGGATAAATGAAATAAATAATTTTTTTTATGTTTTTATGAAAATATATTTTTTCTTATGTATTTCTTTTCAAATGGTAAATATGTATGTATATTTCAGCTCACTTGCTGAAATCAATAGAATAAAACATAACCATATCACTTTCTTCACCATAAATAGAATTTCTTGCTAAAAATTTATATTTTTGAACCAATCTATGCAATAAATTGTCTCTAATTTGTAAATTTAAATATTTGACGATTTTGACGAATTTTGTTAAAAAATTTTGACGATTTTTGAAGAAAAAAGCCTAACAACCCTGTTTCACTATCCTCGTTAACACTAGTCGCTACGGCTACAATATTCTTTTCGGTACGCACTCTACGAACGCGAGTCGGTGGTTTAATGTCCACCAATGTAAATTTGGTTCGAAATTTGGTGATAATAGCACAAATTGTTGATTCACTAGGTCGATTATGACGACCATAAAAAGTTCGTAACAAACGATGGACATTTCTCACAGAGCACGAATTTTGATAATAAATTTCAACGATTTGCAGTCGTTGCTCGTTTGTCTTCACACTTCACTTTCACAGATGTAGTTTGGACACAATTATCAACCAGTGCTGCCAGCCCGAAAAACTTAGTTCATAAAAAATCACCCTTTAAATGACTTGCAAATTTTTTTTTGATTCGTCAAAGAAAAAATAAATTAAGCTATTTCAAAAACGATTTTTTTAAAATAATTTCTTTGTGACATATCCATGCCTTACTTGCTCAACCTCGTAACTTAAAAAATACGGTTTTGACTTTTTCATATCAAACGACTGTTATTTTTGTGTTCTAATACTAGAGCAACTTATTATTTCAATACAATATACATTGATGTAATCTATTCTTTAATAATTCCATTTTAACTTTAACCCAAACATTGAAGTATACAAAGATGAAACGTTTTTTTTTTCTCTCCTGAAAAGTAGTATTTTTTTAAGATACAAGGTTGAGAAAGTAAGGCATCGATATGATGTTTTCACCATAAGAGCTTTGTATATTTAAATCTATTTATAGTGTCCGACCGATTAATCGGGTTCGGCTTCGTTATCAGCAATCATTTGGCTAATTTTTGCCGAAGGCATTTTATGCAAATGTTACAAAACCAAGCAAAAATAATCAACATGAACTTTTTATTCTAAATTTTTTTGTGATAAATTATACTGTTTCTAGAAAAAAGAAACAAGCAAGCAATACTGGAAGAAAAAAGCTTCTATATAGGAAAAGCAGTACTTAATTCTTCACATTGACTTGGAAAAAAATAATGAAAAGATTTTTAATAAGGAATTACGTATTTTTGTAAATATAAGCCCATAAGCAACAATTTATTTGAGTATTAAAAGACAATGAAATATCTGTCAGCACCACCACCTAGCTTTGCCAGCGAACAACTCTTTAGTGCAGCTGGCAGTTTTTTTATTTTATTTAATTTATTTATTTATTTATTTAATTTGTATGTTCAAATCCTGTACAACAAGAGTTAATCTTATAATTAGAGTACAGGAAAGTATTATTGATAAGTTAAATTGAGACGGCAAATACAAGTATACATATTACGACAAAATAAGCTGAAATTTGTTTAATAATGTGATAATATTTGTGATTTTCTAATGTGTGAAATGTTTATATAAATAAGACTTAAAGCTATTTGCGTTGCTATTAAGTTGTTGTGTTCGAGGAAGATTATTCCAGAGACGCGCCGAATGTATGAAAAATTGCCATTCAGATACAAGAGAACGGTGGAATGGAATTATGATCTTTTTTCCCCTAACTGATCTGGCAAACCTAATCTTATCAACGAGATACTGTGGCATATCCGAATAAATGATTTTATGCAGAAATAAAAGTACACGTACGTTAAGAAGATTGTTAAACGAAACTCCGTAAAGTTTCAAAGTAAAGTTGGATTCATGATCATATCTTCTCAGTCCATATACATATCTAATAATATTGTTGTATAAAACATTAAGCTTACTTATGCTTATTGAGTCACAGCTTTCCAATCACAAAAGTTACCTTATTGAAAACCATGCATAAAAATTACTGTTCTGTCACCAAAAAATAAAACTTTTTAAATTTGTATATGTCTTAGTCCCAATTTACACTAGGGACATTTCTTGCCAAACATTTTGTGAATTCTCTTTTAATCTTACCTGAAGCGTTTACATATGAAGTCAGACAGAAAAATAATATAAAGCAACAAGATGTAAACGCTTCAGGTAAGATTAAAAGAGAATTCAAAAAATATCCAGTACAGATAGTCATGTTCAGATAGTCATGTACTATACACTCTACCTTTTCGACCCCTCGCTATCAAACTTCGTCTGTCCGGCTAGAATTGTCCCTAGTGTAAATTGGGACTTAATCACAATGTAGCACAAATCGCTGCTTTGTTGCAACGTAGTCATATCTCCAAAATAATCATACTTGGCAAAATGCGATTAAAGTTTTCAAAATGTACCTTTATGTACTGATTTAATAAAATATATTTTGCTATAAATTCGGTTCAGTTAAATTTATTTGTGTTTTTTTTTACATATGGAGAAGTAACTTCATATTTTAGATTTTTTGAGATATGATAACGTTGCAATTAAGGAGCGATATGTTGCGTTGCGTTTTATATAATTAGGGCCTTAGTCTTCGGTCCGGCCGAATTTAGCCCGTTTGGCCGAACTTTGGCATAATTTTCGGCCTAAAAGAGTAACTTCGATCGTACACTATCAATTTATTTATACATATCGTACTTGACCATAAAGATGGTATTCCTTCAAAATGGAAAAATTTTCAGTAGAAGCAAAACAATTTTTAAATTTTTATGTATTAAAGGCAGGGCTGTGAAGTCAGAATCGAAGTACCCAGAAAAACTCGCGGACTTTCGGCATAAAAATTTTCTAATATTTTTAAAATTAAAAATGTTTAATAATTTTGAAGTCAGAAAATAAGGTCGCAAGAATTAAGGAACGCTGTAACTGACAAAACATAAAAGGTTTACCAGAGCCAAAAAACCTGTATGAAAGTAGAAAAAATTTCATATCACAAAAACTATACAACTTAGGAACATGACTTTAAAAACGTATTTTTATTTTTTCTCGATTTATATATTGGCTGCAAGCATTTCCTCTCAAAACAAATATTCCCGGCAATTCTGCGCTTACAGCAAACGATTTTTCTTCCACATACCTATAAAATGCTGTAACTACAATTATTTTTTTATGGAAACAAAAAAGTGATTTTTTTTTCATGATTGATACAAATATGGGACCGGGACCAATCGACGCAGTATTTTTTTCTGATAAATATTATGCAAAAAAAACGTATTTTCGATTTTTTTTGTCAGTTATATACTATACTATATTAAAGCTTAATGCGGCACGTGTTAGAATTTAAATATCAATTTAAAATTTAAACAGAATCATTTTCTTGCTATATTTTACCATTTAAAAAAGCTTAAAGTCAAATAAGAACCAGTCTCATATATATTTAGCATCAAGGTTAGAGTAAGAGTCGGAGTTGGAGTCGAAGTCGTACTTAAAAAATTTCAGCGGATGGAGTTGGAGCTTGAACTATTTCTTGACGACTCCACAGCTCTGATGAAAGGTTTCATTACCAAAATTACCAAAATAAATAGCACGATATTTTTACTGCCTGTATATATGAATATTACGTGTCGATTTTATCCAAAAAGTGAAAAAAAAAAATTTGAGTTAATAGCCTCTTAATCGGGGTTTAAAAACTGCAGTCGAAACAAAAAACTGTCGAACAAAAAAACGAAAATTTGTGCACAACTTTTCGATTTTTGAGTTGGTTTGACAGCGACTGTTTATTTTTAATGAATCAGAATTAAAAGCAACAGTTTTTTTTGGCCAATGACAAATGAAGAAGTGAAAGAAATGGCAGTTTTTCTACTTTGACTGCAGTTTTTTAAACGCTGCTCTTAATGATCAAGTGCGACAATCTTTAAAAAACGACATTTTTAATTAAATACAATAAAAATAGAAATATGTATAAAGTTTGTGGTAGGCATATATTTTGCTGATATGAACGATAAAAGGTCAGATGAAACTAAGAACGTACCTACTTGTGAAAGCAAAAATTAGAAACCGTCTGTATATTGTCAAAGTCAAATTGACAAAGTCGCTGTAAAATACATATGGATCTTGTAAAAGAAGCTTTAAATGTGAAAATAGGAATTCATATAACAGATATCAGAATTAGTTATTTTACGAAAATTTTTATTTGTACCGCCGAATATTCGTATTTTTCGCGATATTCGTTTTCTCCAAATGCAAGCGAAGATTTCGTGAATATTTTGCGAATGTGTTAAAAAAAGGATACAAAAGAGTAAAAAAATACATAAAATTAAACAAAAAATTTTAATTTTTATTTAAAGAAAAACCTCTGTCCTTAACGAAAAATAATAATCTTCTTTTAGTAAAGTTAAAAACAAAACAAAATATATGTATTTCAAAACTGGCATTAAAAAAGTAAAGTCTTTTTTTCTATATCATGATAAACGAATAATCAAATCTCAGTAGAGCAATATCAAAAATAAAAGTTTTGATGCCTTTTCTCCATCAATCCTACTCAGTGTGTAAACCAGTATCGCACTACTAAACATTCGTATTCGGCGAAAATTTGTGCAGATATTCGTTTTCGCGAATATTAAAACTTGATATTCGTAACATCACTATTTGAAATTTTCACAGTTTTGATTTTGCCTTGATAAAAATCTAAACCAAGTCACATTTGCGATGAATACTTCTCTTTTAAGTACAGTGCAGGTTTTTTAAAAGGCTACTACTATTTCGCGTCGTAACTTAGCTTTAATCGGTTAAAAAATGGCTGAGTTATAGTGGATGAAATAGGTAAAAGATTTTATGAAAACGTTAACATTTTTCACCAATTTTGTCATCATGGAAGATGTTTTTTACCACAATTTATCATGGGTGTGCTGGAAATCGAAAACGTAAAACGCAAGAATTTTAGAAGTCGGTTTTTTTAATAAGATTTTTGTATTAAACGAATTTTATGACATGTATTATACAAATATATCTCCATTAAACAGAATTTTATAACAAAAATTATAAGAACTAGATTAAAAGTGTATTAAAATCTATTTCCAAATTCTTGCGTTTTACGTTTTCGATTTCCAGCCCGCCCCCGAATAACTTAATTCATAGTTTTGTAATATTAAGTATAGTCCATTTGATTACAAAAAAAAAAAATTTTACTTATCCAAAAATTTAAGTTGTTTTTTTAAACATCATTTGTGTAAAACAAGTTAAAAACAAAACACAATTTATCAGAAATATCTTTTTTAGGAATAGTTTTTGATACAATCAAGAAAACAAATATTCATATCTATGTAGGTACCCGCTGTTAAAATGTCGAAATATTTTGGATACTTTTTGGTTATGAAACGGTTGATTTATTTAGGTATTATTTTTAATAAATTTGCTCTTAAAATAAAATTAAAAATTGTTTTGTTTCTTATAAAAATATATAAATATAAATTAATGTTTATTATCAAAATTAATACAATTTCTATTCATATCAAAACAAAAGAAAAATTTTTTAATTTTAACGGTATTTTTTCTATAAGTTAACTCTGCATTTGTAAACAACAACAACCACATTTGTCAGTTACTGTTCAATGGACTCCAATAAAGGCTTGCCAGAAGAATTCAAATTAAAAGTGCTAAATCGACAAAAATAAAATGCTTAATTGTTCTACAGTGAAAAAACAAAAGTGCTAGTTTTGTAACATTGATTTTTATGAATATAATAAAAAATTTACATATAATTTTTTTTTTAAATATTCATTTTGTTTAATAAAAACACTTATTATAATGTAACATTATAATATTTTTTATGACGATTTCTTTTCTGAGAAATATGTTGTGTTCGTTTGTATAAAAAATTAAACTGTGGGAAAAATTTGCAAGCTCTTTTGTGAATAAGTCGATGAAAAACATGCAAAACATGTTGCATATTTTACCCTTACTTTTATTTAAGGTGTTTATACTGCCCTGTTTTACAACTTTGGTACTTACTTTGTTTGTAGAACCAATGCACACTGGGAAATTCCGGCCAAAAATTATTTTTTTTTTATTTATTTTAATAAAATTTTGGATATTACATTAATCATAAAAAGAATTGTCTTTCGACAAAAGATTCGGAACTTGTGTTTTGATTGGTTTGCAATTGCCAGAAGCAAGAATTTAGCCTTCAGAAATAATATCAAGTAATTCAGAAGAGGATGTTGTAGAGCAAGAAATTAATCAAATTAAATCGATCAGAGAAGCCCTAACACAGATTTCACTTTTGAACGCTTTTGCTTTAAATAATTTTTTAACATATATATCCTGACCTTTTTAAATGAACTATCCCGAAGGCGGACAGTTCCCGTTAACGGACAAATTTGCTGTGACGATCGGTGTCCGCCTACGGGAGATTTCAGTGTATAGTCATGCAGTCGTGAGTACAGGGGAAGAGAAATGAATTGGTACTCATCCCAACCCACCTTAACCTCCACCCACCATAAACGGGAAAATATATACTATTTCTATGATAGCTCCAAAAGAAATTTTGCAAAATGGTATGTTTCAGTTGAAGGTTCCTAAACAATCCCCCCCCCCTCACATATCCCACAGGAGCTCAAGTCGGATCTACGTCTGAGTTATGTAAATATATATATATATATATATATATACATATGTTCAATACTTTTGGGTCGTCAATGATTACCTGGCCAACCCCTGTATGTACGTGTCCAAAATTACCTAGGGATCAAACATGCTATTTTTAAGTTGCATATAAAATTTCAGCCATTAACGTAAAGAAATAAAGAAGTTATGGATTTTTGGCCGGAATTTCCCAGTAGGCAATGTTTTATTTTCTTTGTCATAATTCATACCGCTCATAATTTTGTAAAAAGATTGTTTTAAAACAAAATATAAAAATATTTACATATTAAAATGAAAAAAGTCTATGTATATTAGGTGTTATCCCGTACTCAACGTTGGGAGCCCGCGGAATCCCAATCTTACCGAAAACTGTTTCCGTACTCAAAGTTTGGTAAAGTGAGAGAGCTTTGAGAGAAATATATTCTTCTTCTTGATGCACGCGGTAGCCCGTACTTTTTCTTAGGCTGATTGGAAAAACATATTATAATCGTTTTAATTTTTCTAAGCCATTAGTGATGTCAATATTTATTGCCAAACCGTAATAGCGTGCAGAAACCGCTCAAATAGCTTTAAAAATCGCCCATGAAGCACATTAATGATAAAAGTATAATAGTTGTAAATAAAATCCGCTAATTTTGTTCTATTCAAGTTGCACAACATGTAGCACTTCGAGTGATTATTGGTAACATTAGAAAGTGTTACATGTACATATATACTGTAACATATTTTTCTCGGAAAATAAATCGCCATTAAATAAAGTTGTTACAACTGTTTAAAATTTTTATTATGTCATTTTCATCTTCCTCATATACCAACTCATTTTGGTTCTTTTCAGATGAACCAATTTTTTTACAATATCGTTCGATATGTTTAAACTGTGGCAATAAACGTTGTCTAATTTTGCACCTTCTCTTATGCGTATAACTGAACATAACAGTTCTGTTTTCATTTTAGTTCTTAGCAAGGTCTACCCAATAGGTCTTTGGTCCAATAGGTTGTTGCCTCGCTAAAATTTCTGAGTAGCTGATGGTTTTTTGTCCCAATGTCTGAAAAAACATTCATTTGCTTCTCTTAAGCTCGACAATGATTTTTGTAGTGTGGCGAAATTATTTCTGTTGATATTGTGATCACATAACCAGACTTCGCTCTAAGCATCACATACAAATTTACAAAAAGAAAATAATTGCAATTTATATTTCGGAATAAGCATAAAAGACAAATGTGCCAGAATTCCAACGATCATTACTAAGTTGGCATTGCTAATTGGTATTTGCGTTTGATGCGAAAACTTTTATGTGATTTAAAAAAAAATATGCTCTATTTGACTATGCTATGCCATTTTTCCTATTTGCAAAAATTGTAAAAAGTTATATGCCTACTATGTATGTATATTTCTAGATACACTTAAAGAAGTGATAGTTTACTTGAATTGATTATGTGAGTTTTAAAGTGGTTTTGGGATCTAAAAAAGTGCTAAAAATGCTAAATAATTATAAAAATGTGCTAAACTAACACTTAGCACTTTTTTTTCGAAATTTTTAGTGCTAATTCAGAAAAAAATGTGCTAAATCTAGGACTAAAAGTGCTAAACTGGCAAGCCTGCTCCAATAAAACGTAAACAAACACTTGGTTGATACAAAAGGGAGGTGATAAATTGTTTGCAATAAACTTTATTTAAGATAAACAAAAAATTTATAAAACTTTTACATAATTTAAATACAACAAGAATGTTATTATTACAAAAAATAATAAAATAAAAAAAAATCTAGCATATTCTTGTATATAAACTAAAATTTTATATTACCAAATTTCTGCATGCATATTAAGAAAACAAACCAAAAATTATTTGAAGTGGTGAATTTCAGTTGTGTTTCGCTTTCATTAAAATAATCTACAGGCCAGTGTTGCCTATTTATGTGTAATCCAAAAATGGGACAAACAAATTTTTATCTTGTTCTATTTTTGAATCATAAATTGTTATATTGGCAACAATCAAAAGACTTTTGATTTTTATTGCACAACGAAAAGAAAGTGAAGTGTGTTGGCAACTTTGTAAAATGCTGTTTATGTTATTTCTATAGGTTATGTTCACCTTTTTTATTGAATGAATGAAACCATTGTGCGACTTATTGCATAATATAGGACAACATGGAAATAATACGGCGAATATCATATACAATAATATTGCAAGTGTATCGCAAGTGTATTGCAAGTGTATTGCAAGTGATCAAAATACTCATCAAGCATTGTGGTAGTATTAAGGCCCAAATACACTTGTCAAATGCTTGTCCAGCCGGCGAATTCAACGTGTACGTGTGCTGGACGTAATTTTCGCCGTCATATCTAAATTTTTTGATTTTTCATCAAGCGTTGTCGGTGTCACACATACAAACACATTTTCACTAATACTACAACAATGCTTGATGAGTATTTTGATCAATGTATATTGGCCTTTAGTGAAAATGTGTTTGTATGTGTGACACCGACAACGCTTGATGAAAAATCAAAAAATTTAGATATGAAGGCGAATATTACGTCCAGCACACGTACACGTTGAATTCGCCGGCTGGACAAGCATTTGACAAGTGTATTTGGGCCTTAACCGGAAAAATTACGAGCCGGGAATAATAAAAAAGAGCTTAATCTAGCCCCATAATAGCTAAGTTGGCATCACTGCTATAAACAAAATAAACACACCACCAAGGCGAATTCGCCTTGCACACCACATTACCAAGGTATATTTACACAAGGTAGACTCATTTGGGAGTGTAGACATTTTGCTCTATAAAAGGAACCATGTTGTCAAAATTGTCTTCATATAAAACAAAAACAATTTAACGCACACATGTACAAATTTTGGCTCATATACACGCAATTTGACGTTGTGGTTCCAACTATGGGTAAACAGCTGACAAACATATGGGCCAACGAGTTTACCTTGTGTAAATATACCTTGCCACATTACGATGAATTTTTTAAATTCAACACTTTTGTTTTTTTGACATTGACAGCTGTGTTAATTTTTCTTCAGTTCTCTTTTGTGCTTCAACTTGTCCGGTTTAGTTTTTAATCGTAAAGCAGAACGCTATATTGTTAAAATTAATTAATTAATTATAATTAAAGTTTGTATATGCATACATATGTATATTGCGATAATGCTATTTCGCAATATACAAGTTAAAAGAAAAGTAGAAAAAGAAGAGCGATATGAAAAAAGTAAAAATTACAGCATCTAAATTAAACGGAAATTGTCAGTTTTAAACAAATACGCAAAAAGAAAAAATGCAATATAATCAAATTTTATGGTGGAAAAATGTATAACAATCTAAAAAGAATTTAAAACGCTGCAAACAAAGAAAATTCGATAAAATTAAAAAAGTTAAATTTTTATTTTATTAGTTTTATTTGCAAAAACCAAGCAAATTCGAATAAAGTAAAAAAATTTTAAGTGTTAAGTGAGTGTATATTAATACAAAAAATTAAAAAAAGCATTTTTGCTGCCAACGCTGCGGACTGATGACAACCTAACCACAAAATTTTTTAAAAAAATAACAAAATTTGGATTTTTAAAGAGAACAAAAGTGATGACTACGTTTAAAAACAATTGAAAGTGAATTTTGAGGAAATAAAATCTTGTAGTAATACGCACAAAGGCTTTTTATAACAAAGAATCAATTTTTGTTAAATTTAAAAGAAAGTTTATTTCTTTTTTTTTTTACTTTATTACATATACTCATATTTTTTTTTATAGATTTATAATAAAGAAGAAAGGAAAGAAAAAATTTTGCAATGAAAAATTGAACAAAAGAAAAAAAAAAAAATTATAAAAGTGAAAAGTTAAACACCTTTAAAAAAAAATTTTATTAAAAGACATATAAAAAAGATAAAACACTTAATTTTTTTTTGTGGGTTATTAATTTTTTTTTTATATGAAACTATCGCGATCTTCAGTAATGGTTTATTGTATTAATGTTTTGGCTGTGCCTAAGGAAATCTGCTTTTTTAGTTTTGTTTCTTATTTGTAAAATTAAGCAAAATTAAGTTGTAAATCAGCTTTTATTTTTGTGTCTGCTTTGTTATTGTTACCACTAATTTTATGGGGTCTGTCATATTATTTTTGTATAACAACAGCAGCGCTGCTGACGTCAGTTCACTTCAAAATACAAGAAATAAAAGTAAATTTTTTAAGATAAAGAAAAAAGACCTTAAGCACTTTTTACAAAAAACTGTAAGCTTTTATGAAGAATTAAAACACTAATGTTGTATTTTGTGCCTTAAAAAAGATTTTAACATAAAAATATTTTTTGTGTGTCATTATTTCCTTCTTAATCGCCGTAACAATATTCTTTAAAAAGAAGAAGCTTTATTGACAAATCCTTTATAATATAAACAGAGTTGCCAGATAATATTTTTAAACAAAAAGTTAATTGATTATGTTAAAATAGGGAAAGGTAAATCGAATTCAATTTCACTGAAAATCGATTTTGTTTGAATAACATGGACTTTTTGCAATCGAATTTACGTCTGAAATTTTAAACCGAAATCGATTTTTGGGCTTTTAAATCGTTTTACTATCAAAATTTTTCCAGATGTATACATTAATAATACCAATATAAATTGAAGGTAAATATGTAGTCTGGCATATACACCTATCTTGATATAGGTAGGGATACGGGCATGTTCTGACAATCGCAAAACGCTTAAAATTGGCGATTCTGACTTAAAACTGCAAATAAGGTGTTATTTAAATCGCAATAGCAAGAATCTTGGCGACTTCAAAATGTAAAAGAGAACTAGAATATTTGTAAAAAACTATGACAAATCGCAAGCTAAACGCACGAGTTAAAGAACACCATAAAATCAATATGGCGTTTTGCGATTTCAAATCGTGCGATTGTCAGAACATGGCCGATAATGAAGTCAGTATAATTGCACTGAAGGACTGAAGTACTTCAATGAAATGTTCAGTACAGGTCCAAAAAACTGCCCAGCCCACTTAGTGATATGTGTGGGTACTCAAATAAAAGGTAATTTGCTCACGATTGCAAATATGAGTTTTGTTTTTGTATTCGAATATTATTTTCCTTTCTAGGTTTATTTAAGTATCTTTTAGATGCAGAAAAGCTTTATTTAGAGAAGCCGGCGTTTGTTATACCATAGAGGAGAAAATACTTGCACCCAGTCGCAGCCCGGCTATAGAGAGAAGCTTTTGTGGGCGAAGCCGGTTTTTGTTATACCGTAAGGGACAAAAACTTTGCGTCCGGCCGAAGAAAATAGGCTATTGGTTACAAAAAAATTAAAAAAAAAAAATTGGGCATAAATCATTAAAAAATACAAAATAAAACAAAATATTTACATTCGTTAGCAAATTACCTTTAATTAGAGTACCTACACACAGATATGAGTGGATGGGGGCCTTTTTTTTGAGCCAGAGGGCCTCAAAAGTCCCGCCCGCCCTAAATTATATTTTCGTTTTTCTTGTACAATTACCTTTAATTTGAGTACCCACACGGCGGGGCGGTTTTTTGGATCCAGGGGGCCCGTAAACTGCACTTTGCCATTTATATTTTTTTTTTATACTAACGGATACTCGGCTTGTGCCTCTATAGTCCCATTTTTAAAAAAATCGTAGCTTATGTGTATTTCATTAAAAACGTTTTGACTGTTTTAAAGAGACACAAGTTACCCTTCTAACTCCCCTCATAGTATTTTATTTTTAAATGTGAAGTGTGTCGATATAAATAGAAAGCTATCTATGTTGGGGATCTATCTATGTTTTAAATTTTATTAAAATCAGTTTGATTGTTTAATAGGGCTCTATCTATGCTTTTTATTGCATTGAAATCGGTTTGATTGCTTCGGAGTGGCAGAAATTGCCCCTATCTCCTCTAGTGGTCATATACATATATAAATAGAGATTTATCTAAATATGTTTTAAATTTCATCAGAATATCAGCCGAATCACGAATACAAATTTCACAGGACTTCTCTTCCCCAATCCTTCCATTACAAATAAATATTTCGCAAAAAATTTCTCATTTTTTTCGAAAAAATTGCCTTGCAGAATGGTGTTTATAAATAACTGTAAGTAGGATAACATAAATACAGATTAAGCAAATTATTAACTGTCCTTTTTAGATTTTGTTTTTGCTTATAATCTGTCAGTGTTGAGTAAGAGTTCGGTTTTTTAATTTGCTGCAAAAATTCTTTGTCGTTTGGCAAAATGTTATTAAATCAAAAAACGCATATTGAATTTTTGAGTGGGTTAAACTAAATTTTTCACTTTTCTTTGGTTTCAAAAACTCATTTCTTGGACCACTGCCTCTAATCATAATTATTTTCTCTAAAGATAAGTTTTTTTAAAAACATTGTTTACAAAATCTTGTCTCATCTTTTCCTATATCTATCGACCCATAGCCAATTTTTTAAAAGTAGTATACTCCTATTTATACTCTCTTCTGATGTATATTAATATCGACACCTAACCGCAACAGAAATAGCGTAAGCGCCAAAAATCAAATTTTAATGGAGCGATTTTTTTTATTTTATTTTATATAAATTTTGTATGAAATTTGTCGCTTACGATAAAATTGTTCCTGCTATAAAGTTGTAACGGTACCTTATGTGTCCATGACATTTTCGGATATGATGCAAGTGTTGCCAATAAAGTAATTTATTAAAAAAAACTAAAACTGAAAATTATGTCGCTTACGTTATTTTCGCTGTTAGGGCTCGATATAATTATTATGATGGACTATGCTTTTTAGATTGCTAAAATTTTTTAAATTAAAAACATTTTTATTTGCTCTTAAATGAAAAACTGTATTGTAATAGACACGGACTGTAAATAACGATCATTTTCCAAATTTAAACTATTTTTAAGTGTTGTTAAAAAACTTAACTTTACGTAGGTATTGTTTTCTGCGTTTTACTTATTTCTTAACAATAGTTTAAGAGTATTATTCTTTGGCTAGCCAATAAAAGTTATTTCTTGAGTTTTTTATTCCTCGGAAATAAAAATTATTTTTAAGTTTTATTTTTTGCTTAAAATATACACATGTACATATCGACATCTTAAAATTGATCAAAATTGATTTTTTATGGATTTTTATTCCCTATATCATAACGCATATGTGTGCAAAATTTTGAACATGTAATATTATAAATGACAAAGTTTTTGTACCTAGAGTAACGGTACTAAAAAAAAGAAAAAAAAATCATCAAAAATCACGAAAAGAGTTTAATTTTGTTGCATAGTGTTATTTAAACAAACATTAAGTACTTTTTTTGCTTAAACCAGTAAAATAAACTATAACTGTTATTATTTAATGTATATAATATTCATATGTATAAAGAAATTGTTATTTATTCATACTTATAAGTACTGCAGATTAGTTATTTGGTTTCAGATTTTTACAATTCCAAATAATCTAAGTGTCATTACACAAGCTGTGTTTAGAAATGCAAAATTTTCTTAAAAGATATATATTTCTGGTTTTATTTTAATCAAAATATGTAATTTTCGTTTCAATATTGTAAATAGTTCCAATTTTATAACGTTTTTCCCTCTCCTGTTAACTTTTGAAAACTGCAGATAGGTTATTTCGTCTTTAATGTGACGAAATTACTTTCGAGTTTTTTTTATTGATTTTTATTTATTTCTCAGAAAAATTATTATTTGAATTTTTTTTTTTGCCAAAAAAAAAAAGTAATTTTGAAATTAAATAAAATATAAAAAATTATTATAACTTAACAAATAAGAGTTTTTGCACAGACTCTGGGAATAAATTCAACCTTAAATTGGTTTTTGACACATTCATATATGTATGTAGGTTTTTTTTATTAAAATTTAATGGCATTAATAAAAAAAAGTAAATAAGCATAAAAGTTACCAGTCAACTACCTTTTATAACATTTTACACGACATCCACCAACGCATTTCACAATTGGCAACACTGTTTTATGAAAATCTCTGGCATCTCTCATTCGTTTTATTTTCATTTTAATTTCTCTTTACAGCAGCCCACGTAAAAAGCAGCAAGAAAATTATAAATTGTGAAAATTTTTGCAAACACTAAAAAACAAATAACAATAATTAACAATTTTACTGCACAAAGCACAAATTGTTACCAAGAAACAAAAATAAAATCATTAAATTACAAATAAAAACTGCCTGTTTTTTTACGAAATTTTTGAAGCAGAGATAAAACAAAAAAAATCAAAAGAAAAAAAATATTAAGTTAAGTGCTGCAAAACTTAAATCAATATGGAAACTTTTGGGGATGATGTTGTGGCTCCACCGACACCAGCCTCCGAATCACCCCTAAAAGATTGGCGTGTTAAATATTTGTCTGGTACATTAGAGAAAAAGGATTTCATTGAGTTCTTTCAAAAAGAATCAAGAAAATATTTCGAATTTCAACATGATAATGGTGTGGGTAAGTACCAGAAGTACTGTTATTTTTACACCTATTGCAATGCTACATACATTTACATATATTAATTTTCATTGCAATTTTTTGTTGTAATTGCTTTGAAAAACCTTTATTTTACCTTTAAGTTTCAGTTTTTTTTTTTGTTTTATTTTAATAAATATAAAAATATTGTTTAAATATCAAATTGCTATGCAATAATTGTTGGGGATACATTTGCAGCAGTTGTCAAGTAACTAAAAAAGAGCGAGTGTGGCATTTTAAACCACAATTTTATCTTTTATTGAACTTGATATGATTTAAGGTTGAAAATATGGATTGATTTCTTTTTGTAATGAACTTGTCGTTTCAAATGTAGTTTTTATTTATTTATAGGTTTTTATAGATTTTTTTTTCCAAAAGTAGTGTAGACAATAATATATGTAGGTATATATATGCATGTCCAAAAAAATCACAAAGCATCTTTCGTACGGAATGTACCATCAGTTCCGCACCTTGCTTAAGCAAATGACAATTTCATAAAACTCCGAATGCTTACGAAAACACCTCTTGAATTTTCAACTAAGAGATAAGGATTGGCGGAAAGTAATTTTTTCGGACGAAAATATCGGGGCCATCCAAATTAAAAATTTTTTTATCCGAAATAATTACTTTCCGCCGATCCTTATCTCTAAGTTGGCTTTGTACATCTCATGTCATATGATCATAGCAAGTTGAAGGGGCTGCTGTTGACGTATTTAGAAAACTGCAGTCACGAAGTGAAATCTAAATCTTATTTGGTTTAAGTTAAAATTGCAAGTGGTGTTATTCTGTTGAACCAAAAAATAAATTAAGAATTTTATACTTAATTACAAAAAAAGAAAAGAAAAAAATGTAATCCATTGTCATATTATTTTTTTGTGATTAAATTGTCATTGCATGTATAAATTATTTTTCTGAACACCAAACTTAAATTATTTTATTCGTATTTGCAATTTATACAGCTTTTTTATTTTAAAATGTGATAGTTCTATCCTGATGAACCGCAGTGTATAAGATATGAAATGTATGTTTTGTAAATATACCAAAATCAAAATAACACTTGAGATGAAGCAAAATTACCCGAT
The DNA here is from genome assembly GCA_963931875.1 of Pollenia griseotomentosa. Classification (NCBI taxonomy): domain Eukaryota; kingdom Metazoa; phylum Arthropoda; class Insecta; order Diptera; family Polleniidae; genus Pollenia; species Pollenia griseotomentosa. The sequence continues at coordinate 96,393,636 of OZ007563.1, read as the reverse complement.
TTAAATGAAATTACACCTAATATAAAATTGAAGTTTTATTTAATAAAAAGACATTCACAAAGAAGCAAAAACACAACATACTCATTAAAAAAAGATCAATATTAGTCAAACTGTTAAAGCTTAAAAACAATTAATAAAACATAAAATAAAACTTCAAAAATAATGAGCTTGGTTGCATATATCTAGGGAAGGTTCAAAATGCTCATACGAAAGGTTAGCTGTCAAACGAACTGTCATACTGTCTCACTTTTTTCTCAGGCACATCATCATGAATAGATTCATGCTTGAACTACGCTCCCAAATTATCCACATTGACTATGAAAATTAGCCATCGATTTCCGCAACTTTAGCCGACTTCATGATTTAAATGACGCAACTAATTTTTTCACAAATGAAGGCGATGGGTTGATTTAGAAAATAAACTGTCAATTGGACTTAAGGCCATGCGATGTGACACCTCTTGATTTTTTTCCGTAGGACTGTGAAGTTACTGGTTTGTGCTGATAATCCAGCAACAATTGCCGTCTTGGATGTAAACATTGTTCATTTTATTCGTGACATGCAGCCATTAATGCTCGAAAAAAAAGAACGAAATTGGACGTCTGCAATCCATTTCGTCAAGGACAGGCGCGGTGCCTATTTGTTTAAAAACAATTTCAATTGGTAATGCCGTATATTAATCTACGATTGTCTACCATTTTAAGTTTCATGGTTTAAAAAAAATACCGTTTATACCTTATTTAGTAAAAAAAATGCCTGCAGGGATTTTTACAAATGTCCCTTTCGTAATTCAGTTTTACAACTGTTAAAGGCGTTAAATATTCTTCAAACTAAAGCATTTGAAAGTTTCCAGGTAAAAATAAAATTAATTATATGTTGGAATATTGGAAACATTTCTACCCCCAGGCTAGTTTGAATAACTTTTTTTAATAGACTTTAGGTTTTGAATCACTATGATAGCCATCTTTATCCAAATCTATGAGTCATCTCGCGACATTCATTATCGAATTTTTGAAAATATATATATAATGATTGAAGACTTTTCTTTAAAAGATACCGTGACTTTGGTTCAGAAGACTGTCCATTTTTTATCCACAATATTTAAAAAGAAATAATTGTCATCACTGATATCGAATCTTGATTTTATTTGGGTATCTGAAGTAAGAATGCCAAATTACACCTTAGAGCAATTACCCACGCTCTACCCACGGCAGTAAAAATTATACCAAATTCGGATAATTACCCACAAAGTGGCAACACTGCTTGATAGCAATACTCCTAAGCAATACGAAAGCGATTCTTCTAGATAGTAAACTAGCAATATTGCCAGATAACGACTTAAAAGAAAATAGAAAGATCGCCAATATATCATTAGGATGATAAAAAGAAGATTTTGCATTTTAAAAAATATTTATTTTCCTATAACCATAAATTTTTTTTTAAATTAAATTGTTTTTTATTTAAATTACAGTTACAAATAATGTAATTATAATTAAATAAAAGTGGTAAATATAAATAGGCAACATTGAGAAAGAATAGAGAACAAGAATGTATTACATTGTTACAGAAACGAACAAACATTATCTTTATTTACCTTATGTTCGACACTGGAGTTAAATCTTTCTTCGTTTCCCGTAAAAATTTTGTCCAGTAGTTTTTCCGTTTGTCTTTTGCTCTCTAATAGTTCTCTAAAATCTGTAATATATTTTTATGCAAGCATAAAATGTACATATGTACAGCTGCGGTCAAAAAAATAGCACCAGGATATATAAAAAATTTCTTCGTTAGATATTTGTAAATAGGTCAAACTGATTTCATTGAAAATTGTCATAAGATACTTACAGGACTATCGAATTATATATAATAAAAAGCTACTGATTTGGTTTTTTATTTGATATAGAATTTTTAACTTTTTCAAAACAACTCAAAAAACACTCAGTCAAAAAAATAGCACAGCTCTTATTCGATTAAAAATAAATACTTAAACTAAAAATAATTTAAAGATTTTGAATTCTGTTTTTTATGATGTCTTTTCATATTGAAAATAATATTTTGTTGCTTACCCATTATTGGCAATAACCTCTGCACAACGTTTTTGCATCGATTTCACCAGATTTTGGCACCTCTCCTTCAATATTCTATTCCAAATTTGCTGAACTGCCACCCAGAGGGCTTCGGTACTTGTTGGTTGTATTTGGGATACTCCCTTCTTTATATCTGTCCATAAGTTCTCGATTGGATTTAGATTTGGGGAATGAGCTGGCCATTTCATAACGTTTATTTAATTGTCCTGAAACCACCTTTTCTTTTCTTACTAAAACACACGACCAAGCGACATTTTCTTAGAAACATGTGGAGTATTACATCCTGGATTATATTAACGTATAGTGTCTTATTCATGATTGTTCTGATCCAATATATACTCCAAAGTAGGAAAAGCATCCCCATACCATAATGCTTGAACCACCATGTATAACGATTTTCGTTTTGAATTTGGGATTGAATTCAGCGTTAGGGGGTCTTCTGACGTAAGAACGCGATCCTTTGCCTACAAATAAAAAAACCTTGGATTCATCTGTCCAAAGAACATTGCTCCACTTTTCAGTTGGCCATTCCAAATGAGTTCTAGCAAACTCCAAAAGTTTTGCAACATGCGTGAGAACAGGGGCACTTTTCGGGGACTACAGGCATTCAAGTTGCTGTCTTGCATTTTCCGACGAATAGTTTCAAGACTTGCGGTCAAACTTAGCTCCTTTTTTAGCTCTGTAGCTGGCATAAACGGGGTCTTCTTGCATTGTCTGACCAAACACTTAACCATTAATGGTGACAAAATTTTCTTGCGACCACATGTTTCCGACTTTTGAATAAATTTTATTGCATTTACAATCATTTTATTAGAGCACCCAATCAGTTTCTTTTTTAAGAATATGATTTATGCTCAGAATCCATTTTTTTAATAGCACGTTTTTCGGGTGTACAATGCTTTCCACGTCCCATTTCTATGAAAATCAATAATGTAATATGCGCTGAATTATTTTATTTAAAAAAAAAAATATCTTACCTTTAGTATTTGATCCTTTTATTTCAACTATTAAATCATTATGGATATTTTTTAAAGAATTTTTGTTATTCGGTGCTATTTTAATGACTGCGCTGATGCGCACTGGAAAAGAACCGTTAACATCTTTTGGAAAAAATGAAGACGCTCAGAAAGAATATACATATTATAACAGTACTGCATACTTAATTTAAAATAGTTATCACAAGATATTTGTTTTCACTAGAATGAAGAATAGGTTATTGGTGCTATTTTTTTGACTGGCACTGTATATTAATATATGTAGTTATAATTTAAATTTGTTTCTGTAAATATTTTGTAATTTTATTTAAAAAAAATAAAAAGGAAGAAAATTAAAAATTACTTTGATTATTTTCTTCTAAATGACAATTTTGGGATATTGCTAAACAATTGCCTCAAAGCATATCTTCCATTTGTTTGCAGGGATATGTATAAAAAACTTAAAACAAACAAGTAAAAAAGACGGTCAAACCCGACCATGTGATACCGTACACCACAGTATTTAAACAAATTTTTGAGAGTAGACCATACTTGGGGCACATGGGCTATTTTTAAAACGCTAGAACAAAATTATGTTAAGAGCTTTTTGTATTGGAGCTATGGTTAAATATGGACTGATTTATGGTGTTACAAATATTTTTTTTGATCCAAATTTATTCGATTTATTTTACTATTTTACTATATTAATATTCCGGAAAGAAGATTATATGGGAGAAATTCTTTTATATTTTTTCATATCATTCTTCACTATAAATTTATTTTAGATATTTCTGGGAATGCAAAAACTTGCGATAAATAGGAATTGTAATATGAAGTGCATTAAGAAATACCCTATTGTGGTGTTTTTAAACATTTTAGATTACTAACAATATCTTTACTGAAACAAAAGCATTCCTTAGAGTTTATTGTTACATAAAACACACCACTGGGAATCCAATATCTTGGAAATTTCGATGTTGCTAATAAATTCCCGATAAAATCGTATACGGATTTTATGTAAACGCTGCTTTTGTGAAGGCCGAAATGGAACATGTTAAAAGTACTTCTTTATACACCTGTGTTCTACTTTGTATTTGAAACTAAATATAGTTTTATAATACCACTTGTTGCAATAACTTCTTTACCATGAAAACATATAACACTTAAAGTCAAGATTAAACCTCCATAAATTTAATTGAAAAACAATAAAAGCAATGTTATATATTTGTATCTAGTGTCTAAATAAAAACCACATGAATTACAATAATTTCAAAGAAAAACTTACTATTTATACAGTTACTTATTAGTTAAATAAAATACATAATTCAAATATAATATCATTAATAGACGTATAAATAATATATGTATAAATAAATAATTATAAATAAAATAAAAAACTGGCAAGTCATTGTTGAATATGATGTTACGAATATTAATTTTCAATATTCGTGAAAACGAATCCGAATACGAATAGCTGCGCCAATACTCGCCGACTACTAAATTCTACCGCGAATCGATATTTCAAATTTGATTAAAAAAATATACCCTGTTTGCGTCAATAATAATGAATTAAAAAAACTGTCGAAATTGCTAAATTTAGTTTACATAATTATGCCATTCCGATGATTGGATACTAACACACCGAATCGAAACAAGCTTGAAGTAGAAAAAGGCTTCAAAACAATTTTTTTCGAAGTTCAATATTGCTCTACAGAGATTTCATTACAGATGTTTAGATTAGATCGCCTTCCGGAAAAATTTTAGCCGCCGCTGACTACTTATGATATACATATATACATATATATATATATATACATATATTAGCATAATTTAAGAAGGCTTTGCTCTATTCAGTCCAATAAAAATAAAAAAATCGACAACAAAATTATCTTTAAGATATGCAAATTATTAATTTTGGTTACAAATATAAATCTTCAACTCATGTGTTACTAAATTGCATTATTCCTTACAAAGTTAATACATTCTCTTCTTAATACATAATCATTTTTTTAATTTTTAATATCAATTGCGAAAGAGTTTAATAATTTTAGTCCTTTATAGAAAAGAGATTCAAAACTGCATTGTTGTTGTGGGTACCCGCTCTATTCTAAATATTTCTGCCTTTCTCAATCTATGCGGATGAACATCACCCACATGTCGTACTTGTTTGCAAAGGTACTCAGGTGCATTTCCCTGTTTCATTAGGGAAATCTAAAAATTAGGTATACTTTAACCTAAAGATAGCAATAAGTTAAGGACGGTTTATCCTACCTGGTAGATTAAAATGTAGTTGTTATAATGGAACAATTTTTATACGGCCTGTAAATTCTACCTTCTAGCTATCGGTAAGGCTTTAAAATGGCCCTAAGTTTATATTTTTCATATGGCCACAGTATTTCTCTCTCTTTGCACAAACAGCAAACAAAACTTTACTTAGCGATAAACAGAGAGACTAAAAAATTTGTAGTGTAGGGTAAAATTCGTCGTTCGACCCAGTTGTGTTCTTAGTATAATGAATGCCCCTTTGTTTTAAACAAAACGCTTTTTAACGAAAATGTCACTAAGCAGATTCTCGTTCAGCGTGTTAAATAATTAAAGGAACAATTTTCATTTCTAGAAAACGATAAAGTTTATCGAAATTTTAAAACATCTATCTATCTTACATGTAGTTAAGGTGCAAACAGAACCATGTTGTCGTAAGGTCGCGATGTGTTAGTAATTTAACATGATATGAACAAATAAGACTTTACCTTTTTAATGCTAATTTGGAAATAAGTAAGGGTATTCACGTCACAAGTTGCACCCTTGCAAGAAACCAAAAGTGCAAAAACATAACAACAACCACAAGGACAGTTATTTACGCACAACTAATTGTCTGTGTGGTTGTTGTTATATTTTTGCACTTGTGCTTTTTCGCAAGGGTGCAACTTGTGACGTGCATACCCCCAGTATTTTTTGTTTGCTTTTTACTTTACTAAAAAAAGGTTTTACTTTGCGTTAAAACAAAGGTTGTTTTATTTTTTGTTAATTTTATGTATATTTTTACACTTTAGCAAAATATTCATAAAATATTTGCTTGAATTAGGCGAATATTCGGTGATACGAGTACGAATATTCATGACATCACTAATGAAAAAAATTATTTATTTTAATAATATTTTTTTAATCTCATTTAAGCGGCTTGTGTTTTGTGGTTAAAACTTGTTATTACACTAAAGTTTTTTTTATTTATTGTAAATTGTTTCTATTTTTTGAAATAGTATGTACATAGTTTCAGTTGTGTTGTTTTTTGTTTAATAGTTGTTGCATGTTGTTGTGGCAAAAACAAAAAACGTGATGTGTTTTTTTTTTTGAAGGATTTTCCGCCAGCACCGTAAATAGCCATGAATTTCCGTATGTTATGTTTACTTTACTTTTAATACAAAACAATTGCTAGACAAGTTACAACAACAAAAAGTTATATACAAACATACATATGTACTTTGTGAAAAATTTTTATAATACAATTTATTTTATTATGGCGTTTATAAAAAAAGAAGTTTTTTTTATTACTTTTTTTCTTTTTATGCCCTTCTCCACAGGTGGAAATATGTATACTCTTTTGGGTTTTAAGATTGCCATTTCCTTTGTAATATCTACAATATTTATCTAAGACCCTATAAAATATAAATTTTCTGGATCCTTATGAGTAGCGAAGTTGATTTAACGATGTCCGTCGGTCTGTGTGTGTGTTGAAATTAGTTTTCCGAACACCCCAGATATGATGTATACTAGGTTTTTATTTTTATGTCACATATACCCCAGATTTGTTTGCTATCGAAATTTTGCCAGATCGGTCCATAAATCGCTGAAATTTGAGCAAAAAACCACAACTGCCTCTAATTTTTGTCATAAAATAACATGTTGTTTTTTATGCACTTCACCGAAAGTAATAAGGTACAAATACAAAGTGATCGAAAATAACAGTTATTATCAAAATTTCAGTTTAAAAAGTCCAACAAAAAGAATTTGTCTATACATACGTTGTTTGAGTTCAAGAATAAAAATTGGGAATTTTTAACAAGAAAACAAAATCTTATTAATGAGTACCTTAAAAAACTTTAAAATTTAAAAGCCTGTAAAAAAATACTTTTTATGGGGAAAGCCGCACCATTTTCTCCCTTAAGTTGTTCATCAAAATCCTTAACATGAAGATAAGAATTATTTTCTATAAAAATCTTAATTAACCCTTTTACGGTCATAGCGATCGGAATAGGATAAATAAAATCTGGTTTTGATTTAGGGTTACTATTGATGACTAAAAATATAAAATAAAAAAAAATTATTTTTTTTTTAGTTTTTGATTGGTGGTAAATATATTCCCTCTGCCTCCGCCGGGTAAAGTAATACCATGTCCACTTTTTATATATTGTTCAATTTCTTCCTCGTCCGATTCCTTATCGTCTTCGGACTGCTCTAGATCTGATGGTAAACCGTATAACTCATTTAGCACCAACTCTATTTCATATTCTTTTAGTACTTTCTTGCTCATTTTCAGACAACCTTTAGTATAAAAAAAAACAAACATGGTTAGAGGGAATATTCTTCCCACCAAAAAAAATCCCACAAGGAAAGCAATGTAGAAGAAAAGTAAAAGATATGTCTCTTTTCTAAGATATTAAATATAAATCTATAAAACGTAGAAGAACTTACCATATATCACCACGAGATTTCGAAGATATATACCGATTTCGTTCGCAGTTGCAAAAACACCTGTTTTCAATTTACAGAAGACCCGTCTCGAAAAAAATATTTATAATCTGTCACATACAATGTTAAGAAAACATACTTTATTTCTTTCAATTAATGTTGCCAAATCAAAAAAAAACAACTGCGACTGATCAGTTACCTTACCAATGAAGAAAAGTTGGTGGGAAAATTATTCCCTCTACATGTAAAAGGGTTAAACAAAGTTTTTCTATTAAAATCTAAGCGAATAACAATATTTTTTTTTGTAAAAATATTTTCAGCCTTGGTTTATACATACCTTTTCGATGGGATTTTTTAATTAAAAGTTTGGAATTTTTTTTATAATATCTTCCGGTAAGAAACTTTTTATTAAAAACACCTCTCGGTGGGCCGTTAGGTAAGGTTAGGTAAGTTGAAAGGCTGGTGCTAAGGCAACTTCACACCCTCACCCAAACACCATTATGGCTCATTTTAACGCCTCAGTTACTTAGAAGAGAGGAGAAATAAAATGAAGTAAAAAGTGAAAGGAAAAAAGTAGAGGAAGATAAAATATCGGACCAAAAAACAACCATACTAAACAAAAACTGCCCTATGTGTACCCCGTACCCAGGCTCCTGTTGCGCGAATCACATAAGATTCTCGAGCCCGCAACCCAACATATCCCCGAATTCTCCTAAGAATCTACTGTGTAGTCACTTTAGCCTGCTGTTCTGCAGCCTGGGGAAGTGGCACAAAATGTGATGAACTGTCTCCAGCTCCTCCGGGTCCTCACACAACCCGCACATAACCGACAAGTTATACACCATTGCAACGCCACCGCCAACCTGCCTATCTAATGCCGTTCTGACGCAGACCCTGCTCTTGCCCAGCAGCGCATCCGAATTGGACTTTCTAAGCACCGGCCACAGCGTGCGCGATACCCGGCAGGTCGATTCCAACAGACCCGATTAGTCCAGCTCAGTACACATTTCCTTATTTATCCAAAAAAGAAGCCTTGTAGAGGACTGACCACCTCCAGTCAGTCAGGATTCTCCATTTCCGAGCCCATTATCGCCAACTCATCAGCCATCTCATTGCCGGTGATGTTGCAGTGACCCGGTACCCAGCACGGCCTAAACACATACTTCCCTAAGATTTCTCCTAGAGCCTTTCTACAATCATCCACTAGCTTGGAAATTCACATAACAACCCATCTGCCTGGTTGCCCACATATATAGTGACCTCCGAGCACCTAGGAATGTAGGAACGTGTCATAAAGCCTGTTAAAATATCTTTTTAATGATACCAAGATCATGGAAATCGGTTTAGCCGATTCTGAGTTATTGTAGTTTAAATGGAGCTCTTTTCGACCATTTTCGCGTTTTTTCGAAAACGTTCCCACTGTGTCACGCCCAAAAAATCGCAAAACAGTCATTTCTAAAAATGAGAGTATGTTTGTATTGATCAAATTTAGCTATGAACAAAATTTCATCGATATCTGAGGGGGTCGGGTTCAAAATTTCAGTTTTATCTCGATTTTTAAATGAAATTCATCATCTGTGAAAATGGCAAATCCCCTATACAATCAGCCCCTATCTAAACAGCTCTCCATAGGCATCAATAATACTCCGGGCAAACGCCAAAAATCGATCCTACACGGAAAGAATTATATACTAAATCACCTTCTCATTCATTCTGGTCCAAGCGAACAATTTCTTATTGTAAACATATGTGTGGCTTGATTTAAGCAAAAAGTTATGACCCAAAGCGAACTTATATTTACTTAAATATTTACAGCTAAAAAAAAATTAATTTTTATTCTATTTAAGTCAAGTTTTTCTTGCTTATGGCCAATTGCACCAATTTTATTTTAATATCATTTCATGTTTAAATATATGTAGTTTTAGTTTTTATTTGACATGAAAAACGAATTTTAAACATAAATTTATGTTTAAATAAATTGGTGAAATTGGCTAATTTTAAAAATAAATTGGTGAAATCGGCCCTTAATATTTTACAAACTACATAAAAATGTGTAGCATTAGTTAGTTTAATATTCAATTTTCATGATTGATATTACAACACATTTATGTTTAAAATCGTTTTAAATACAAAATTCTCTTTTTCACTAAACACTTAAATAAAACTTAATTCACCGATGTGGCACATTTAAATTTAACTTAAGTTTTTATTTGAATAACTTAGCAAGGTGGCCTCAATATGAGAACAATACAAAGCAATAACATTCAGCTGTTTTTTGAGAGCACCTTGCAAATAAATAAACTTTTAATTAAATTTTTTTTTATTTAGTAGTGCTACCATACTTTTATCTTAATTAAATAACACTTTTCAAATAAAACTTAAAAAATCAATCTGTATTTAAATACGATTTAAGTTTATATGAAAATTAACTTAATATAGATTTAAATACTATCCTGGAAATTGGACATAGGAAAACTTAATCTTAAGTTGATAGCAAAAAAGTTTTTAAAAAGAACTCGGTGAAAAAACCATTTTTATCAAATAAAACAAACCAAAATTAAAGAAAAATTTCTTTTAAAATCAAGGCGAATTCATTACAGGTATTCTTGGTACTGCAACAAGTACAACTCGTACAATAACCACAAGCAATTTGTTTTTGTAAAATCATTGTACAATGTCAAAATAGGAACAAAGATAATAAACAAAATTTTGGCATCCAATAATCATAAAGCTAAAAAAAAAGTTATCTGCAGGGCTTTTAAGACCACCTGTAATGAATTCGCCTTCTTTATAATATAAAATTTTAAAAACGTAAACAAAAATGTTTTTTCATTGAAAATTCGTATGATTAACTTTTTAAATTTAACTCAAGATGTTTTGTTTGAAATTAAATTATTTTTGTGTTTTCATATTGAATATTTGAAAACAAAATAAAGGACGAACAAATAAACAATTTTGACACATTTGGAATTTTCTTTTAATATTTTCAAAAGAAAACCAAATACGTTTACGACGAAACTGTGGGTACGACCCAATTGTGTTCCTGGCATTAAAAAAAACTTCCGGATAAGTTCTTTTTATATTAAATACCTTTTTTTATTGAAATTTTTTTTTACAAAAAAAAAAAATAATAATTAAAACATTTGTTAAAAATATCTAGTAACTTTTAATTGCAAGCAAAATTGTTCTCTTTAATTAAAGATGTTTTCATCTACTATATATTATCTGATTAAGCAACCATAACTGTCAGATACTGCACTCATTTTATTATAAAAAATATTTAATATTTACATATAAGTATACTCAACTTTTTGCTTTTCATATTAAAGAGTAAAAAAAGTGGGTCATATTTTTAATATAAAAACAAATAAGGAATAATAAAACATTCCACAAAATAGTTCTAGTATTGTAAAATAACAAACAAAAAAACTGAATATTTAACAGGGTTCAATTACGTTGTCTTAACGAACAAAATGGAAATTAAAAAAAATTTGATTTCCTAAAGTTGCAATAAAATAATATTCTTCAACAACAAAGATTAAGAAAGAAAATTATGTTTATTTTTAAAAAATTCATTAATTTACAACTTTTGTTAGTGCTAAAAGGAAAAATGAGAGAATGAGAAAGAAAAACAAGGATAAATTATTTTGTTTAAACAAACAAACAAACAAAATGATTTAACAAAGCAAAATAAACATAAGCAAATATATTAAAAACAATTTTCAAATAAAAGTTATTAGAACAAAAGTTCATTGAACTTTTGCTTAGTGGCTGTTTGCAAATAAATTATTAATTAATTATTAAAACATAAACAACTAGTGCCAGAAACTGTTGAAACTTTAAAATCATTAAGAATATAATTGCGTTGCTGTTTTAATTATTCTCGTAGTAAAAAAACAAACCTTTTTTTCCTCTAGTATAATTATTTTATGAAATGCTTAAATAAGTTAATTATTTAAGGAAACAATTAAATTAACAGCAGCGAAACCATAATTATATGTAATAAAAATGTTAAATAATAAATTAATTCAAGTTACAAATAATAGATAAAAACCAGTTAAGCAACTGTATATGAAATAATTAAAAGTGAAATACAATTAAAAAAGAAAAAAACTATATTTATGATAAGGAAATGATAAAAAAACGTATCAACCTGGAAAGCCTTTCTAAACCATCTACTTAAACAAAACTTAAAGTCATGCCTGTTGCCAGTAACAAAAACAAGTCCTCATAAAAAACCAGTTTTAAGAAATACAGTAATCCTTTACGTTGTCTCGATTTACGTTGCTTCGGTATGCGCAGTCATATTTTATGTGTCTTCTAAATTTGATTTGCGTTTATTTATGTCGCCTCAGTTGCTTTGAAAATATGTATAAGTAAAAACCGGGGATATTAATTAAAATTCATATTTGATGCATGATTAAAAAAACTAGGGCAACAAATACAGCAGTACAACAAAAATGTCTAGACTAGAATGCCAAAGCAAAAAATTGTTTGTTATTTTGTAATTTTTTTTTTTTTTACATTTTACCACAGGTATAAGTTTGTCATTTCGTTTGTAATATCTACAATATTGATCTTAGTTCCTATAAAGTTTATATATTTTGGGTCCTTATGACTAGCGACTTAACGATGTCCGTCTGTCCGTATGTATGTTGAAATGTGTTTTCCGAATACCCCAGATATGTTGGGAAGTAGGCTGGTATGCATTTGCACAATATATATTGGGGAATGCTATTGAAAATCAGCCACATCGGCCCACAAATGGCTGAGATATAACAAAAAAAAAAAACGACGATTTCCTTTAATTACCATAAATCTCTTATTTTAACCCAGAAACCTTTTACTTTTAAAAGTCCCCATTCTATCTATGAACTTGTATGTTTTTAAGCGTCACTTTTAATAAATATAGTAGAATGCTAGTAGTGGCAATTAACAAAATCTGTTTATTAATCAACAAGGGAAAGACAAGTTACTAGTTTTTTCCTCCCAAAATATTGGTTTTGTCACAGTTGGGATTTTGATTTACATGAACACCTGCACCACGTATTGAGTTGTATAAAAGCACTTACCAACTGCCCCAGTGTGTGCTCCACAAACACACACACAGGTCGCAATTAAGTGTATAGTCCGATAAAGATTATAAACGCAACCCCTTGTTTAGGAGCTGGAACTATCTAGCCTCCCATGCTTAAGTAATAACCAGCAGCTTCTTTTGAGTAGCAAAAGAACACAGATGAATCATCCTCACAAATCGAACCACTCAAATGATTCTCAGGAACATTCTACCCTCGTAATTTTGTGGTATGTCACTACGTGTACGCCTTCTGCCAAATGCTCTTGGGAAAAACACTATTTGTCAAGAAGTTTCTTTAGTTCAAAACACACTATATGTAAGAAGCCAACGCTCTACCACCACTCCCCACGCTCCGACACCTCATTTTCGCCTGCTTTAAATTTCAGAACCATCTACGGCTCACCCCTGGGGCACAGTCTTCCAATAAACGGCCTTACTATAAACTAACAGACTACTTCTCACCTCAGGTACTTCAATCTTTTTATTTCACTTTTCAGCACAGAATACCACAGAACTGTCACGAGACGGAAGATTTTGCGTTTTTTTTTTGTCTCTTTTTAAGAAAGCTGCCCTTTTTGCATTTCTCTTTGCATCATCTTTTATGCCGCAATACAATGAAAACAAATTTATTTAGTTGAGATTTATTTGCAAAGCTTTTGTAAAAATTAACTTTTAAGTTTACCACAACACAAGTAAATAATATTTAAGTAAATAAATAACATTATAAAACAACAAAAAAATTAATAAATACATTTTTTTTGCACAAAACACAACGTTTGTTGAACTAACGCATTTTTTTAACGTGGTCTGTGTTTTGTTATTTTAGTTTTGATCATGCCATTTGTGTTGATTGTTGCTGCCTGTTTTTACACATTGCCACTTCACGTCCAAAAAAAGCTTTCTGTCTTTTTCTTCGAAAGCTGCCCTCGCAACTGATTTGGGCCTTTTTCACACGTAATTTTTTACAGTTCTGTGGTATTCTGTGCTTTTCAGTTTCAAACCCGAGCATGTCAGGGGCGGTACTGACAGTTTATACTCTTGTTTCTACTAAGACAAACTGTTAAAATCTTCACCAACACACACCAGCAAAACCAACGCACATCCAGTACACTGAAAGAAAAATGCTTAAAATATATAAAGAATCGTTTTCATAAAAAAATTTCACTGGTTAAATGAACATTTTCATTGTCCAAATGGAATTTCGTAGTTAAAATGAAGTATTTTCGTTAAATCGATTCATTGGATTTCGTAATTACGTTAAAAATTTTCATTGGATATATGAAAACTAAAGTTTGTCCAAGTTAAACAAAAAATTTTAATTGGGAACATAAAAAACAATATACAAACATAACTACATATACATATTCATAAATTAATACAAAATTATAGTTTCCTTAAAAATATGTTTAATTGCTATTAAAAAATGTAAGATTTAATTATCTAATGTAATATGCCATTAAATTTATGAAATCAAATTTTTTTTATAAAAGCAACATAGCTTCATAAATTTAAATTTTCATTATGACAATGAAAAATGTCCTTATAGTAATGAAACAAAAACTTTCAATCCATAAATACGTATGTTTTTAGTATGTGCTAAGTATAAACAAATAAATGTTCTCCTTTAAAAAAAACACACCCTTATTTTAAACTGTTGTCAACCAAATGATGTATACGAAAAAGCTTGTTCTCTCGTTATGTGGTCTTTTTTTTATTATGCGTTAGCAAAAAAAATCAACGTTGTTATTGTTGTTATGTTATGACAATTTAATCTCATATTTACGCTCTTAATTGAGCAATGGCAAAAAACATAGTTTTTTTATTCAAAAACTACACTGCCCCAGTAGGCTAGCTGGTAGTGAGCTAGTCTATCAGCACCGAGGTTGCGGGATCGATTCCCGCCAGCGACTCTGGTTAAAAAAAAAAGTTGAATCAGAGAACAACTTTGATTAAAAAAAAAAAAAAAAAATTCAAAAACATTTAAAAAAAAATCCCGCCTGGTAAAAAAAAAGTTGAATAAGAACAACTTTGATTAAAAAAAAATTCAAAAAAAAAATTTTTACTTTTTTGAAATATTCATCCAATGAATAACATTCATAGATCTAATGTAATGTTTCATTAAATACATTTTAATGAAAAAGGTTTCATTGATCCAACGAAGCGCTGCATAGGTTCCTTTTCAATGCAATTTTTCATGGGATTAATGTCAAAATTCATTGGTATTCTGAAGAAAATTCTTTCAGTGTAGATCAGACTTTTTGCCAACCTCTCAATTTCAAGACAAACCAACAGCATCGACTCTACTCACGACTAAAAAGACTACGGTGTAAGTCTTCACCACAACACCAACCCAAAAAAATTTTATCATTTTGGGA
Organism: Pollenia griseotomentosa; assembly: GCA_963931875.1. Taxonomy (NCBI): domain Eukaryota; kingdom Metazoa; phylum Arthropoda; class Insecta; order Diptera; family Polleniidae; genus Pollenia; species Pollenia griseotomentosa. The sequence continues at coordinate 96,378,437 of OZ007563.1, read as the reverse complement.
AGCACTAATGGTACATTTAAAAATATAAGCGCACAATTATGGTCTACGCAATAAGACATACAGAGATACAGTAAAGTAATTGACAGAACTCTTAACAATTGTTATAAAAAATATAACATTTCAAGTGTCACGGCAATTCTCTTACTACGAAGCAGGTTTGTAATGAAGAATAAAAAATAACTGTAACAAAACATTCACCGCCCTTTTCATAAACTATTATTAAATTTAACAAACGTTTATTAAGGATAATTTTCATAGAAAATTTGTTCTTTAATTTAAACCTTTATTAAATTTAAAAAATTTTTTTGAATACAGGTATCAGTGTGTAAAGCTGATCGTTACATCCAACAATTTTTACATGCGCTGAATAAAGCATTTTATGTGTCAAAAATGTATTGCTTCAAAGTGGGAACTCGCCATATAAGCGATATGGTAAACAAATTTTTAATATTTCTACCTTAAAAACCTGCTTCGTTGGAAGCTCTATTTTTATAAGGAACGTGCAACACTCCCACTTCACACAGAACGTATTATTACAGAAATTATCTTAAAGCCAAAGACTCCTTAACTAATGAAAAATACTCACTCCATAAAAAGACATCTTTTCGTAGCATTCTCTTCAGAAAAAAGAGTAAGCCGTGCCACCGCGGGCTACTGACTCCCGTGGTTCCAGATAGCCACGAACACTAGTGAGTACCCCAAACTGATAAAATCCGAAAAACTTCAAGAGCCGTAACATTCGATTGTTTACAGCAATCTTGGTATGCATCACCAATTTTCCTCAGTGGATGTAACACCACGAGGCCTGACTCTTCAAGGTGCTTTAACTATGCCCCCTAGCACATCCCCTAGGGGAAATGGTTTTGGCCCATATCATATGAGCTAGAAGGGCCAAACTAGGCGCAGATATTTTTTAGCCAGATCGGTCTATTATTTTACCTGGCCGTCATGCAAGTGTCTTCCCTAATTTAAAGATTTAATATGATTAGGGTCCATTGATAAAATTGAGCTCAAATTAACTCTATATATACATATAAGATTTTTTTTAAATCTTATAGTAAACTACATAAAATTCTTAGAAAATCGACTTAAAAATGTATATGCCCACCTTTGCCAAAAAAATAAATGTTTGAAAAAATAGCTTTTTCCAAAAAGAAATCGATTTTTCTAAATAAAATTGTTTAGTAAGGTAGTTCTTTTGCAGTTTATATTTTTCTACACTTAAAATTTTTTTAAATTAACCCATTAACGCCCAAGAAGAAACTGCTAGTAAAAACTTTTTTGTATTGTTATTTATTTCCAAAGTGTGGATAAAATAAAAGAAATTCATTGAACATAGTGCTGCTTTTTGAGAAAAATGGTGCACAGTTCGCATCTTCATCGGGACTTACAATGTCAAACAATACATTGCAACTGATTTGCTATCCTTTCAGCATTAAGGATATAGTTTTAACGATCAGCATCATTTGCTGCAGCACAAGTTAAACGTTTTCTAGAAATTGAAGGCGGCAAAGAGGCCCTAGTAATATTTCTTTAAAACGACGATTGGTCAATAGAAGCTGTATTATCAGTTCTTTTTGACAAGATCTATAACAACAGAGCGTTACTTATTGACAAATCTACAAGATACGTAAAAATGAACCACCAAGGCTTTATTCATATAATTGATTGGTCGAAACCTCGCAATGCCTGGTTGTATTATACACAAATAATCTTTGTAAAGTAAAGTCAGCATTTCCTTTTCGAGTCCTACACCATCTCTTTACGTTTCTAAAGATACCCTGATATTTCTGCCTTTTAACTTTTTTTTAAAAAATAGAAAGTGGCTCATCGTCACTGTCATTCCAATCTAAACAAGAATTATGATTTTTTTAGACATAAAATGTATGGGAAAAAACTTCACTTTTTTCGGGATAGGGGTGAATAAGTCTTAAGGCCCAACCAGAATGTGAATAACGTAGCTTAAGCAACTGAGCAAATACATGTAAATCATATGTGTAAAACCATATTGAACTTAAGGAAACTTTATGTTAAGTTTTATAAAACTGTCATTTGCTTAAGCAAGGTGCGAAACTAATCGCTCATTCCGCCCATTGTCTCCATATGGGGACAGCTATACAAAATCATACCTTGTAATAAAATGTTACACTTTTTCTTTAACTAAATGATTTTAATATCATCAATACCCTTTTCAGACAACATATAACTTGTATTTTTTTATTTTAAGCCACTTAGCACAAACAAATAACAAATTTTAAATGAACAAAGTAAACCAAATTTTAATCGATAAATAAAAGTTTTGAAAACCACATTTGTATTTTCTACGGTACCTTGTACGCTTTGTTACAATTTTATAAGGGCCTTTAGATGAGATTTTAGTTCTTACATTCACCCAAGTAAAAAAATTTTCAAGTCGAGAGGCGCGGATAAGGGTTTGATTTTAGGCCCATGGTTTCTTCGGAGAATTTTCTTAGAATTTTATGTAGAATACGTTTTTGCTATACGATTTTTAATTTTTTTTCATCCATACAAATTAACCCGCCCTAATATACATACTAAGGGTATTCATTTAAAGTTTTTTTTTTTTTGGTTGGAAAAATGGAAAAAAGGAAAATTACACTCTTATTGACGTGAACGGTATTTTTTTAGTTAATAGTAAAAAGTACAAAAGTTTTAACTGTCAAAATAAATCTGTAATAAAAGTGGGGTGCTTTAAAGTCATGCGAAATAAGGCCATTCAATAGGGAGATAAAGCCTTTTTTTCCCCCATTTGAATGGGAGATAAAGCCATCATGGCCTTAGCTCACATTAGCGATATTAGAAAATGGCTTTATCTCTCATTTCAGTTTTGAAGAACTTTTGCATTTTACATTGATTAATAGTTTTCTTATTTTTATAATTAAGAGTCTTCCCGGAGACACAAAAGTTAAGTATTGAAATCTGGCTTCGCATACTAAAGTTTTTCTGCGTGGCGGCCTGCGGCCGCGCTTACGGGTTTTCTCCTCCAGTAGGACACGGCAGGTGGCTTCGCTGAATAAAGTTTTCCTGCGTGCGTCACAAGAATAAAAAAATGACTTTTCCCGGAAACACTAAAGTAAAGTAACAATATTCTGGAAAAATATGACTTTATCTCACATTTGTGAAAAAAAAATATGGCTATATCTCTCATTTCGCAAAATTTTAAATATGACCTTATCTCTCAATGATTGTCCAATAAGGCTATTATGGCTTTATCTCCCATTCAATTGAGCAATAAAGCCATCATGGCCTTATTTCGCATGACTTTAAAGCACCCCCCCTAATAAAATGTAATCAAAATGCCAAAAAACGCTGTTAAAAGTGAAATAATTGATTTTTTAATTGTCACATAATTTTAACGTTCTTTTTTAATATTTTTTTGTATAGAATTCATTTTTAATTTTGTTTTGAAAAACTACGTTTTAAAAAAATTAAAATTTGATTTAATTTAAACAAAGTTTTTAAGAATCATAGTTGATTATCTTAAAAAGAGATGTAAATTTTAGTACTTTTTGTGAAAAATAACAAAATTTTTAATGGAGTGCCACCCACACTCAATTTGACGTTTATGAATTGCCAACTCTTTAAAAATTGTAAAGTTGTAATTTTCCAATCTGATTTGTTTACACTTGGTTAAAGCTTGCTTAAATTGCAACTTTCGCTGGAAAAGTTTTTCATTGTGTTTGTTGTAACAAAAATTACATTTTTCCAACCAATAAAAAAACTGAAATAAATACCCTTACTAACGGTAAAGAGTATATAAGATTCGGCACAGCCGAGTATAGCAAATTTACTTGTTTAAGTTTGTTTTTATTTTTTGTAGCTGACTGAACTTTTCCTTATTTTTTAAGTTTTAAATAAAAGATATATCGTCAGCTCATTATGAAATTACCATGATATGCGCCAAACCAATAATGTGCTGACGATATGTAATAAGTTTAAAATTATAGATATGTCGTTTTGTCTTACATCTTTAGTTTCCGTAACCATTAATAACGTAAAAATTAAGAACTTAAAGCTTCGTTCACAATCAGAGAAACAATTTCGTTTTTTCTTCTATCTTTTTCTTCCCAAGGTATTTCATACATTTTCCTTTCATTTTTAAAACAAAAATGTAACTAAAATTTTTTTTAAAAATGTAACTAAAGTTGAGTCAACTAGAACTTCACCAACAATTTGTATGAAATTGTTTCTCACGTTTAAAATAATTTTTTTTAGTTTGAAATTAAAATTTTAACAAAATGTTGTAAAAAATAATAATAAATGCATAATATTGTTGTGGCTAAAATTTGCAATCGGTATCTTAATGCAAAATGTGTGTGGTTGCAAAAGAAATTGTTGCTCTATTATGAACACCAAGTGAAAATGTTTTTTTGATTGTGAACGAAGCTTAAGTTTTCTACAAAAACTGCCTGAAGAGTATTTTTGTTTGTTTGTGGAATCGGACCGTTTCCACAAACAAAGAATAATAAAACTATTTGACAAGCAGTTTATCTAAACAAAACAGTCTGAAAAGCGAATTTATTTTTCAAAAAATTGTTGGATGAGCAGTTTCTTTAAAGAAAACAGTACGATTAGGAGTTGTTCTAAAGAAACCTGTATGATTAGCAGTTTTTCCAAAGAAAATTTTCCGATCAATAGTTAAAAAAAACGTTGTCTTTATTGTAAAACGGCCGAATGTTGGGCTTAATTGCAATAAACTGCTCAGCGAATTGTTTATACAATGGTTTGAAAATGAATTTCCTGACAGTTCACAAAATAAAATGTTTTTGAGTAAAATTATTCCAACGGACAATTTTGGAAGATACCAGTTTTTAAGAACGTTCTGACAAGCAGTTTTTCTAAAGCAACGGCCGAATGTTTAATTGTATTATATATATATATATGTCCTTTATTTATTTAAATACAATATAGATACAGCGATGTAACATAAAATACTTAAATAAATTGTTCACGAAGAACATAGGGCGTCAATTGTATTATATGAAACTATTGAATGTTCGATCTTTGTATAGAAAACTGCAGGAACCGAGAAACCGTTTTTATATAAAATTAATTTTTTTGTTGTAGGAAAAACTGCGGACCGAAATGATGTTCAGTTTTATTATATAAAACCGCCGATTGTTTAGTTTTATTATATAACTGCGCAAATAACTGTTGTTTTTTTTGTAGAAAACCTATTCGAAACCCCGTTTTTTTTTGTAGAGACTGTAAGTGAAGACTTTTTTTGTAGATAAATCTGGCTTATAAACAGTTGCCTGGGAAAACTGCCTGAGTTTTTTTCTAGAAAGTTGCCAGGCTTGTTATTATTCTCTATTATCTTAATCAGATTAGCAACAGTCTTTGTTTTATGCGGCGTTTCAAATTTATTTTTGAAAGATTCTAAATCACTTCGTTTATGAATGCAGTGTTGATGTCAGTAACTCTTGATTAAATGCATAAAAAATATTTTCTTATAGTTGAATCAACATTTATTTTTATATAAAACGAGTAAGATTTATATAAAACGCTTATTTCAATTCAGTTTAAAAAAAATGAATAATTAATTAATATTTATTAAAAAAAAATTTATAAAATGTAAACAACAAGTACATCACTTAAAGACTGTCATAACCTTGAACTATATTCAAATACAGAAAGTTAACTGTCAAGATTTGAATAATTTTTATTTATACACTTTTACAAATTAAATATTTTTTGCATTAATATTAATAACTAAACGTGTCTACAGGTGAATGGTTGTATGTGTGTGTGAAAAATAATTTTATTTTGTATTTTCTTCTCAGACTTTGCACTCATTTTTGATTTTGATTTTGTTAAAAAAAAAAGAAAAATAAAACTTGTTGTTTTTTTAATAACTTCCATAAAATCATAAAAACAAAACCGGTGTTTGCTGTTACCAGGTTATTGCTTGAAAATAAATGATTATTTACTGTTTTAATTACACTTTGAGGCAAAAGTTTTTATTTTTAAAACAAATTGTTTTCAAATTCATTTTGTGTCATTAAGGCGCGTTTTCACAACTTACCGATAGCTAAAAGTAGACTTTAACCGGCCTTATAGAAACAAGGTTTATCCTAATGGTTGGTTAAAGTAAAGTTGTAATAATGGAACACTTTCTATACGGCCGATAAAATCCAACCTTTAGCTATCGGTAAGTTGTGAAAACGGGGGTAAATGTCTAAATACACTGTCGCTCACCTGAATACGACGGTAATTTGCTTTTAACAAATTGATTTTCATCTTTAAAATGTAAAATGGTTTATATTTTTTTTTTTTTTAAGTAGACAGTAAAAAGTTTTTTTCGATTAATTTTAATCAAATTCAAACTATTTTCATCAAATTTGTCCTAAATGGGGGAAAAAATGCTTTGTCAAATAAGGAAATCCGAAAAATAAAAGCATATAAGGAATGAGGTCTTAATAGTAGCCAAATGGCGAACAAAATCGGTCGAACTCGCTGTGTAGTCAATAATTATTTTGTGCAACCCATCGAGGTCCGGAAAAATACGAATAGCGGTACTTATATCGTTGTTTCGGCAGCAGATAGAAGAAATATCCTCAGGAGTGCCCTCAACTCCTCAGAATTCTGCGGCAAAAATCAAAGAAAAAATTGATGTTAAGGGTAGATTAGGAACTGTAAAGCTTATGTGTACTCTTGCACGGTTAACAATTAAAAAGAAACCATCTCTTAACCAAGCTGGAAAAAAAACAAATTACTTTTTGGTCGGAATCATATGACATGGGAAAAGCAGTGGCAATGATATGTTCTTTTCAAAGAAAAAAATAAAATTAAGAGGGACCAGTTGATTTGCGTAAGGAGGAGCACAGTTGTGCTGGAAGCGTGATGGCTTGGGGAGCAATTTCGTACTATGGAACGGTGGAATTAAATTTTTCGAGCTCAAAAATCGTGAATAATTTTTCCCTCGTAATTATTCCCCTTTTCACATATTTGCGATCATGAAAAACTCCCATGAAAAAAAGGTAATTCAAATGGGAATAATAACGTAAAAAAATGTTCACATGAAATAATTCCCCTTATCGTGAAAAGATTTTTCCCCCGTAATTTGTTCACATTTCCCTTAGATTTTCTCACTTTATTTTTGCTAGGGAACAGAACATATTTGTAAGAATTTCCTCCTATAAACCGAATATTAAGCGCTAGATAATAACAAGTGGAATTTTCGTTCCCATGAAATTTTCATTCCACTCGAAGGGAAAAAAGCAATCGTGAATCTCATGTGAAATATTTTTCACGCTTTCAGTTCCAGTGAATGTAAAAAAGAAGAAAGATTAAAAATATTAAAAATCAATGAAATTTTTGTACACGTATATATTTTCAAGAAAAGTTAAAATAATAAAGCAAAATATTAAGTATTGGAGGGATAGTTTGATTACAACGTTAGTTTTTTGCACTTTTTAAATTTTATGTACATAGTAAAATATTTTCCAAAATTCTGCCACCACGTCTTTCGAAAACTTCACAAATCCGCAGGCAATCGACTTGTTGTTTTGTATTTTGTTAACCAATATATCGGTTTGTGCCTTATTAACTGATCTAGCCCTTAGTATTCGATATATAGGATGAACTACTTACATATATGTTCTGTTCCCTAGCAAAAATAAAGTGAGAAAATCTAAGGGAAATGTGAACAAATTACGAATTATCTTTTCACGATAAGGGGAATTATTTCCCGTGAACATTTTTTCACGTTATTATTTTCATTTGAATTACCTTTTTTCATGGGAGTTGTTCATGATCGCAAATATGTGAAAAGGGGAAAAATTATTCACGATAGGGGTGATTAAAAAAATTTTTACCGTAAGTTTTTCAAAACTACACAAAATGATTAATTTTATTAATTTACAAGTCGAATTAATCAGCCTTATCGATTTGGCAATTTTTTCAAATGTTCGTTATAGTCCGAATGTTTGTAGAAAAAAGAAAAGTTGTCCACGCCCACTTCTGCGCTCACTTTTAACGATATATCTAAAATTCCTATTTACTCTAATTCGGTCTATATAAAAATACAAAACTAATTTATTTTTTTTATAGTTTTAGCTCAAATTTGGTAGAAATCATTACTAATCCTTAGGTAATGTCCCGTACAAGTATAACTGACCACGCAAATTTTTACGCCCACTTTTGTCAAAATGTGTGAAAACGGTATACGACGACTACAAACGACTGGACCGATTTGGCTTATTTGTTTCTTAAAAAATAAATGGACATTCGACTTCAAATGCTTGCAGTTTCCGGTGCGTCTTGCATTCGCAATGACAATGAACAAATCACAAGGACAGTCATTAAGGCCCTAATTTTTTAAAAAATTACATTTAAAGCAACAACAAAGTCAAACAAATTTTAAAATTTTGTTGTTGCTTTCTACAGAAATTCATATTGAATTTTTAAATTTTAAACGCTGCATATCTTGTGGCGTTGAAAATATTAAAACGCAGTAAAAGTTTCTGTAGAAAACAACAACAAAATTATGAAATATTTTTGTCTTTCTTTTTGCTTTCAATGTAATTTTTGGGGGTGCTTTGCGTTTTACACAATTAGGGCCTTAGAGTTGGCATAATTACCCTTGAAAATACATGCTTCTCCCATTGTTAACCATCCGCCCTCCGCTCTGTTTACACGCATTGCAATTAACGAAACGGTGACGTCACAGCAAACCAATAGAAAAAGATTGTTTTTGAATATCGATCGATCTTGCAGTCGAAATGTTAATAAAATATCTTGAGATTGATTGCGATTTCAAATGTAAATAACACATGACCAAAATCTATCTATATAAATAAACATTTTTCATACATACAATTATCACTCAGAAATAGGTTTTTTTTTTTTTTTTTACTTTGTTTACATATTTACAATAGCTTTTCAGTAATTCACAAAACGATTACAAACAAATTGGTTGAAATTGGGACAGGACAACGTCTGTCGGGTCAGCTAGTTTATAATATTTTTAAATTCCAGTGTTGCCATAACTGTTTGATGAGAATATGACAAAAACAATTGTAATTTTAGTTGAACTGTCGATTTTAAATACAAATTTTGTTATGTAGTTAGGCTTGAGTTCATCAAACTTAATTTTCATTAAATTATTTTACTGAAAGAAAATAAAAAAAAAAAGAAATAAGAATATATCGTTACCTAAAACGCAAAACGCCCTATCTAACATTTTGAAAATTTTACAGGAGAAGCAAATTACTATTCAAAATGTTAATTGATAAATTGCCTAAAACTGCTTATAATTTATTTTCCTTCTATTTTTCTTGTAAAACCTACCAGTTGTTTTGACAATTGACAATGTTGCATATTATGCAAACTGTTAGTAAGGTCTTTTAGCGTGTATCCATATAATCTTTTGTAGATAGGGCCGTTTGTTTTTTGTTAATAAAAGCGCTAATTTTGGTTGAAAGTCTCCAAAATTTATTGTGGACATTAGTGTGGATGCAATTCATCAGATTTCATGAAAAAGTCGATTTTTTATTTTTTGTTAGTTAGGGCCTTTTGCGTTTTAGGTAACGATATGCTAAAAATCTGCTAAGATTAAAACCTAACATTTTTAAAATTTAAAATTTGCTAAAAATATGCTACATTTAAAAAAAAAAAAAAATATATGCTAAAATCTGCGAAATTGTTTTAAAAAAGTATGCTAAAAATTTGCTGAATAAAAATTAATTTTAATATAACGGGTCCGCCACATTTTTTTTTTCAACTAGTGCTTATTTCGTGAATGGTAACACTTAGCTCATGTCTGATTTGACAAATAATTAGTTTTTTTTTTCAACTAGTGCTTATTTCGTGAATGGTAACACTTAGCTCATGTCTGATTTGACAAATAATTAGTTTTATCCTTCCGCTGAACGAATATGGTTGTGTATACGCTTGAACAACGCTGGGAAATATTGCGACATTACTTTGAAAATCATGGTAATGTTGCAGAATGTGTGCGAAAATTACGTACGGATTTTGGAAGAAGAGAAAGAAGCACCGTCAGCTCCGTATGTTCGTTATCTTGTGAAAAAAGTGAAAGAAACTGGCATCCTCATCGATAAACCAAAGCGTGAAAAGCCAACAACAGTGCGAACACCCGAGAATATTGCTGCTGTGGCAGAAAGTGTGCGTGAAGCGCCATCAACATCAATTCACCGTCGTTCTCAATAATTGAACATTTCAGAGACATCATTGAGACGAATTTTGCATAAAGACCTTGGTATGACGCCATACAAAGTCCAATTGGTTCAGGAGTTGAAGCCAACTAACCATCCAATGCGTTTTCGCTTCGCTAAGTGGTCCTGCGATCGACTTACAGAAGATGCTCATTTTGATTTTGGCGGGTATGTAAACAAGCAAAATTGTCGCATTTGGGGCACAGAAAACCCGCACGCATACATTGAAAAGCCGATGCACCTAAAACGAGTCACTGTTTGGTGCGGATTTTGGTCCAGAGGCATAACTGGGCCATTTTTCTTCGAAAATGAGCAAGGAGTGGCCGTTACAGTCAATGGCGATCGTTATCGGGGCATGTTGAACGAATTTTTGTTCACAAAAATTGAAGAGGAGGATATTGGCAACATTTGGTTTCAACAGTACGGCTCTACGTGCCACACAGCCGAAGCTACACTCGATGAAGCCAGAGACAATTGACGCTTTAAAGGGCAATATTCGTGAAGCCATTGGTGAAATACAGCTGCACACAATCGATAATGTGCTTAAAAATTGGACCGATCGTGTAGGATACTGCATGGCCAGCCGAGGCAGCCATTTGAATGAAATTATTTTCCATTATTAACCGGAAGGATTGTACTTTCAAATAAAAAAAGAAATTTGAGAAAATATTCAACAGTTTTTTTTATAGCATTTTCAATAGTTAAAATCTGCTTTTGGAGAAGGAGATATGGGCATTTCCGTCGAAAGGTCCACCGTGACCGAAAATTTAAAAGTTATTAAAAGCTGATTATTATTACGATATTGTTATAGAGAAATATGTAGATTTTTCTAATTTTATCAGACTGCAAAGTTGTGCAAACGTAATTTCTTATTTGTGAAAATGTTTTATTGTATGTTTTCTTTAATATTATCTTCCTTAAAAGAGTTGATATTTGATGAAAATTATTCCAAAAAAAATATTCTTAGTCCGAGTTTAGACGAGCAAACATTTGGAAGGTAAACATCTAGAATTCTCTTTTGTTTTTTCATTCTCGGTCACACAGACGAACATGTTGCCGGAAACATTCTGTTAATATTGTTGTTTTTTTTCACAAAAAGCAAAGTAAATGTCAATAAAGAAAATGAGAACAAAGCGTGTCGCCGAGTACCGAACATAAAAACTATTCTCTTTTCCCCACCCGTAATTTGCTACCAAACAAAATGTTTCCCTGTCTAAATGGGCACTTACATGGTCTGTAATCTAGGGAAGAGTTCAAAAGAAATATGTTATTCGGATAAACGGAAATTTTTTATTTTTTCTCAATCATTATACAGTTAAATTATTATGGAAAAAATTTTTTTTTGGCTTAAAAAAAAATACAGAAGATTTTGGAATCAAACCAAAGACATTTTAATGTTACATTGCTACGCACAGTGGCTGAAAATTTTATTTCATTGGCCAAAAGTCCAATTTTTGTTTGTCACCGATTTCAAAAATTTTAATTTTATTTAATAGTTAACATATTAAAATTAAGGGAGCCAAAAAATTAGGTCAAATTATTGGTAATTGTGTTTGTGCCATCTTGTTAAACACAACTTTTTTTTTTAATTCAGAAAAAAGTGTTTTTTTTTTATATTTAATCCGAAAGAAATTATCATTGCACAAAAACTATCAGCGATAATGACCTGCTAGCTTTTTTGCTAGGTTGGTAGTCTTGTTATCTTTAAAAAGGTAATATTTGCGTTATTTATATTTGAGATGTTAAGACATATTTTCTAAACTACTATATTTTTGTCAAATTTCAACTTAAGTAGAATAGTTTAGTATCTCGATTAAAAAAATTTCACTAAAATATCTCATTCGGCTCAAAGGTTACAGAATTTTGGCCAATGAAAAATGATTTTCAGCCGCTGTGCTACGTATACATGACCACTAAAACTAGTTATATTTTTTCACGTTCGAACCGCTATTTCTTTTGCCATTATCTTTGACCTAGAATCGCGCCCCCATAAACTATAGCATTGATAATAGTGCTTTCTTAGTGCTATAATTAAAGGGTTAAAAGAACGTAAAAATATTTGTTGTTTAAAATGTTATTGCATTTTTGATGCGTACGACTGTCACGTTCAACACTTTGGAATTACCCATATGCTAAAAAGCAGTTAGCATATTTTTTGTTTAGTGTAGAGTTGATTTTATGAGTACTTTTTAAGCTTTTTTTTATTTGGCAATGCCATAAAAAGTTGCAAAAATTTTATGCTTTTACTCTGATAATTTTGCACTTACTTATGGTGTTTTCTTTTCTAAAAAATAATAATGCATTATATTTGTGTAATATATTTTTAACGTTACACGCACCCTTAAAATGTGATATATTATTCCAAATATTGACTACGTCTCTTACAAATATATTTGTAACTCATTCCTTGATAATGATATCCGATGGATATCGAAATATTGGATAAAATTAATGAATAAATACTACACATATTTTTTGCAAAAAATTGGCCTCGAGCTCGAGAATGCTTTTTATTATTTTTATAAATTTTCGTTAATTCCCTGGTGAAACTTAAAATTTTTGCTGTTTTTTTTTTTGCTAGAAGTTGCAATATTTGTTGCAATTAGATTTTTTTTCATATAGGGAAGAATCGTGAGATTTTACATATTTATAAATAATGACACTATTTTTCTTTGTTCTCTCAAATTATTTTTAAGTGTATTGATCTTATCAACTAAAAAAAAACTTACAACTGGTAATTTGTGTTTTATGATCTGGTGATTCATTAAAAAGCTGGATTTAGACTACATGTAAGTTCGCAGTGTGCTTGTAAACTTTCCCACTGAAAAATGCATACATGTCGTGTTATAGCAACAAAAAGAAAAAAAAAAAAAATTATCGTCAGCTCATTATTGGATTTGTATTTCGAACCATTTAAAAAAAAATTGAGTTTGGTATGGGGTATATTTTCAGAAAACTTCATGTAAACTTTCATTGTCGTTTTTCTCCCCTACGACTTTTTGGCATATGCGCCAAACCAATAATGAGCTGACCTTGTATAAATATAAGCTCATATTTGTAGAGCGTGTTCTATTTTGAACTGACAAAATATCTGACAGCAAGTAAATTGTTTGTACTGGCAAATATACATTACAATCTATTTATTTAGATTTGTGAACGATTTTAGGTTATGTCAGATGAAACCAAAACGAACGTGCAAAAGCAAAAATTAAAAACGTTCTGTATTTGAAAACTTTGACAGTCATCTGCAAATACGTATGGATTTTATATCTTACAAGGCCACTGCTATTTACATTTCGTCTAAAACCATCTTAAGACACTTTTTCTACAGACAAATAAATCGTGTTCAGCGTTCACGCTTTTTTTGTTAAACTTTTTTTAATTTAATTTTTAATAACAATACTAAAGGCCTTATCAGCCTGTCAACTATAGTATAACTATAATATACATAAATATATTTCCACGTTGCTATAATTAATATAATTATAAAATTTTATTTTTTGTAAACACAACTCTTAGTTTCTTCTCTTTTCAAAAAATGGTCTATCTACAAATAGATAACGCAATTACACAGTGCAACAAAAAAAAAAAACCAGCCTCAATGCTTGCAATGCCAAAGGGTTTAGAAAAGTTAGCCCGGGTTCCTGAAATATCGGCCCCTAAAGTTTTTGAATTTCTTGAAAAGACGTTTGGTACCAGTCAAAAAAGTTTACTAATTGTACTTCTGAGCTAAAAGACTATTTCAGATGTCTTCAGAAGAAATTTTTTTTTTAAGGTGTAATTTTTATCCTTTTTTTTAACTTTCCCACAAAAGTATACTAAAATGGTACTTTAGAGGGTTAAAATATTCCACGAATATTTTCTGCATCAAATTTCACCAGGGGTCTTCTAAAACCGAAATATCGTGCAATGTATGTAAAACGGATTTTCGAAAATCCGGGCCTTGAAATTTTTGAATTTTTTAAAAACCCGGTTTTACATACATTGAACGATTTTAGAAAATATATATGGGCAGTTCCAGCGAAAAGTCTACTTTTTGTAACGTAACGCCAGAAATAATTTAAATTGTTTCTCGAAAAATTTAATATGTATAGTTTACTTTTTTATATTTTGGTGTAAAGCGCAACTTGCTCTACATTTAGTAATGGTTGAACAACATGGTCCTAAAATGCAACCTTATTTGCATTCTGGCGTTACATTAAAAAAAGTAGACTTTTCGCTGAAAACGACCATATGTACATTAAAACGAGCAAAGATTTTTAAATTTTATAGCTTAAAAAATAAATATATATAAGTCAAAAGTTTACTAAATAAGGTTTTGTATAAACCGTCTTGCTTAATTCGTAGTCTTATTCATTTTTGTAATGCAAGTCAAAATCCACTTCCGTTTTTTTAACGTCACGCCAGCACATATTTTTGCTTATATCTGCAAATCCTTAGCGTCGATTGCTGTAATTTTTTTTCTGAATATAGTGCTACTTCATTACTTTGTATACATTAAAACCTTTTTCACAAATTTGACTTCTTCATTTAATTTTTTTACATTTTGTGGTACAAATATCACGACACGTCAAAATGGAAATGCCCATATATATATACTCTGGGTCCTCATAAGTAGCGAAGTTGATTTAACCTTCAGTCCGTGTGTCCGTTGAAATGAGTGTTCCGAAAACACTAGATATTTTATTTGATTGTTGCTCTTAAACAAATCAATGGAAATAAATTCGCTATATTAACCATGTGTGTGAAGTTAAATTTTAAAATTTATAACCCTAGACACATTCTCTTATGTTAACAGAATGATGTTAACCACATAACAGACCTTATGTTAACGCTGTAATGATGAATGAGTCCAGATTTCTGGAAAAGGAGTCAACGTGGGCGAAAAAAAATGATTGGGATTTGTGGACAAAACTATTCTCCATCGCTTTCCATCCCCAGAATTTTTAACAGAGCGAGTTGGAGCGACTTATGGCCAATTTACTATTTTGAATTCTCTAGGGGATGAGTCCAGATTTCTGGAAAAGGAGTCAACGTGGGCGAAAAAAAATGATTGGGAGTTGTGGACAATACTACAATTCTGGGGATAGAAAACGATGGAGAATAGTATTGTCCACAAATCCCAATCATTTTTTTTCGCCCACGTTGACTCCTTTTCCAGAAATCTGGACTCATCCCCTAGAGAATTCAAAAGAATAAATTGGCCATAAGTCGCTCCAACTCGCTCTGTTAAAAATTCTGGGGATAGAAAACGATGGAGAATAGTATTGTCCACAAATCCCAATCATTTTTTTTCGCCCACGTTGACTCCTTTTCCAGAAATCTGGACTCATCCCCTAGAGAATTCAAAAGAGTAAATTGGCCATAAGTCGCTCCAACTCGCTCTGTTAAAAATTCTGGGGATAGAAAACGATGGAGAATAGTATTGTCCACAAATCCCAATCATTTTTTTTCGCCCACGTTGACTCCTTTTCCAGAAATCTGGACTCATCCCCTAGAGAATTCAAAAGAGTAAATTTTTTAATTCTTGTACCATCTAAGGTTTAATGTAAATATGATTAAATTTGTAAAACTCATTCATCTTTTTCTTTTTTTTTCAGATTCCACAAGAAGCTGTAAGTATAAGATGACTTTCTTTATAATTAATAGATCTACTTTATAATCTCAACTTTTTAAAATGTCCAAATAATCTTAAAAATTATTCACAATTTTGCTTAATTTAAGAAATCTTACAAAAAAATTTATTACAATTCAGACGTATAAATTCTGATACAATATTCTAAAGTTTTTCTTTAATACTTCAATACTCAGCCATGTTCAGGGAATCGAATTCGAGTTTAATTGAATTGAATTGAAAAACTACGGTAATTTTTAAAAAATTAGAACTGAAAATTTTCTTCTATTTCAAATCGATTTCCAGAACATTATTTCAAGATCAAAAATACATATTCTTAAAAACCTATTTTTAATGAATCTAACTTTCAATATTCATTAGCGGTTTTCTTTTCCCGGACTTCATTTCTTGGGAAAGCGGGTTTGACAGCCTTTTAATCAAGAAGAGTTCTGGCAATTGTTCTTCCTGGCAAGAAGAAAATTAATCTCTGAACTCATGATTTTTTTAAGAAAATTATTTTCCTTAATCGAACTAGCTTTTTCTTTACTACATTCCGATGGGCAAAATTACACACATTTACACAACACAACAACAAGATTTGCGTTGATTCAAACAAGGCGAATTAACTACAGGTGGTGTCGAAACGGCGTCTGATTATGACAGTTCTAGCTTCTTTGTTTTGATTTGTTAGTGTTTTGCTAATAATGGTTGCAATGCAAAAAACCGTATGTTGTTTCAGTTGTTTTTGGATTGTTGTAGTTCCGACACCACCTGTAGTTGAATTCGCCTTGGATTCAATTTGCAAAATGAGCATGAGCAAAAATAGTAGTGCATATTTGCTCAGTTGCAAAAAAATGTAAGCAGTTTTTGCAGCAAATACGCCAACCACGATTACCTTTTTTTCTAAAAGACTTGTTAACAGTGTCGTATTTGTTGTTGGTTTTGCTAAATACGATACCATTTTTAAAGACTCCTAACTTTCGCTACAAAAACGGCAACCACGATATGGGTTAGGATCTCTTGCCAGCCACGATCAGAAAGATCGTGAAGATCTCTTGCATTTAACTATTGCGATAGCCTTATTCAATGTATTTGCTTCGTCACCCATAGTCCATCGGATTATTTTCTATTTTCAAACTTAAAAAAATAAATCGATTGTAAGAGAAATCTCTTCTCAATGAATAATAGGTGGAGTCTGCGGATGATGCTGTTTAAAGGCGCTAGCAAGTGTTTACTATAAACTGGGTATCGAAGCTATTTAATATCGCTGGAATGGAAAAAATCAGAACTGAGCAATATGTTGACACACAACAATAACTTTTTGATACTCTTTATGATTTCTTTGCGTTGTTTTTTAATAAATGACTTCATTGGGAAGAGTAATTATTATATTATTCTTTGGTAGTAAAAATCAATAAATGTTCAATAATTTAATACAATTTTTTTTACTAATAAAAGTGTATTGGAAATGGGCACCTAACACACAAACTTATTAGATTAAAAACGTATTTCTTTATAATTGCTAGTGTCTGAATTTCGGACTCTTAGAGTTATGCCTATTTGATATACATAAAAAGAAGATTGAATAATTAGCTTTAAGTGTGATTGCTGCTAGTTTATTAATTATTTGTTGCATTTAATTTTATTAACATTAAGAATAAAGCTTCGTTCACAATCGCAGCAACATTTTTACTCGTGTTCAAAATAAGGAAACCATTTTTTTCACAACCACACACATTTTCAATTAAGAAACTGTTTGCAAATTTTGTCCAGAACAATATTACGTATTAAATTTTATTTTTCAAATCATTTTGTTAAAACTTTTATTCAAAACTAAAAAAAATTATTATAAACGTCATTTTCAATTTCATACAAATTGTACCATGAGTAGAAGTAGACTTAACTTTAGTTACACTTTTAATCGAAAAATGGAAGAAAAATGTATGAAATACTTTGGGAAGAAATAAGATAGAAGAAAAAACGAAGTTGGTCCCATTGTGAACGAAGCTTAAAAGTATCGTACAATTTTTTCAAGCGAGCTCTTAAATATCAGACACACGTTGACACTTTAGACCTCAACCTTTAATTCACATTCTTCTAAAAGTGACTAGAAGTTTGCAGAAGAATGTGAATTTTAGGCTATTGCATTCTTTTATCTAAGATTTCAAATTGTATAAAAATATCGGTAAATAGGTTTTTTCTGTAAGAGTATCCGAAAGTAGCATTTAACTTTCTATGTTTTTGTTAGAGGTGGTAGGAGGAGTTTTTGAAATTTACAATATTGCTTCTGAAAACTGTACTATTTAACCGAGTTCAAAAAATTTCGTGTATAAACGTTAAAAAAAAAAACACTCGACAATATAAATAAGCAGCGTTTTTGACGTTCTTTTCACTTATGTATAAAAGAGGATAATACTAGAAGAAACTCATTCATAAATGAACACAAGCAAATTTTTTTATTTTTCATATTCATGAATGAATATTAAGAAATTTTTTATGCCGAAACATTTTGGAGTCGGAGTCGCGAGTTATTGTGGGTACTTCGACTCCAACTCCTGTACAAAAACCGTTACTCCGACTACGACTCCACAGCCCTGATTTAAGCTACGTGATGCCTTTTTTTGTAGTAAAAACAATTTACTTTTCTGTTGTAGAATCAGCAACAACACTACAAGAAGAAATACATACATTTTTGGTTGGTTTTAGTGTTGACAAATTATTTTTAAGTTTATAAAATTAAAGAGAAGGAAAATTCCCGTATTTTTTTATTAAAATTATTTGTTTAAATACATTAAATTTACAATGTATCGTGGCTGTCTACTAGTTTCTTAAATTTCTGCAAGCAAAGGGAAATTCAACAAAAGTAAAATATGATGTAACAGAAAAATAAATTATTATATTCTCTCTCTGGTTCCAGGGGTAAGTGCCTAGAATTATTCTAAAAAAATACATACGATAGAAAACAATATCTATATCTATATATATAAAAATGAAAAATGTTTGTATGTTTGTTTGTTTGTTTGTTTGTTTGTTTGTTTGTTTGTTTGTTTGTTTGTTTGTTGGCTTATAGACTCCTAAACTACTGAACCGATTTTCCTGAAATTTTTACAGATACATCACGTGAGCCCTAAAAATAAAATAGGCTACTTATTTTTTCGATAGGGGCAGGGGAATTGGTATCCCCCATAGGATGCCAATATTAATTATCGCATATATTAAGATCCGCTGCACGCATTATGCAGAACTTTTGGTAGTAAGATCTTCTGAGCCCCAAAATTAAAATAAAATAGCAGCGGGGGAAGTGGAATCCCCCATAGGACGCCAATGTTTAACATCGCATATCTAAAGAACTGTAATAGTGAGAATGTTCAAACTTTCTAGAAGTCACTCTTATGGTATACAACACTTTTGAAAATAACAATAAAGCGGGTAGGCGCAGGGGGGGAAATACCTCCCATAGGATGCATATATTAAATATCGCTCAACTGAAGAATTATTAAAGGGAGAGTCTTCAAAAGTGGTTAAAGCTATAATTATAGTAAACTATAAATTTCAATATACAAATGGGCGGGGTAGACGGGGGAGGAGCAGTACCCCTCATAGATAGAAATATAATTAAGAGCCGCTGCACGCATTTTGTTGAACTTTTGGTAGTAGGATCTTCAGAGCCCCAAAATTGAAATAAAATAGCAGCGGGGGAAGTGGTACCCACCATAGGACGCCAATGGTTAATATCGCATATCTTAAGAACTTTTATAGTGAGAATGTTCAAACTTTGCAGAAGTCTCTCTTATGGTATACAACACTTTTGAAAATAAAAATAAAGCGGGAAGGCGCAGGGGGGAAATACCTTCCATAGGATGCATAAATTAAATATCGCTCAACAGAAGAACTATTAAAGGGAGAGTCTTCAAACATGGTTACAGCTACTACTATGGTAAACTATAAATTTCAATATAAAAATGGGCGAGGTAGACAGAGGAGGAGCAGTACCCCTCATAGATAGCAATATAAATAAGAGCCGCTGCAAGCAATTTGTTGAACTTTTGGTAGTAGGATGTTCTGAGCCCCAAAATTTAAACACAATAGCAGCGGGGGAAGTGTTACCCCCCATAGGACGCTAATGTTTAATATCGGATATCTTAAAAACTATTAAAGTTAGAATGTTCAAACTTTGTAGAAGTCACACTTATGGTATACTACACTTTTGAAAATAAAAATAAAGCGGGAAGGCGCAGGGGGGAAATACCTTCCATAGGATGCATATATTAAATATCTCTCAACTCAAGAACTATTAAAGGGAGAGTCTTCAAACGTGGTTAAAGCTACTATTATGGCAAACTTTAAATTTCAATATAGAAATGGACAGAGGAGGAGCAGTACCCCTCATAGATAGAAATATAATTTAGAGCCGCTGCACTCTTTTTATTAAACTTTTTGTAGTATGATCTTCTGAACCCCAAAATTGAAATAAAATAGCAGCGGGGAAATGTTACCCCCCATAGGACGCCAATGTTTAATATCACATATCTTAAGAACTGTTATAGTAAGAATGTTCAAACTTAGTAGAAGTCACTCCTATGGTATACTACACTTTTGAAAATAAAAATAAAGCGGGAAGGCGCAGGGGAGAAAACCTTCCATAGGATGCATATATTAAATATCTCTCAACTGAAGAAGTGGTTTAAGCAGTGTAGCGAAGCGCACCGGGTTAAGCTAGTACATATATAAAAATAAGTTGTCCTATTTTCGTCATTTTATAACTCGAGAATCACTCAACCGATTTTCAAACGAGTACATGCGTTGGAAAGGTCTACTTTCACTGATGATTTATAAAAAACACCCGATAGGTGGCGCTGTTGTCGTGATATTTAAATTTTTTATTGATGGTAGATAGCGCTGGGGTCAAGTTATTAACATAATTCTCCAGTATTTCATTTTTTATTTTTATTTAGAAAATCCCGAGCAGCGCCGGGACCTAACAGCTAGTTAAGTATAAAAAAAATATTGGTGGGAGTCAACAGAGGCAACTAAATGCATAAAAACAACAATAGTTTGATACATGAAAAAATCAAAAGTTTAGTTTAAAGTAAAAACGAGCCAGTATATTTCTATCAAAATACTAGTCACGGTCAAGGGTGTGCTGGAAATCGAAAACGTAAAACGCAAGAATTTGGAAGTTGTTTTTAATACACTTTTAATCTAATATGTTGTGATTTTTTATTAATAAGATTTCTGTATGTATGGGAATTTAGCACTCCCAATTTTTCATATTTGATAAATACACTGAAATTTATTGTTGAGGGAAAGCTAGCTTCTATGCGCATTTCACTGGTTGTTTAGGCCAGATCGTCAGGAAACCTTTTCCAAAGATTTTTGAAAAGCTAAAAATATTATACAAATAAAACCTTAAAGCGAATAAGAATTATAAACACTCAAAGTCTCACTTGTAACTATATCAAAGCTTAAACAAAACATCAACAATAAACAGTGAGCTTATCTTTTCTTACATTCCCCTACAATTGGTTGGCTTTTATCCGACTCGAACTGTAGTTGTAAGTGGGTAAAAAGAAAAAACTAAATTAAAAAACAAATTATTCCATTCTATTGTTTTCGTAAGAAAACAAAAAAAAACAAATTTGCCAGTTCAGTTTTTTGCACGGGCACATGCAAGTATATTATCAAAATTATTTTATTAAAAAAATTTAGACAAATAAAAAAGTTTTAATATGGGAAACAGAAGGTCTGCAAGTTCTTAATTATTTGAATTTATTTAGTTGCGACTATATTGCCGTTGTACATATATACAAAATATTTCGAGTTCATACTGTTCTCTTTTCAAAATCTTAGGTTTATAGAAGAGAAAATAAAAACTGTATTTTCAAAAACTTCTTTTAAAGATGGTTTACGTTCGTATTTTGAGGAAAATACAACCCTGTCCTGATTAGTTGTTATGGTTTTATGAAACAATAATTAGATCAGGGAATCATTTTCATTAAAATACTTACGACTTGTATTATCGATTACACCCCCTTTACCAAGTAACGTATATATATATTTGGGGTATTCACAAGGTAGTCATAAAGTTGTAAAGTCTTATGTCTTAAAATAATTACAAGAAATATATATGACTGTTGTGGGCTACCGCTTATAATTTATGGTGTTTTCTTTTCTACAAAAAAATGTGACATTTTATTTAAAAAAAAATGCAATTTGGTGTCTTTTTCTTAAAAATTTTGCTCCCGAAAACGCGTGGCTTGTTTTATTCTAAAAAACTCATCCTTTTCGGGAGCAAAATTTTTAGGAAACAGACACCAAATTGCATTTTTTTAAATAAAATGTCACATTTTTTGTAGAAAAGAAAACACCATTAGATTTCTACTGTACAGTTATGACGAATCAATGACGACAGCATTAAAATTTTTATTTTGTTTGAAACACAACAATATTTATTTTAAACAATTGTAAAATATAATTTAGGATATTATGACGGTATGATTTGATAGCACACCTTGTGAATCCCCCAATTGTAAATTGCGCTGCCGTTTTGGTTACTTTTAACCACTTCGCTTTTCCGAACCTCAATAAAGGTGTATGGTATTGGTGCATCCAACAGCTTAAAGGACATTTAAAATCAATTTAAGTTTCCATTGTGTATACTAAGCAGAATATAAAAACAACAGGCAAAGCAAAAACAATCAGCTGAAAAGCTTTTTTTTAACTTACAATGTATGTAATATGTATGTTTGTTCGGGTGAAATCTTGCAACTCAATTTTGAAGCAGTTATCTTCAACCGGTTGAGTGGAAATTTTGTATACACGTTCAGTTTGGATGACAATGCATGGTAAACTGTGTGACGTCATTCTAAATCCAATATGGCGGCCACGCACAACATGGCGGACTAGTTATTTTAAATGCACTTTTACAATATTGGTATCAAATGAAAGGGATTGCTAAGAACAACTCGAAAAATAAGATGGGCACTCTAAATCCAACATGGCGGGCACACACAATATGGCGGACTAGTTTTTTTATGCACTTTTACAATATGGGTATCAAATAAAAGGGATTGCTAAGAACAACTTGAAAAATAAAGTGGGCACTCCAAATCCAACATGGCGGGCACATACAATATGGCGGACTAGTGTTTTTATGCACTTTTACAATATGGGTATCAAATAAAAGGGATTGCTAAGAACAACTCGAAAAATAAAGTGGTCACTTTTAATCCAATATGGCGGGCACACACTACATGACGGACTAGTTATTTTTAATGCACTTCTACAATATGTGTATCAACTGAAAGGGCTTGCTAAGATTAACTCGAAAAATAAAGTGACGTCACTCTAGATCTGCGATCGGCAACCTATACAATTACATTTTGCGATTGTATGCGTTTTATGAATTTTACATAGGCTGTTGTTAATGTTGTTAAATTCTCTTCAATGTGTATGCCACTGATGGGATTTGTGGTACAATTGTACCAAATTTGATACAATCGAAACTTTGTTGGTACACTGATACAATTCATCCATTTTTGGTACAATCAAAAAAAAATATCCACGAAGTTTTATGATATCTTTGAGGTGGATTCACTCACTTTTCTTTTTAATAATACAATTTCTAATTACATAAGTATATGAACTCGTATCCCTGTTGGAAGCCGGGGGGTCAAGTGTTTCGAAATCGGCACTTTTGTATATTGTTTTGGTGGCACTGTCAACCAAGCGCCTTTGAGAAAAAAAGAGAAATATAAAAATGTTTGCTTCTTCTTAATTTTTTGTACCCACACCACAATAGTGGAGAGGGTATTATGCGTTTGTGTGTAGCACTAAAAAATATAAGTAATATACCGATCGACTCAGATCACTTTCTGAGTTGATTTAACGATGTCTCTCCGTTTGGCTGGTTGTTTCTCGATGTACAGGGTACACGTCGCTACATTTTAGGTAATTCGATGAAATTTTGTACATAGGTTTCAATACATAACGACAAAGCATACTGAAAATGGTGAGAATCGGTACATAATCTCATATGGACCCCATACAAACTTCTTTTTGGAAAAGTGTTTCTGCCTATAAACCATCTTATTACGTTGGTATTTAGATCACATTTGGACCAACTTGTTTTATTTCAATCTAAATCATCTTAACAAATTTTATTGGAATCGTTCCAAATTTGACGATTGCTTTCCATAGAAATACTTCTCCCCAAAATAGCTTTTAATGCCATAACTTCCTTATAAATGTTGGTATTGATATAAAAATTAGCGACAATAACTTTAAATATAGCTGATATGTCATGATAAAATGTTGTGCTGGTAGGTCCGAAATTAACCATAAGTTTTATAAAAGCCCGCTTTCTAAAATCACTTGAGGGGAAATAAATCTCAAATAGATAAAGATATCTAAATAATTTTCGAACTTTTATATAAATCTTAACCTCATAATAAAATATTTTGTTCATGGAACCCAAATAACGTACACTCTCGAAAATTTGTCTTTATATACTGTGGTGAAGGATGATCGGGCTTGACCGACTATACTCTCTTTTTTTGTTTTGTTTTTATTGAGTAAATAAGTGTTTTTAATTCTTACCAATGTTGAAAAATTCAGTACTTTGGTACTTTTTTCAGTACTTTTTCATATTGAAAAAACCGCAGTACCCCCGCGTTGTTTTCAGTACTTTATTATACTTTGAGCTTTTTAACTGTGATGTGATCATTTCGATAGCAGGCTTAGGTTTTCTTTCATGTGTTTGTTGCAAAATTTATGTTGTTTTTAAAAAATTATTAACGACGTTAATATTGAAATGCAAAGCGTGGAAGCCAGGATTCATATTTTGCTTTCCAGAATGGAATATTTGTTCTTACAACTGGCAAGAAAATTTATAAAAATGATATGTTAGTGGAAAATTGAAATAAAAACCATATTAATAGAAACATGCTATCCTAAGGAAATGGTTTATAAAGTAAAAGAAACGGCGAAATCGTTTTATTCGACAATTTTCGAAACATTAAGAACTAAATTTTGTTTTGAACATAAAACCTTAAAAGTGATAATCAGCTTCACTCCAGAAAATATTGTTTCTGAAAAAACCATCAGCATAATACTGTTGTTATTAATGTTATTTACAAACGATAAAGAAAACTATGCATACATAATAATATCAATTCTTAATTCCGTGTTCTAGCGGATCTTTTAGAAATAAAGCATTTTAGAACTGAAAATATTTTAATTTCTTGGAAAAATATAGCCAAAATTAAGAACGAAACTAATGTTAGCTGACATTTCACATATTGCTTTTGGTATTTTATCGATACCTCATTTCTGAGCATCAATTGAACGCACATTTTCAAATGCAAAATGATGTAAAAAACAAAGGAAGAAATCGTTTACACGTAGAAATTGTTTCAAGTTTGATAAAAACTAAAAATCTATTAAAATCAACTGGTAGTTGCTGTTGTAGTTATAATATTTCTTATGATCTCTTAAAGTAAATTTGCTTTATCTTTAAACACTGAATTAAAATCTTGATTTTAAAACACTTATGTTTTAAACTTTTTTCAGAATTAAGTTTTAAGTATGTAAAATATGTAAAAGTCTGAATAAAACACAAATAAAATTTTTAATTTATTAACTTATTCATAAATACATATATGAACTATTTCAAATATTTTTTTTTAGAAAATACTAAAAAACGTACCTTAAGCGGCACTTGCAGTATAACTGTTCAATTTTAAAGCCAATGGATTTGTGATAGTCGAAGGTGACACAATATATTGGCAAGAATCGAAATCAGAAAAGAAGTGCACCATACTGTGAAATGTGTTTGCATCAACGTACTATGTTGTTTTGCTTTAAAGGTTATGTTTTTTTTAATAAGAGTTGCGCCATATTTTAATTGAAACCATTGTGCAACTTATTGAATAATATAGGGCCATATGGAAATAATATTATTTACATGTGTATCTCAAATATAAATACTAAATTTGGTATTAAATACTTAGATAAATGAATTCCAATAAAAAATTTTTTGTTCCTTTTATTTTTATAAATTATTGTTTCTTTTTTTAACAAAAAGTACCATTTGGTGGAAAAAATACTCTTTTAGTTGAAGTTCAGTACCATTTCAAAATTTCAATTTTGCAACACTGATTCTTACTATGTATGATTTTTATTTTTAGCGAAATTTTGGTACAATTTATGTCAATTTAGTACAATTTTGCCAATGAGACAGTACAATTTAAGAATTGTCAGATCCAAACAGTAGTGTGTGCACACGTACGTAATAAAAGAGTATTAAAGAGAATAAAAGAGAAAACGCGGCGCCCTGACTTTGCCGATCGCAGCTCTAGATACAATATGGCGGACTAAGTTTTCAATGCTTGCTGAGAACACGAATGCGAGTTTTGAAAAAATTTAAAGTAAAAATTTTTTTTAAAAAGTAGCTATTATTTAAATGCATTAAAAAGTAAAAAATAAATAAATTAAAAGTAATTTTTTTTCTTTTAAGCGCATTCAGATAAAAGCTTGTTTTTTAAAAAGGGTTTTTACTTTTAATTTATTTAAGACCACCTTGTTAATAAATAAACTTTTTTATGATATTGTTTTGATATTAAGTAGTGCTGCTATACTTTTATCTTAATTAAATAAGACTATTTAAATAACACTGAAAAAAACTGTATTTAAATACAATTTAAATTTTAATTAAAATTAACTAAATATGTTTTTAATAACGATGTCAAAAGTTGCCCATAAGGAATATACTTTAAAATGTAGATGGCCACCATCTGCTTCTTTTACTGCTTCATACGTCTAATTAAAAAACCATTCTTGATAAATGATAAGCTGAAAGGTATTTTCAAACACAAGCCTTAATTTCTCAGTCCCAGTTGGAATTTGAAATCTATTTTTATTAATAGATTTTTTGTAGTTTTGCACTCTATTCAACTGAGCTACGCACGTTTGCGAATAACCGTGTGAACTACGAGAAAGTACTTCATGAGTTAAGGCTAAGTTAGCTAAGAGTAACACGTTAGATAAAATGCAAAAAGGCGTAACTAACGAAAAATTCAATTCAATTCGAGTTTTTAATTGATTATTATGAATGCTATTAAACTACATGTCTTGCGAAAATTTTACACTTCTGGGATCAAAAATTACGCTTTTATTAACAAAATACAAAGGGACGTAACTACAAGAGTGTATAATTGAAAATTACAAAACGACATGATAACACATTTTTTTCTAACAAAATGTAATGAAATGTTTTTAGTCGAAAATAGTTTGAAGAATTCCATTGACGACTTATCTATGCATGTTTTTCTGACACGTCCTAGTTTTCATTTTACAAAGAAATTTGCTTTTCCTCCAAAATTATATTTTTGTTAGTTACGCCTTCTTGCATTTTAGGTAACGAACAGTAACTTCACCTTATCGTAAAAAAGCAAGACCAATCTATTCCTTACATATTGAAACGTAACAAATTACTGCTAACTATAATCGTTCTAATTGCTTTACATACTACAAAATGAAGCAGCTGATTTGCAACGTAACTGTTACTCTCAGTCCTCAGCCTTGATGGTAATGTAATGCTGCGAGTAACGAATAGGTATGAAAGATAATGGGCTTAGGTAAAAATTGCATACCTAATTGTTGTTGCCATTTAAGTAAAGCTTTTGGGAAGAACGACCTATTTTTTCTTGGTTAAAGAAAGCAAAGCCTGTAGAAATGCTTAAAATGGATTTGTATTATAATTTTTTTGCTTAGGAGAATAATTATAATAAAAATTAAGTTAAAGCAAAATGGAAACCTTGTGCAAGAAAACTTAAGTGCATTGAGTAAAAAGTAAATCTTTAATCTTAAGAAGTAATTTTTATTTTACAAAAAAATAATGCAAATAGTACTTTATAACATTTTTTAATAAAATTGTTTTGAAACTACAAATCTTAATTACAATTGCACTTCTTATCGCTACTGAATCTAAATACTGGCGACAAATTAAACACTTATAGAATTTTTATGATGCTATTAAATTATTATTTTTTATTAATCACTATTTTCAGTTAAATTTTTTATAAATCAGTGTTATACATATTTAGAAAAATTATTTGTTTTTTTTTTTTTTTGTTAATTTACATTATCAACAAATACAAATGTTTTTTTCATCTTTAAGGGCGAGATGTTCTATCAGAATTTAAAAGTTTGAAAAATAAACGAGCATTTGATGGTTCTTGTAAGTTTTTTTTTATTTGAATTAAACAAAATTATCAACAAAATTTTATTATTTTTTTTATGTTTTTTTATTTAAATAATTACTAAATTGGCTTTTATTTCGTATAGTTTTTTTTCTTTACTCTCATTTAAAACCAAATTTAATCATAATACTAATAACCAAATTGTAAGTAAAATAGTTTAAGCCGCCATAAAATAAATATCTTTGAATAATTTCTATGTTATGTTCATTAACAATATAAAATTAAAAATAAAATTAAATATTTTAGTGATTTATGCATTTGTGTGTTTCTTTTTATTATACATACATAATATTTCTTATAAGTTTTTGTTAATTGAAATACATATTTAAAATTTTGAGACCGGCTTAATTTTCTTCTTGTTTTCTTTTCTTTTTTATTTATCTCTTTCAGTGAAATGTATGTTTAAAGAGGCTGGTGCTAAAGAGGGCATTATTGATGTACTCCTGGAATTCATATTGGGCGAAAATCCAAATACGGTATTGGAGAAATTACGCTTAGAAGGAGCCACATCGGCAGTTTGTGGTAAAGTGTTTAAAATCGGCGAGCCCACATACAGTTGTCGTGAATGCGGCATGGATCCCACCTGTGTGTTGTGCGTGAATTGTTTTAAACAATCTGCTCATCGTTATCATAAATATAAAATGTCCACATCTGGTGGTGGTGGTTGTTGTGATTGTGGTGACGAAGAGGCGTGGAAAAAGGATTATTACTGCGAAGAACACTTGGTTAGTTAGAAATCAATTTTAAACTTCAAAATTAAAAACAATTTAGTTTTCTAAAGAAAATTTCTCTTCGGAAAAGTAATTTAATTCCTATTTGTATAATTTTTCTTTTTGGGAGCATTTAGAGAAAAGCCCGGCTCAAGCGAGACTGAATGGTTTAATGGTGCATGTAGGTGAAGAAGCACTTTCACAAAAGACAAAATGTCGCTCCCCGGTGCTTTATTTCTTTTAAAAATATTTTTTTTTTTAAATAAATGAGACAAGCTTTATCATTCTTATTAAATATTAAATACGTACACAATTGACATATTTTTCCTAGAGGTTGTCGAAATATGTTTTTGTAGGCAATATTGTCTTTCGGCGAAAATTGTCTTTTATTCTCGGAAAAACTCTCTCAAAAAATGTTTTCGTAGATGATAAACTTATCTATTAACAAACATTTTTCTGTACACGAAAGAATTTCTCTTTGCGATTTAAGCTTCTTTCACAATGGCAGCAACATTTTCACTGGTGTTTACAATTTAGCAACAATTTTTTTTTACAACCACACAAATTTTGCACAGCACAAAATTTCTTTTATTATATTTTTTTTAAAACATTTTTTTTTTAAATTTTATTCAAAACTAACTGCCTGGCCCACGATGTCGACAAGAACATTTTTTTCGTATATTTATATTGAAAACAAAAACAAATTTTAATTTTTTATTATTGTTTTCAATATAAATATGCGAAAGAAATATTCTTGTCGACATTGTGGGCCTGGCAGTAAATAAAAATTATTCAGCCTTAATACGGTTGTCGATGTCGTCAACGACAGTGTCGTTTTTTGTAGAAGATTAAAGAACACAGATTGGGTGTCACTTTAATCTTTTACAAAAAAAGATACAGTCGTTGACGACAACCATAATAAGGCTGATTACTAGAGTTTTTTCCCGGAGTTTTTCGATTCCCGGGAAAGCGGGAATTTTTTTTAAATTTCCCGGGATCCCGGGATCCCGCTCCATACAAAAAATACAAAGTAAATTTGTTTTAAATTAATGAAAAAAATTTTTATAAACAAACGTTAGGGAACTTGTTTACAAAGTAAGTATGCTTAAATACTACAAAAATTAATTGAAGATTGAAAGCTGAACTTGAATTATTATTACCTTACGCTTTTATATGTAAATTCCTTATTATTATGCTCTAGATACAAGATAAAAAGATAACATAACAATTTAATTCATAAAACAATAATAAAAACAAACAAAAATTGAGGTACTCAAGATATGAGATCAAAATGATGATTCTTAAAATATTTTAATAAATATAATAACATTTTTTAACGGCTTAGGAAATCACTTTCATACACACTCAAAGTCTTAGTGAGTCGTCAAAGAGTATATTTCTGATTTTATTTACTGATTACCATGTTTCCGAAAAATTGCGTTCACTTTTTTACCGAGGTTGGACAAATAGTTAAAAGTGCACCGTTGTTGCACGCTTCTGATTTCAAGGTTGATGCCAAAAGTAGCATCATCCGGACTACTTCTTACAAAGCTTTTCATTTCATTAGGCACATCTGTAATCTTTAGGACAATGAGTTTATGTTGTAGTATCTTACACGAGCTTCCTTATATTTTTTATTTCGGTTCGGTTATTTTCGCACTTCCCGGGTATATTGCTTAGCTCGATTTATTTTGTAGATATGATTATGTTGCAATAACGGAGCGATATGTTTAGGTATCTCCTATTTTTAAGACTTGTCCATGGACAATGAGAATTTACTGCCTGCATCTTATTTTAAATTTATGTTTTTTATCAACTCTTCACTTCACTTAATTTATTAATGATCAACTGTTGCACTGCCCATTCTGCTTTTAATAGATTAATTGCAGCAGGAGACATTCATTTACGTATGTACTCACTTCTTGTAATTGATCTAATCGACAACCCATCAACAGATGCTAATTTAACCCTCTAATGCCTAAGAGTGCCTCAAGGCATGCTTTACAAAATTTCTACTGACGCCCAATATATAACTAATTTTTATTAATTTCCATTTTTTTACAATTGCTTAAAGATCTAGAAAAATATTTATAGAAGCTTCGAAAGCTCTTAAAAGCTTTTAAAGCATTGGAAACAATCTCGAACACAATGCTTTTGTTCAAAGTGCAAACTTCATTAATGATGCTCAAATAATAAAATTGTTTTTTTTTAATTATCATAAACAAAACCAAATATTTTTAATTTAATCCATTACTTTTTATTTTCAATACAAACTAACAAACAGAATTCTCAAAAATTAAATGTGTTTTTATTACTAGGTACCCAATGGTGCCTCAAGGTACTCCTAGATGTTTTCTTACCTGGAACGTAAACGACTCATCGTTCGGGCTTAAAAATATTTTTTTTTGAATTCAGAGGCCCAAAAATACCCTAAAAAATTGTTTTCATAATAAATTTCCATTTATTCTAAAACTTGGCATTAGAGGGTTAAAGAGAAAAGAGAACTAAATTTCAGAAATAAAATTAGCTGTTTTCTGAAACTGTGAGCAATTTTTTTTTTCCCGGGATCCCGCAATAAAAATCCAGGGAATTTCCGGGACGGGAAATCCCGGGAAAAACCCCTACTGATTACACTGTGCAACAAAAAACCAGCCTCAATACTTGCAACGCGAAATAAAACTAGACTATTGGTAGAGCAAATCTGCCGAAGGGTTTTGAAAAGTAAGCACGTGTTCCTAAAATATCGGCCCCTAAAGTTTTTGATTATTTTGAAAAGTCGTTTGGTATAAGTCAACCAAAAAAATGTACTTAATGTACTTCTGAGCTAAAATACTATTTCAGATGTCTTCAGTAGAATTGTATGGGGATTCTTTGCTTAGAATATATTAACCCAATAACACTCATATTAATGTGTAATTTTTGTCCTTTTTTTAAATTTCCCACAAAAGTATACTAAAACGGCACTTAAGAGGGTTAAGATGGTCTACAAATATTTTCTGCATCTTATTTTATTAGGGGTCTTCTAAGACCAAAAAATCGTGAAATGTATATCAAACGGATTTTCGAAATTTCGGGCATTGAAATTTTTGAATTTCTTGAAAAGGCGTTTGGTACAAGTCAAAAAAGTTTACTTATTGTACTTCTGAGCTAAAAGACTATTTCAGATGTCTTCAGAAGAATTGTATGGCGATTCTTTTCTTAGAATATATTAACCCTCTAACACTCATTTTAAGGGATAATTGTTGTCCTTTTTTTCCAACTTTCACACAAAAGTATACTTAAACGGCACTTTAAAGGGTTAACATGTTCGACGAATATTTTATGCATTAAATTTCACTGGGGGTCTTCTAAGACCAAAAAATCGTGCAATGTATTTAGGGGCCGATATTTCAGGAACCCGTGATAACTTTTCAATACCTTATGTCAGATTTGCTCTACCAATAGTATAGTTTCATTTTGCGTGGCAAGTGTTCAGGATGGCGGCGATGCCCCGAATTTCATACAAATTGTTGCTGAAGTAGACTTAACTTTTTAGAAAAGTTTTAGTTAACTTTTTGTTCGAAAAATTGAAGAAAAATCGTTGAAACACTTTGAGTAGAAATAAGATAGAGGAAAAATAAAATTTTGCTGCCATTGTGAACGAAGCTTTATTGTGAACACCAAGTAAAATTTTTGTATGTAAAATATTTTTTAGAAAAAAAAGGAAATTTTAGCTTTTTTTCGCGAACGAAAATTTTTTTCTATAAGAGAAATCTTTAGAAGACTTTAAAATTCTTCTTATTAAAGATTCATTTTTTAAGACTTACTGCCTATTTTCGTTGTGCGAAAGAATTGTTTCTTTCGAACAATTACATTTAAAACAAAAACAAAATTTTTAGAAATGTTTTTGTACGAATGAAAAAATTCTTTCGCACATCAGAAATAAGCTATTAAGAGTTCTCTCTCTCTCTCACTTTTGTTTTCTGTAAAATTAAATTTTTTTATTCAGTAATCGCTATAATTTGTTTTCACCCATTTTCAGCGGGGCAAGGAAAACAGTTCTAGCAGTACAATAATTACAGATGCCATCAAAGAACGCTGTGAAATAGCTTTCGTAGCCATTCTGTCATTTTCTGTTAATTACTTAGAAATTGAAACTAATGCTAGTCTCCAATGCCTTGATGGCGATGGCTCGGGCGATGATTATTTCTGTACCGTTCTTTACAACGACGAATCCCATACATTCGATCAAGTCATACAAACTTTAACGAAAATCGCTAAAGTCCCACAGAAAGAAGCCACTGAAATTGTGGCCAGTATTGATAGGGAAGGCAGAGCCGTTGTTAAATGTGATTCATTTGGTGAGTGTAATGCGCTAAAAGAGGCCATTGAAAATCAGATGGTGCCAATAAGTATGCCTTTGGCAAATAATAGAGCCAACCAATCACTGAGTGTCTACGTTTTGCACATTAAATCTGTGGCCTGTCAACAATTCGCCCTACAGTTGTTGACTTGGTTCCAGGAGTTTTTGGTACGGCACATAACATTTCGTCAGATATTTGCTCGCATTATAATGGATAAGAAGGCCCCGTATTGTATTCGTCACATATTAGAATATGATGTGAAGTTATGGAAGACGGCACGCACGTGTTGGCATCGTTTGTTAATTTCGGGCATGTTAATGGAATATGACAACAAAATGGCTTTGGCTCAAGAATTCTCCAAAAATTACGCTACTATTGTACAGGACTTTATAAATGATGACCATGATCATTCATTTTCTATTGTATCACTAAGTGTTCAACTGTTTACGGTACCAAGTATCGCCCACTATCTAATAGCTCACGAGGGTATATTCTTCAAGTTGCTGCATACTTTCTACCACAAATCCATAGAGGATTATATGCAAAATAAAACGTTACACTTTTCCAAAAGTGTTTCAACGTTGAATCATTTTAAACGAGCTGCTTATATTCTTTATGATTTGCGCTATATATTAAGCTTTAAACCGGAATTCTGGACCAACGAAATGCGTGAGGGCTTCATAGAGGGATGCAGAGCCTTGTTGCGTGTTTTGAATGCTATGCAAGGCATGGAATCGGTTACCAGACAAACGGGCCAACATATGGACTATGAACCTGAGTGGGAATGTGCTTTTAATTTGCACATAAAATTGGCCAGCACAATTTCTTTGGTGTTAGAGTGGTGCGCCACTGATAAAGAGGTGTTGGTAAAACTGTATCAAATGGTAATGCGTAATTTGTTGCAAAATGGCTTTATTATAAGTCAAGCCAAGGTCGAACCCAGATCTGTGGCTGGCCATATAGCTAAATGTCTGATTTATGATGTGGCCTCAAAACCTGTGTCCATTCACTTGCCACTGTCTCGGTTCTTTGCTGGCATTTATCTACATTTGGGTCAATATGGTTTGAACTTTGATTTGGTAACCAGTATGAAGAGGACTCCCGAGGAAATTATGGAACCTATACTTTGTACACAAGTAATGATTGCCCAGGTAAGGTTAATAGACAAATTTTGTAAATGCATGTAAAATCGAAATTATGATACATTTTAGGTCCATTCTGGCATGTGGCGGCGTAATGGCTATTCTCTGCTTCATCAGCTGTATTTCTATCGTAACGTACGCTGTCGCACCGAAATGTTAGATCGTGACATTGTGGGCATGCAGATTGGAGCTTCACTTATTGAAAGCAATCAATATTTGATACATCTGCTCAACAAATTCAATCTGATGGAATGGATCCAACTTGAATATGAGGATAGCAACATAGAGCCTACAACAGATGATGATTTCATAAGACAGCTATCAATGATTGATGAATTCTTAGAACTACTGATTGTCGTCATAGGAGAACGTTATATGCCTGGTGTGGCACATGTTAGAGAAGAGGACCGAACAAAGAAAGAAATCATACAGCTGTTGTGTATCAAATCCTATTCTCATTCTGAACTCAATCGCGCATTACCCGATTCAAATAATGATACAGCTTTAGAAGATGTCATAGATTCGGTAGCTGTTTTTAAGAAACCACAGAAACTAGATGCCAAGGGTGTTTATGAGCTAAAAGAAGAATTATATGATGACTACAATATGTACTTTTATCATTATACAAAAGAGGAAAAATCAAAATCGGAGGAAACACAGAGATTAAGACGTAAAAATAAGAGCGAATTGGTATGTTGTCCACCACCAAAATTACCCAAGTTAACAGACGCTTTTGTGTGAGTAAAATTTAAAGACACCATTTAAAAGGCAATACTTATTTCAATGTTTTAATTATTATAGAACAATTGCCAATCTATTGCAATGCGATGTTATGATGCATCTTATGAATACCATACTGGATAGGGCTTTAGATCTTAAAACTAAAAGTTTCCAAGAAAATCATTTGCAAAAGGTAAATCTCGTTTTTATTTTGCAAATGTAACAACTTCAACAAAAAACTTTTTACAATTTTTATCACAGATTCTACACCTTATTGGCTATGCTTTGCAAGAGGAAGAATCTGAAAACTATCCTTTCTTGTCTTTTTATAAATGCTCCCAAAAACACAAGATCTTACAAAAATTGGAGGAACTATCGCGTAGTGCTAGAGTAAGTTTAATGATTTAAATTTGTTTTTATTTTAATTAACTCTCAATTTTTCAAAAAGGTTGAAGCTCACCGTGATTTCATTTTGTGGACTATTAAGAAATTCAAAGACTTGCAAGCCAAACAACCTGCAGAGGGTTCTGAACGCATGCAAAGCGATGATATAGAACAGGCTGGATCCTCCATATCTAACGATGATCCCAGTAATGCCAATGAAACGGCAACATCAAGCGAACAAGAAAAGCGCGAAAAAGAAGAACGTTCCCGTTTGGCTGCCGAGCGGCGTGCCAAGATTTTAGCGCAAATGCAAAAAGCTCAAAATCAATTTATGACTTCGAATGCTGAAATGTTTGCCAATGCCAATGATGTGGCCAGTGACGCTAATGCCGGCACTGTTATGGAATGGCAAGATGATAATTGTATGGAGGGAGCAGTGGCTTATAACTCGATTGCTTGTTTGGGTGTTGAGAGACGTTTACAACAGCCCGAAGAGGAGAAATACAATTGCATATTATGTTTTGAGGAGGCAACTGTGTGCAAAGATGGTCCAACTTTGGTTTATTCGGCTTTTGTGCAGAAATCAAAGGTAAGAGAATGGGAGAAGTAGGAATAGGGACTATAATTAGATATTATTTTCGAAAATAATTTTTTTTATCAGGGGCCTGATTCTGGGAGTCGTGATCGAGTATTTTCTCGATTCGAAAGAAATTTATTATCTAATTTTTTCAGTCAATAATAAACGTATCGGATTTATTTTTTTCGTTTTTATAAGACATTAATTTGAGTTTCACAATATTGAAAAAATAATTTCGATTCATTCAGTATCGACTGAAATAAAATTGCTTTCGAATCGAGAAAGTATTCGATCACGATTACCAGAATTAGGCCCCTGATAACATTTTTTAATCGAATAGGTTTTTAGTTTTTTTCTGAGAACGCATTTTTAAAATTTATTTTTTAATCAAAATTGCTCTCTTTTTAAAAAGTTTTTATTCGAAAAGAATCTGCTCAGAAAATTTCTTCTCAATAAGAATTATTTAGAAATGTATGTATTTTCTTAAAAAATTTTTTCTTTAAAACTCTTGTACACAATTTTCTTATACATATCTCTTTAAAAGCTTTTATTTAGAAGGCCTTTTTTATACCCACAACGCGGTAGTACAGAGGGTATTATGTATTTGTGCTGATGTGTATAACAGAGAACGGCTTTGTGTGCTTGCAAAAAACTCGCATTCAATGAACAACATCAAATACACTCATTTGTGTTCATGCAATCAAACTTTCTCAGTCACACACATTGGTGTTGTTTTAAAATTCATTCAAGTCATGCACAGCGTATTGGCTTTGCCATTCCCAACAAACACGGAGGTTTGATTTCTAATTGAAAATTATTTGAAATTAAACGTTTTCTCAAACGACAAACTTTTGCTAATGATTTGAAAATCATAGCATTCTCAACAAAAAGTGAAAATTATTTTTAAATTGAAAAAATGCCTTTATTTTCAACTTGCTTTCAAACGTAATCCTCAAACGTTTTTCAAATGTGGATTGTAACACAATGTGCAACATAAATAAAAATATTTTATTTTTTTAATTTAATTATTTATTTAAAAAAACTGAGATAAACATTCGGCACCATAGCTAAAATAATCTAATCTAATAATCTAATTCTTGCAAAGACACAATAATTGACACCCTTTTCTTTTGAGGACTGTAGCACCGCGATCACACAACAAACTAATAATTTCTTCACTTTCGTGTCTATTTTTTTTAATTCGTATTTTTAATCATTGTAATTACTCACAAATAATTTTTATTTTTTCACAAGAAATAAATCGTTCACTTGTAAAACACATTTCACCACAAAGTCAAAATTTACTTTCATCGCCATTTTTAATGTTAACATTTATTTTTCGCTTTAGTATTACCAAGTTTAGTTTTGATTTGAATTAAACATTTGATACCAATTTGACATTAAATTGATAAAACATTGGATGTCAAATGTTTATTTTCAAATCATTATCAATTTGAATTTAAATGTAAAAATCAAACATTTGAAAAACATTTGAGAATTGTGTTTGATGTCAAATGATAAAATAATTTCATATTTAAGGTTTGACTTCGTGTTTGTTGGGTTCATTCCATGTTTTGCCTTGATCTTCAGTTATTGCTTTGGTAGAAAACACAAAACCAAATTGGACACAACAACTAGTTTATTTGAACTTATGCCTACAACAATCATATCAGCAAAGCGACTCGTACTCATACCAATTTACATTCGTCGTCGTCTCATCGAGTGGGCAATGACTGCAATTGTGTTATTGCGTGCGCATCACTGAATGCAAACAATAAAAAAACTCACACATGCACAAATTAAATGTGTACGAAACGATGTCAAAATTACCAACGTTGAACTTTGTTTTGCAGGCATAGAGTGAATGTTAATTTAAGCGTATGAGTAAATCAAGCAAAAAAGAGTGATTTTTGCAGTTCTCTGGTGTGTAACACCTTAAAATATTGGTCCTAGACCGACCTTAAAGTATTCCAACCGAATTAGATTCACTTCGAACAAACGATGCCCGTCCAGCTGGCTGGCAGGCAGTCCATGTAACCTTGTCCTCAAAGTACAGGCCGGAAATTGAAGATAATTTGATGAAATTCGGCCTTTTGAAAATGGGGCGAATCGATTTATTATTTCATATATCCCCCATAAAAGCTGCTTTCCGGAATAGGGTCTTTGTGCCCACTATCAAACTAATTTTAATGAAATTAAAAACATAGATACATATAGGACCACGAAGGGGCATGGGCAATTTCTGCCTCTCAGAAACTATCAAACCGATTTTAATGAAATTCAAAATATTAAACATGTAATCTATTAAAATCTGCTTTAATCAGTAAATCGTTACTAAGGGGTGGGTGTGGTTGGGTGTACACTCCCTAAAATTTGTTTTTGAATACTGTGGTATAGGGTATCATATGGTCGGGCTTGATCGACTATACTTTTTTTACTTGCTTAAAATAAGTTTAAAAAAATTAAATAATGTTGCTCATTTTATTTACAGGTCCTTAAACCCGAATCAAATTTTCCGTTTTCCATACACACAAGCAGTTGTGGTCATGTCATGCACGTCAACTGTTGGCAAGAATACTACAATAATGAGGAATCCAAAGAATTGCGACGTCCCAGGCGTCATCCACTACAAATTTTTCCCTCATCGCCCAGCACAGAATTTCAGTGTCCCTATTGTCGTTGCTTAAGTAACACTGTACTGCCGCTAACAGCGCCACTCTCAAAATACTCCGTTCCCAATGTCATACACACAGGCGATGAAATCTATCCTATTGACTTGTGGATCGAGGGAATACGCGTATTTAGCGATAAACTCAATAATTTGGTCATTAGTGAAGATGCCATTATGTGGAAATTCCATTTACCCGAATGGTTTGCCACCCTCACGGAGGCTCACATTGTTACCGATCCCAAGCAGTTCGCAAAAATGGCTCAACCTATACCCCGTCCAGAATTGCAATCAAGTTGGGTTAATTTTGTACAACACTATATAAATTCACTGAAACGTAACGATGAAGATGATCTACTCAATATGTGGCATTCGTGTATTTATACTGTGCAATCGTTGGAAGTATATTTAAGGGCAGTGGGTAAGCCTTTGAAAGATGAAATGTCTATACGCCATAAGAGCTGTTTAAGTGGTTTAATACGGGCCTGTTGCTTGTATGTGGCACATTTAACGCAAACCGATTTTGAAAGTTTAATAAAACCCGTGGCTGAACTATTGAATGTAGTTTTTAAGCATAATGGAGATTCAGTGTTGGAATGGAATTGCTTTAGTAAAATGGTCTCGACCATAATGATGGTGCCGAATATTTTATTTGCTCGTGAACGTAAGTAGAATTGATGTTTTATTGCATATTTACATTTTTATGACACCATCTATTTTTTTAGTTTTTACATGTTTTATACATAGCGTATTTTTTATTTCTCATTTTTAATTTCAATCTTGCTTTTTCTGCTCAAAAACAGTCTGATGGTTTTATAACCGAATTAGGAAAGTGTATGAAAGATAAACTGAAATCGGAAAAAACAAAAAGATAAAGTTCAAAATTTCAGAGAATTTTAGAAACTTTTTTTGCGTTTTGAAACTCAAGTTACTGATTTCTGACTAACCTAAAACAATCTTGTATTAACCCGCTTATTTTTTGCCTCTTTCGCTTTAATTCACTTTTACATTACATCATGTACACCACCCATTCTAACATTAACTCCAATCAAGAAAATTCAAAAAACCTTCAACTAAATCAAATAAATTTCCTTTTTATCATCAACCAGGCGATATTTCTGTTCTTACAAATGGCAGTTTAATGGATTTCTATACGTTACAAGTTTTTTTTCTGGCCAATGTTGTGAAAGCTTTAGTATTATTTGAACTACCCGCTGATGGCCTAATGGATGTCGAAGAGGAGGATTACAGTTCCCTAACTGAAAAGGCCAGAGAGAATATTTCAATATTCTTTAACAAATATAATGTTCAAGCTAGACAAAAACAACAACAGCAGGAAAAGGAAAGACAGAAAAAGCAACACAAACATGAAGATAGTACAGATGCTGGTATGAAGGATGTAACACAGCAGGAACAATCGACAGCGGCAGAAGAGGAACAGCAGCAACAAAAGCCGGAAATACAATTACTAACACCCCAAATGGTTTTCACTATACTGGATCACATTAAATTAGAAATGCGTGAATTTTTACGTTGTAGCTGTCTGTTTTTCCATTTCGTAACAGATGTGGAATTCCCTGATTTCCTAGCCACCACCGACAGCGACACATATGAGAATATGTGTAAATATTTGGGCTTGAATACCCAACTGGAGTCCTATTTCGATAATGCCACACCTTTTGCTACCATTCTGGAAATGTTTGCCTCGCATCATGATATCACCAATCTGGAAGTGGTAACCACAAAACTAAAAAGAACTGGAGATCCTTTGGTCATAGTATCCTGCACTCGACCAGTGCCGAAACTGGTGGCTTTGCCCGACGACTACAGTGATTTAATTAACAGTGTTTCAGATTTCAGTTGTCCCAACAATGAGAGAGAAGAAATGAAAACCCCTACCATGTGTCTAATGTGTGGCGAAATATTGTGTGCCCAATCGTATTGCTGTCAGCCCGACTTGGATAGCCGTAATGTAGGAGCATGCACATATCATGCCTTCTTTTGTGGTGCAGAAATTGCTCCATTCCTGCGCATACGTGATTGCCAAATTGTATATTTGGGCAAGAATAAGGGATGCTTCGTCCAGCCACCATATTTGGATGAATACGGCGAAACCGATCAGGGTCTGAGACGTGGAAATCCCTTGAGATTGTGCCCGGCCCGCTACAGTAAAATACACTTAAATTGGTTGGGTCATGGATTGCATGAAGAAATTGCGCGCTTAAACGAACATACGTCAGCCATAACAACACAGTGGCATCACATGTAGTTGTTGAAATCAAAATTACCCAAATCTCCTTCTCACCACAACCGTTAATATGGAAAGATACATTAAACTTAATAATAATAATTATCACACTTGGCAGTTAAATTTAGGAAATAAACGAAATCTTTAAAAAAAAGATTATTTGCAAGCGTAAAATAAAAAAAACAGCAGTTAATGTGATTTAAACTTAACAATACTAAAAGGATTAAAATTGAAAACTGAAGCAAAAACAAATAATGTTATTTAAACCAATAATTATTAAAAAAAAATAAATTAAAAACTTACTACTAAAACAAACTTCTACTCTTGATAGAACAAAAAATTAAACATGAATTCCCTCCTTTGTGGAAAAATTTTTAAACAAGGGAAAAGTCTCTACATTTTCCGTCTAGAATTCTTAACTCATTGTCTATACAGAATATATTTCAATAATATTGAAACTTTGAATATCTGTAATTAAATTAAGAGTAGCATTTTCAAACGAAACACAATACAACAGTCACTCATTTGCTGAACAAAATTTGTAGTCAAAACTTTTCTGATTTCTTTAAATTTAAAAAAAACTTATTTGTTATTAAAATTACTAATTAGAAGACAGCAGAATGGTTGTAGTTTTAAAACAATACTTCTTTTTTATTTTTAATGAATTCCTTTTCTTTAAAATGGAGTTAAATATGTTTTAATACGTTTTCAATGCAGCTGCTAATAATTTTATATTGTTATATTTTTTTTTCTTCTTTTATAAGTATCAATAACTTTAAACGCAATAAACTAAATTCTATATATTTTTTATTTAAAAAAAAGCTTTATTTTCTTTTCTCTTGCTCTCTAGTTTTTCTCATATCGCTCAAATGCTCTTTCTCGTCTTTTTATTTTTGAAGTTTTTTATCTTTCTCAAAAATCTTTTTACAACTTGATTTCTAGTTCTCTAATTTAATTAAATTACTTTACTGTAATATTATTTTTTTTTAATATATTTTTGTTTATTTAATAAATATTAAATGTAATTTACAAAAAAAAAAAAAAAAACATTATATCATTAATGAAAAAATCTTAAATAAAATGTTTGTTTAAAAATAATAAAAAAAAAGAATTACCTGAATTATTGAAATATTTAACTTAACCACACACAGTATCAGGAGCAGTACTTATTTTTCTTCCGCATTTGAAAAGTACATATGCTTAAAATAAATAGACAGTTTTACACAGTTTTATGTTTCCTATCACAAACATTTTAATCATACGTGTTTTTAATCCAATATCATTTTGTTAAATTTCAATACAAACCCGTTTCAATGCTGGATTAAATTGGTTGGGGTTTTTGCGGTTTTTTTTTATAATTAAACCCTTGAATATAAGAGAGATTCAGTCTTTTAGTGTGTGCTCTTATAAAATAGTATACCGTTAACACAGCTATTGTGTTTCTTAGCTACTCCGTAGCCTTCCGTAGAACTCTAAATGTGCGTAAATTGCTTTGTGTAAAATTGCATTTACCCTACGTTTCCACATGCAAGTAATTACTTGCAAGTAGTGTAGTTGTGTTCTTTTTTATTTTTAACTTTTTATAGATAAACAGAAATCAGCTATCAACAGAACTTTTATAAATTTTACTAAGTACTAGTTTATTGATACAAAACTCATCCACGGTAACACTGTTTTTCCATTTGTCATTTTACTTGCGACAAGTGTCAAAAATTTACTTGCAAGCAAATTCTCTTGCAAGTTGAGCTGCAAGTACGAAAAATGTGATGGTGTTAGTAACTTGTACTTGTATGTGGAAACGGAGGGTTAGATCGATGTTGTAGTCTCTGAAGTCCACATAGGGACTAATCACCGCGTACGATATCTAGCAAAGTTGATCGAAATTTTTTATTTTGGTATCATGCCACTCGTTATCGAATGAAATGTATTGTAATTTGAGATGATAGCATTCGATATCGAGTAACCAAAAATATTTCATCTCTCGAGTTTTTATTCGATACGTCAGTGTCTATCGTATGCAGAAAAATACGATAGTTTAATCGATATCGAATGCGGTGATTAGATCCCTGGGCTATGGCTTAAAAAAACTTTTCTGAATAACATTCTTTGCTCCCCCAACATTAAGCTAGTTGTTTCGCAGTTGTATTTCCGGGAATATTTGAGTATTCCGAACAAGCTGT
Source organism: Pollenia griseotomentosa (assembly GCA_963931875.1). Taxonomy (NCBI): domain Eukaryota; kingdom Metazoa; phylum Arthropoda; class Insecta; order Diptera; family Polleniidae; genus Pollenia; species Pollenia griseotomentosa. Next base: position 96,335,392 of record OZ007563.1, on the reverse strand, counting down.
AGGTTAGAATGTATACTGTTGTTGTGACAGGTTTGCTATCGACGAAAGTTCGTCCCTGGCGAATAAAACTTCCGGTTTGCACAGTTGCTGCTGAGTCCTGGCGCCTAATTACCGCATTCGATATCTAGTCAGCTCCCCCTGATTACTCCTTTAAATACGAAACATCATTTGTATCATCTTGTGGTTTCGTCAAATTTGTTTAAACTTTGTTTTGAATTTAAGCTTAAAACTGTATAAATTGAAACAAAAAAATTGGTTTAATTTATGACCAAGGTATATTTACACAAGTTAGACTCGTTGGCCCATATGTTTGTCAGCTGTTTACCCCAGTTGGAACCCAAAAGTCAAATTTTGTGAATATGAGCCAAAATTTGTACATGTGTGCGTTAAATTGTTTTTGTTTTATACGAAGACAATTTTGACAACTCGGTTCTTTTTATAGAGCAGCATGTCTACACTCCCAAATGAGTCTACCTTGTGTTAATGTATCTTGATTTATAACATTCGACTCGCATTGAAAACGGAAAATGAATCTGCTTAATTCATAAAATGGTATTCTCAAATCCGCATGTTTTTGCGTATGCAAAGTTTTTGTTCGAAAAAAACTTTAGTTGAACTAAAGATCGTTAATTTGTAACCGCAGCATGATAGCAAAGTCTAAAGCTACGGTCAGGTCACACTTGTAAAATATTTGACGAAAAAAACGGAAGAAACAAGCAAACTAAATAATCATTTGCTTTAATTCCAATATTTATTTTGATTACAATACCACATCTTACAGAAAACAGCTTTTTGCTATGCCTAGAAGTATAATCAGTTTTTTTAGTTTTTTCAATAAGCTAAAGAGTTTTTGAGTTACGCGAACATATGTTGTGCAACCTCCTCCATTTTCGAAATAACGATATATCTCGAAAATCAGAGCTAACCTAAAAAAACTGCTAGCACCACTGGATTCAGCATACCCGAATTAGGTTAAAACGCCAGGTGCTCGGCCTGTCTGTTTTTTCAACTAGCATAGTGCTATTAACAAATGTAGTGGTTACGCATATTTGGTCAAATATTTAAGTGTGACCAAAGCTTAATATTTATTAAAAATCGTGAAAGATGTAAAGAATCACAGGAAAAAACCGCTTCTAACTTGAACATGGCTAAAATTGGTTAAAAAACAAATTGTCGGTAAATAACAAAAAAAAAAAAAAAAAAAAAAAAAAATGGCGACCATTTTTAATATTTTAAATAAGCCATAAAATTTATTAAAAGTCCCTAAAATTATAAGAATTGGCAAAAATTCCGTAAAAATTGCTAAATTAGCGGAAATTCGCAAAAATTTGCTTACAGCGGTATGATAGAAAAGTCTACTATCGTCAGATGGTTGTTGTTTTTGTTTAAGCTTTGATATTGTTACAAGTAAAACTGGGGCTTATAATTCTTATTCGCTTAACAGTTTTATTTGTATAATATCTTTAGTTTTTCTAAAATCTTTGGATGAAGTTTCATGACGATCTGGCCTAAGCAACCAGTGAAATGCGCATAGAAATAGCTTATCCGATCAACAATAAATTTCCGTTTATCAATAGTACGAAATGGGAATTTAGCACATTTAAACGAAACCTTGTTAATTAATTTTTTGAATCCCAAGAAAAACTTCGATTTTTAATTTTGGGTTAGCTACGACCTTTTGCCTTTTAGGTAACGATATATTTTTAATTAAATTGGATAAAGAAAATCTTAAACCAAAGTTATTTTCTTGTTAAAAATGTAATCACATATTAGAATAAAAGTCGATTTGTTTTATTTTCACCAACCCTTTACTCTAATTGAAAACGAATAAAGACGTGTGGATGTGAAATGCAGAACACCAAAAATGCTGAAGTAATCCACTTTCGATATTTTTAATAAAAAACTAAAGAAGTTCCTTATTACTCTACATTTAAAGTATACAAAACAAATTTTCTTTAAAACTTAAAAAAATTTCATTGTAGTTACGTGTTTTTGTTGAAGAAAATATGAGTTCAGAAGAACGTTACTAACGTAACTCTTTGAAACATTAATAAATTATTATTTTTATTCCAGAAAACAATAAATCGCTCTATATTTATGCCCGTAATTTCTACCTTACTGTTATATTTACCTTTTTCAACGTTTATTTGGCCTACGTGTTTTTACCTGCAAGTTTCTTTTAAAATATGGCAGCTTAGATTCCATATTCCACCATAGATTTCTATACACAGCAAAATTTTTTTTTGATTAATAAATTTATTTTGCGAATTTCAGCCAAATCGTACCATTAACAAAAAAATTTAAATATCACCTAGCGGGATTAAATTTAAGAGAAACCTGGCTACCGACTAAAATAATTAATTGTCCAAGTTTGGATCAATCAGTCCAGCGGTTCTTGAGTTTTAGAAGCGCCACATACACATCACAAACGTTTTTACCCTGCAAGCATTTTATGAAAAAATTAATCATATCCGAGTCATTTATGACTCCTTTCTCTGCACGATTAAAATAAGCACATATGAGCTCATTTTCTGATCAAAAAAGATTGTTTTCTCGGGAGGAAATGGTACCCTACCCGGGACTCTTCTTGAGGAGTCTTTTATTACCCGTTTTTTTATTTTTTATATATGTATGTAGATATAAATATATACATATGGGCATTTCCCGAGAATGGTCTACCAGGATAAAAAAATAAAATGTTGATAATCATCGTCTTTTATTGTTTATTATTATAAAAAAAGTCTATGTTGTTATAAAAGAATGGTTTCATAGCATATCTCAGCTATTTTACTTGAGGCAATTGCACTGGCAACTGGAAAAATTTATATTTTCTACTTCTAAAGACATTTTTATATGCTTATTTTACATGCAAAAAATATGTTTTGTTTTAACTTTTTCTTCATAATCTCTCCATTACAATCAATTGTAAAAGGAGTATTAAGTTTTTTTGTTAAGGAAATTAAAGGATATTTATGGGAATATGCATGGTGATAATAATAAAAAACATATGAAAAAATCGTACGTTCGCGACCGGTACATAAGCCAATTAAACAAAAACCAATAGAGATATTTTATTTAGTAAATGCTGGATGGAGACCTACATTAATACACTTTCAAAATAAATTAACCACTTTTGAATATTCCGTTCCATTACGCAGATTTTTACATTTCACATATGCACACCAAAGCGTACGAACGTACGTTCGTGACCCCAGGAAATGCCCATATACATATTTATGTATAACCTTTCCAACTGTGGTAAAGGGTATAAAAAATATTTCATCATAGTAGGCTTTAATTCAGAAACATGACAATAAAAAAAATTAGATTTATAAAAATTTTTGAAAGAACATTTTTCATATTTTTTAATCTCAAACGGTTGGATGGCTCTCTTAAAATTAAAAAAAAAGTTTGTAAAAAACATACGGATTTTGGCATATAAAATTCCCAAAAATTACAATTGTTTCCAATTTTCGGCAAATATTTAAAAAGTTGTTTGCCATCAAGGTATATTTACCTTGTTTGACATGACACCAAGGCGAATTCGCCATGCATGACACGCACTATGACAGGACCCGAGGTATATTTACTGTACCTTGGACAGGACCATGAAAAAACTAATAAAATTTGAATAAAATAAACAAAAAAAAAAAACATTTTTTTCTTGACATGAAAAAATAAATTCTTCAATAAAAGATTTTTTCCTTCAATAAGCCTCTCAATTTCAATAAACCTTCAAATGTATCCAAATATTGAGTCGGACTAGCAAATCTTTAAATACTAAGAGAAACCAAAATGTTATCCACCGTTGCAATAAGAAAATAGCAAAGTTCGGTCTTATAATTACCACAAATTTCGTCTCTAGTCTTCGGGAGTCTCAAAAATTTATGTATGTATGTACTAGAAGCCTCAGGCTGATATTGCAATATCTAGCACGCGGGGGGGATAAATTTCCGTCTTAGTATACAACTTTTAAATATTTGCCGCAAATTGGAAACAATTGTAATTTTTTATGCCAAAATCAGTATGTTTTTTTATAAACTTTTATTTCTTTTTTAATTTTAAGAGAGCCACCCAACCATTTGAGATTAAAAAATATGAAAAATGTTCGTTCATAATTTTTTAAAAATCCAATTTTTTTTAATGTCATGTTTCTGAATTAATGCCTACTATGTTGAAATATTTTTTATACCCTACCACAGGTGAAAGGTTATATATGTATATGTATGTATATAATGGATATCTGTGGCATTTTGACAAAAAATCTTAAGTCAAATTTAAAAAGTTGAAAAAATGTGGTTTACCAAACAAATTTCCATTCAAAAAGCATTTTTGTTCACGTTTTTATTTTTTTGTATTGTTAACGATATTTTTCTTTAATTTTGGTTTATTTTATTTTTTGATAAAAATGATTTTGTCACCGAGAATTTTTTTAAAACTTTTTTCTATCTTATCTCGACTTATGAAGTAATGTCAATATACCACATATAAGTATTTATATAATGTATATATGTGTATGTATATATATAGAACAGGCGTGTTCTGAAAATCACATTTTATGAAAGTGATTTGAAATCATAAGAAAGCTGTTCGGGCATATTTTTTTGAGATTTCAAAACGTTCAGCTACGTAAACAACTTTTTGAAATCACTTTGTTATTTTTGCGACTATTGTACGATGACCGTTATAATAAATTACTTAAATGGAATACTCAATGTGTTTTTTATTAATTTTTTTATGCAATTTTTTATTTACAACAAATAAGAAAATTCGGCGACACTACAAAAATGATATTTGCTTCTGGGACTTCTGTTGTGATTTCAAGTTTGTTTTTTTGGTTGAATTAAATTATGCTAATTTGCTAACAGCAGCATGAAAGCAAAGTCTAATATTTATTAAAAATCGTAAAAGCTGTAATGAATCACAGGAAAAAATCGCTTCTATCGCGAAAATGGCTTAATTCGCGAAAAATTGCAGGCTTGTAAACAAAGCCTAAAATTTATTTAAAATCGCTAAATGGGTTAAAAAAAAAATTTTGAAAATAGCGAAAATTCGCGAAATTTTTTAATATTTCAAACAAGCCATAAAATTGATTACATGTCCCTAAAACTATAAGAAATGGCAAAAATTGCTAAATAAGCGGAAATTCGCAAAAATTTGCTTACAGCGGCATGACAGCAAAGTCTAGTATTTATTATAAATCGTTAAAGCTGTAAAGAATCTGAAAACTTATAGGAACAAATCGCTTCTATCGCAAACATGGCTAAAATTCGCAAAAAATTGCAACATTTTAAACACACCCTAAAACTAGTTTGAGATCGCTAAAACGGTTAAAAAAAAACAAATTGTTTGAAAATAACATAAAAAGCGTTAAAAAATGAGGAGCTATTATTTTGTAGAACAAACTTTTTGTGCTTGCTTGTACTTTCGACAATTGAAAATCACACCGAGAAACACAAAAACTGTGTGATTTACAGAACACATGTGATTTAAAATCACGTGATTTTCAGAACAGACATTATTTAACTCTAATTAATTATTATTTAAATCTAATATTTTAAAACTTTAAAATTAGCATGTAGAATCCAAAAATGTGAAATTTTAGCAATAGCTCAATTTTTAGGTATTATCAAATACCTTGATTTACCACATTTTTGCAATTAAATGGTAACTTAAATTATTTTTTTTTTAATATTTTCAGCTAAATTTCCATACAAAGATTTTGCTTTTTGTTGCTGTACAGCTATATTATATGCTTAAAAAGAAATTAAAAGAAAAATAACGAATTGTTCAACTTACATTACATTATAAGATTTCAAAAAGCTTGAAATGCTGCTTTGAAACCCAATGGTGGTGAGTATTAAATTTTGCCAGTTACGGAATTAATAACAGATCAAGGTACATTGTTAAGGTTTATTCAACCGAGAAAGTTATTCTGGCTGTTAATTTTTTTAATACAGAATTTTGACATTTAGAGTAACTAAGTTTATATAGAAAAAAACGATCAGCTGGGCGGTTGCGTATACCTGTACAGTGTATCCTGACTGGTATAGATACAATAGGTGTGTTCATTTACTTAAAACTGTAACGAATTTGCAACAATTGATACTGAAAAGTGCTCATTATCCAAAATTGCAAGAGAATGAAAAAATTTAACAATAACATAAAATTTATATTTTTTTTCTTAAATTTAGGAACAATAACCATGTGTAAAAAACCATTCAAAACCATTCAATAAGAAAAGATTGAATTTCCTATCTAATAGCTAAATACTGTTAAAGTGCCTAATTTGCTAGTTTTTGCTGGTTAAGAGTTAATTTACTTTTTTGCGTAATTGGTAGAACAATTTTAAAAATTTTTAATTTACTCTCTCGTCGCTAGTTTCTGCTAGTAAAGTAAATGAACACACCTAATTTGATAGAAATTGATTTATTGTTATCTAAACCAAAAACGGCATAACGACGGCCTGTATTCAATACTTGTTATGACCAAACAGACAATTATTCAGGAGAGGAAAAAAACTGATGTATGCTAAAATTCTGCAATGGGCATTTCCAAACAAAAGTCTACTTTTTGTCACGTTACGCCAAATTATTTCTCAAAGATAAATTCATACAATATTGACTTTTATGTATTTTGATGTAAAGCGCAACTTGCTTTACATTAAGTGAAAGACGGGAAAAATTTTAACAATATGGGCTTAAATAAAAACACAAGCTTAATTGCTTGACCAAAAGAGACATTCTCTGTGGAAGTACCCATTATATGAATGAGTCAAACTATCTTTTACAACATTTGTTAAATATTAAAGGGCTTATTCATAAACAATATTCCATGCTTATAACAGGTGAATAAGACGAATTTTATATGAAAATTTGTTTAATTAACCTTTAATAAAACTGAAATATTTTTTATGAATAAGGGGGTAATACTTAATCCCACGCATAAAAATAATATATCATTTCGCGCTATTCTCGGGGCTATGGTTGATAGCATATGACATTTCAAATATTTCTTGGCTGACAGCCGGTATTCCAAAGTAAAAACATATAAGCGGTTTTCACCTTTTTGTTAAGTGTACAACTCTGTTATATTAAATACGATTTATGGTATAAACACAACTTGGACGATTGACGAGCTTCGCATAGCACTACGAATTTGTCGGGTAGTCTTCGTTGCGTAAATTCGTCAAATGAAACACAATAAGTGCGTGAAAAAAAGGTCTTAATGTCACTTAAAATCTTTTTGAATTTATAAAAATAAAACCTTGGACGCCAGATTATATTATCGTTTGTTTTTCTTAACTTCTTTAATTATATCACTGCTATGTAGCCATTATCTTCTTTTTTATTTAAATAGCACCAAATTTTATTAAAACTTGTTGGTAAATTATCTCGTATATGTGTATGTATAAATCAATAAAAAAGTGCAATTGTTTTTGACATTTCTACCATTTTTTACACAAACAAATGCTTCTGTTCTTAACATTTTTATCATTTTTTACACAAACAAAATACGTGTTGTTTTTTCTATTGTTGGATTATTGCAGACATACTAATTGGGCCATGAATCTGATGAGTGAGAAAAGGAGTGTTTCGTTTTGTTAGATTTAACACAAGGGCTTAGTCCCAATTTACACTAGGGACATTTCTTGCCGGACATTTTTTGAATTCTCTTTTAATCTTACCTGAAGCGTTTACATATGAAGTCAGACAGAAAAATAATATAAAGCAACAAGATGTAAACTACGAAAAGTAAGAAAGAGAAATGAAAAAATGCCCAGTACAGATAGTCATGTACTGCACACTCTACCTTTTCGATCCCTCGCCATCAAACTTCGTCTGTCCGGCAAGAAATGTCCCTAGTGTAAATTGGGACTAAGCCCTTGTGTTAAATCTAACAAAACGAAACACTCCTTTTCTCACTCATCAGATTCATGGCCCAATTAGTATGTCTGCAATAATCCAACAATAGAAAAAACAACACGTATTTTGTTTGTGTAAAAAATTTGTGTGATTGTTCAACCACAGCGTAGTAAATAAAAGTTGAATACCTTTTGTTGTTGCGGTGTTGTAAATGTTCGTACTTTTACTATATTAATAAGATTAACAAGGTCTACAAGGGTACTTTACTACCAAGTGTTGTATTGTCAAATTTATTAAAGTTGTCGCGTTTTTTTTTAACATTTATGAAAAACTATTAAAATAATTAGTATGAAACAAGAAAATTGGAATTGATACAAACCTTACTATTACTTTTATTTCATCTAAACTAAATTTGTATAAAAGTAATGATATTCTGATGGTATAATCGGCTTCAAATCTTGTAGATACTTCCGTTCACCCGGCTGATTAGAATGTTGGTAGTTGTATTAAGTCTTTGGCTTAGTGTATGCTGTGTATTGTTTAGTTCGGTTGTATTGATCATCAAAATTCCCTTTAAATTTAACATAAATATTTTGTAAATACTTTAGAGATCTCAATTGCGCTTCTGTTGTATTATTTTTAATAACACCAGGTCTAATGCTCGCAAAGCGAATTAACTTTTTTCATAAGGAAGTTAAAGTAATGATGCTAAATTAATTCGCTTTACAAGCATTAGACTTGGTCGAACTACAAAGTGAACACTATCGACAAGGCAACCATAACTCAAATTTTCAAAAATTTTTAAAAATTTTCATAATTTTATTCTAATTTCTTCGACCTTTTTTAAATATTATTCTTCTTTAATAATTATTGAGCTTAACGTCACTTTTATTTCAAATAGTTCTCTTATTTATTCTATCAATATTTCGATTTCCTTTGGAAATCTTCTTCAGGATAATATAATAATGTTGGTAGATTATTCACAAGAATGAAGGATAGATTACAAAAGCTAGATATGTATGTCAAATTTAGTTTATAAAATACCTTGTGGTGGCAACAATAATGAACAATGTGCAAAAATATATGTAGGAACAACTGGGACGAAACTGAAAACTAGAATAGCAGGACATAAACATGACAAAAAATATAGAAATTATAATTCAGCAGATGGTACAGCTTAATCAACTCATTGCAGGGATTTAAATCATTATCCAGATTTTGAACGTGGAAGGTTTTAAGAAAAGAAGATATATGTTAAAAATGTTGCAAATAAAAGGATTAATTTTAAAAAAGATACGAGGGTTTAGCTCAGATTTATAGATATTTATTAAATAAGAATAAATAGGTTGACGAAAAGGGAAATAGGTTTAGATCTTTGGTTGTTTTCTAAAATAAAGTTTAGATGGCTTAAGTTAGAATTATAGAAATGAATTTCTTGGCGAAAAAGGGAAATATTTTAAAATTGTTTTTTGTTTCCCTTTTTTTAATTTTTTGGTTTTATGAAATGTTATTGTTGAATGTTGAAGAAAAAAAAAAAATTTAAATTTAATTTTTGTTAATTGTCAAACACAATTTTTTGTTAATTTTTGATTAAATATAATATCCTGAAGAAGATTTCCAAAGAAAATCGAAATATTGATAGCATAAATAAGAGAACTATTTGAAATAAAAGTGACCTTAAGCTCAATAATTATTAAAGAAAAATAATATAAAAATTTTCACAAATACAATTTGAATATACATATGTACATAGTGTTTAAAAATTATGGTAGCCTCAAGGTATATTTACTTATTACTTTATTAAAATTTCTTTATATTTTTATTCAAATTAGAATTTTTCACAAAATGTTTTTCACAATTTTTTTTTAATTCAAAATGAAAACAAACACAAGGAACCACAATGAACAAACATAAACAACTTTTGACGTTATGGTTCCAACTGAGGTAAACAGCTGACAAACATATGGGCCAACGAGTTTACCTTGTGTAAATATACCTTGGGTAGCCTCTTCCCAAGGCGAATTCATAAAGGTTGCATTTTTAAATCATTTGTTTATTGTTTATTTTTATGTCTTGCATACTGAATTTTATGTCTTGTATACTGAATGTCAATTTTGTGAAAAAATTAATTCAAATTTAAAATTCAATAAAAATATAAAAACTTGAAAAAAACTTATTTAAAATAAAAAAAAGTGAACATAAAATATAAACACAAGGAATTAAAAATGCGTAAGAAATAAATGGAGCCACAATGAATTTTCAATAGAGTAAAAAGATTTACTTTCTAAAGAAATTGTGTATATTTTATAAACAAAAAAAATTTCCTGTTTTGTATTTTCAACAAATAAGTTTGACATTCACTCTAACTTTTTACAAAAACAAAATACATAGGGGACATTTACACGGTGTCTTTCCAGACATGTCTGTTTTTGACATTCTCTTTTGAACATGCTACCAAAAACCTTTCGTCTTTTCACGATGTCTTTCCAAACATGTCTGTTTTCATATCTAATAGTCTAATTTACATATACATACAAATTGAAAACATGAAAATTCATATAAACAAACATGAAAGCTCATTTCGTGTCTGTTTGGCAATCCCTCTTTCTTCTCTACCCCGATCGCCTACAAACAAAACAGACGTGTTTGTTAGACATGTCTGAAAAGACACCGTGTAAACTCTAGCATAACTCTATCTCATGATGCAGTCACCTTTATGAATTCGCCTTGCCTCTTCCATAGTCTTCATTTTCTAATTAATTTGATTCCGTAATATGGAAGGATTTGGGCAGAATGGCCATATCCCTCACAAAACTCATTCATAAAAATTTCAGTCTGTCAATATTCAAAAATTATAAATTTTTATATTAAAATAAAAATCTTAAATTTAATTCAAGTTTACAAAACCAATTTTCTGTGAAAATTTTCCATAATAAACATTTTTTAAATTTAATTATCATTTATGAATACGGGCGGGGGTAATAAAATATCAAACAAGTTTTTAATTTAAAAAAATTGACAATAATGATTAATATATAATGAAAACTATTAAAGGTCGTGTAAACAATCGCATTTTTATTTTTATCGCATGCGTTATTTTTTTAATATTTTTTATCACATGCGATTTAAAAAAAAAAAATAATTTAACTTTTTGTATTTGTCTTCACACACATGGATTCGTTTCCAATTTTGCTATTTTTGCTTAGAAGCCTTTTTTCTTGTAAGCTCTCAGATTCTTTACAGCTTTAGCGGTTTTTATTTTAATAAGTATTGTGGTTATTTTGTTGAACTATTTATGGTTTTTAATCCAAATTTTGATATTTTAATTAGGCTAAAGTTCATCAAATTTAATTTTCATTAAATTATTTATAATTTTTTTAGCAACTTTTACCGAATGTTCGCCATTCCTTATATTTAGTTTAAGCAACTTTTAATCAATTTTATAACGTGTTTAAAATTTTTCACGAATTATCGCTGTTTTGCGATAGATATGATTTTTCAAAAGCTTTTGTATTTTCAAAATTTTTTTTTAGTTAGCTCAGATCATTGCGATGCGAAAACAATTTTGATGCGAAAGCGCAATGCTAACTTGGTACTCTCTATCGCTTTCGCAAAAATTTCTGAAAATGAAGCAATACTGGCAATAAAAATTAAAGATAGCGGGCATTTACAATAATGAAATGCCAAAGTGTGTAAAAATATTTGAAATTGTGAAATTTAAATAAAATAAATGATGATTTGCGCAAAAGTATTAAAGAGTACCAGTCGCTAGATTTGCTATAATTCTTTCGCATCGCAATATAGAGTAGCCCCCATGGGAGTGCTGCTTTTCCAGAGAGAGAGCTTCTTGCGATTTCAATATTTTTAGGAACTTATAATCCCTTTGCAATCCTTAAAATTAGCAATATTTAAAATTTTAGAAAACTTTTCCAAATTTTTTTGCAAAAATTTGTCATTCCTTTACACTATCGTCCATGTTCTGAAGAACGCAGCGTTTTCAAATCGCTTACGATTTGAAAAACGCAAAACGCATTTCAGCATGTTCTGAAAACCAGGCGATTTGCTAGCGTTTTGCTTTTTTTCGAAGTTGTGTTTGAGCAAAGAAAACTTATGTTTTATTATAACAAAACGTAAACAAACAAATACTTTACAAATTAGTTCTGTGAAATAAATTTAAAATTAAAATGCCTACAGCGTTCTTACATGTTCATAAGTAAACTACTGCGACAAACAATTTACAAACTCAAAGCGAATTTTTAAATTGAATTTTTTTAATTAAAATCGTGAAAAAATGTTACAAGTTTTTCTTTAAATAAAAACATATTAAATTGAAATTGTGGGACATTTCCTTTTCTCTTTAAAGTGCAGTTTTAATAAAATCGACCAGATCGCTTAAGTATACACTAGCGGTTTGAAAACGCCAAATTTCTAGCGTTTTCGTTTTTCAGAATACCTGTTTGGCGTTTTCAAATTGAAAACGCAAATTTTAAGCGTTTTGCGCTTTTCAGAACATGGGCGTATATCTCACATGGGACATGGGTACCAGGGCATAGTGGATGCTGGCCAAACGGGGCTGTCTCTTGGACGACGTGTTCGTCGAAGGCCTGATCGGCATTTCGATGGCCCGCTGCAAGACTCTCATCAGACGAGAGTCTCACAGAAGGGCTCAGGAACGATGGCAGGGGGAGCATACCTGCCTGATGACCAGGACTTTATGGCCTGGCTATGACAAGGCGAGAACGCGCGTTCTACTTCGTCTCGGCAGGGAACTGATAAGGACAGTGATGTCCGTCATTACGGGTCACTGGGTGATAGGGACTCATGCTAGGAGGATGGGTCTTGCTTATAATGACTTCTTTAGGAGTTGTCATGATGAGGAGGAAACGGTGTTTCACTTTCTCTGCCAATGCCCCGGTCTGGGGAGCATTAGGCTTATGCATTTTGGGAGACCAGAATTGTCATGTCTGGACGATTTGTCCAATGTGGGACTGAAATCGATGTCCCTGTTCTGCAGGGAGTCGGGGTGGTTCGGGGATGCAGGGACCTCTGGGGAATAGTCTTGTGGTTATAGATGACCCTCGTCACTAGCTAGGGGTATCACAAAGGGACCGCTATAAGGACCCAAGTAAGCCGTCGTCGGGACGGCTGCACATTTAACCCAACCTACACTATATAAATAGGTATGTATAGGAATAAATAGTTGTAGGATTCAACATCGTTTATTAAACATACTAATAAGTTAGCAAAATTAATGTGATTGGAAGCTCAGAAATTTTATTTTAATTTTTTCTCTCTGAAATTTTTGTCAGAGATGAAGCCTGTCATCGGCGAAAAGATTTCCCATTAAGAAGTGATTCTCAAGGAATTGGCTTATAGCAGGGCCCTGTTACTCAAAACTACAACCAAAATACGTTCAAAAAAGCAACAATTTTACAATTTTTGTTTTTGTTTCAAATGTATTTTACTCGTAAATTTGTAACTTGTAGTTTTGAGAAACAGGGCCTAGGTATTGAATGTATGCCTTCGATAAATTTGGTTTTTTATTTATAAAACTATGATTTAAAAACGTTTTTAATTTTATAGCAATTCTCTACAAAATAATTTGTGATTAAACATTTTGATGGAGAAACGTTTTAAAAGGCAAAGAATCGATAAGTTGTACTCAAAACTGGTAAGCAAACAGATCTTTAATAAAAATAAATTCCGTAGTGAACTGAATTTTTAAATCATTATTGTATCTTGTTTAGATAATGTAAAAATTACCATTCAACGTTTCAACTTTAAAACTCGTCGAATTCATTCCATTTAAACCATTTAAGTTGGTAAGTCAAATTTTTTTCTTTAATTTAATATAATAATAATTTAATCTAAAAACTAAAAACGACAGGAAAGGTTAACATGAAATTTTCTGAAAATATACCCAAAATATTATTTTTGTGTTTTCACCACTGCTTCTGGCATATGTTTTGAAAAAAGTTGTAAATTTTTGTGGACGTTCATGAACGAACTTCGAATTTAATAGTATTTTATTAAAAGTGAAAATACAGAAATCTTATTAATAATAAATTTTGTATTCCCAAAAAATAACTTTGATAATATACTTGCATGTGCCCGTGCAAAAAACTGAACTGGCAAATTTGTTTTTTTTGTTGTTTTCTTACGAAAACAATAAGATGAAGCAATTTTTTTTAATTTAGTTTATTTCTTTATACCCACTTACAACAGCAATTCGAGTCGGAAAAAAGCCAACCAATTGTAGGGAAATGTAAGAAAAGATAAACTCACTGCTTATTGTTGATGGTTTGTTTAAGCTTTGGTATAGTTACAAGTGAGACTTTGAGTGTTTATATTTCTTATTCGCTTTAAGGTTTTATTTGTGTAATATTTTTGCTTTTCTAAAATCTTTGGAAAAGGTTTCCTGACGATCTGGCCTAAGCAACCAGTGAAATGCGCATAGCAACTAGCTTTCTCTCAACAATAAATTTCAGTGTATTTATCAAATATGAAAAATTGGGAATTAAGCACGTCATACAGAAATCTGATTAATGAAAATTATTGTTTTGTGCCGCATAAGCCACTTTTCTAAATTTATTTTTAAAAAGTATTTTTTTGTGCTGCATACGTATACTTACTGCTGTGTTTTGAGTTGTTTAAATTTTATTTTGCCTTTGCCTTAATTACTTTTTTTTTTAAATGTTCGGTAGGTAAAACCAATAACCAGCTCACGATATGCTAACTTTCCGGCACTCCTACAGTCAAACGAATTTTATTATTCTGTTTTGATTTTATGCTCTGCTTTGATTTTATGCTGTTATGCAAAAACTTAAAAAAAAAATTTAAGAAATATTGTCGTACCGACAGTAAAACCTTAAGTATCGCCGATATATTGGTATCGGTATCGATTACATCCCTAGTTTTAAGAGTTTTTACATCCCTATTTTTTAAGAAAAAATGCAATATACGATTTCATTTAGAAATCAAAGTTTTGTAATGAAAATCAATTTGGTTAGTGTAAAAAATGTAAACAGATTTTTACCCTTTTCGCTCTAGCAATTCTTTTTTACGAAATAAATAAAACTTTATTAACAAGGTTCGTTTAAATGTGCTACATTCCCATTTCATACTATTGATAAACTGAAATTTATTGTTGAAGGGATAAGCTATTCCTATGCGCATTTCACTGGTTGCTTAGGCCAGATCGTCAGGAAACTTCATCCAAGGATTTTAGAAAAACTAAAGATATTACACATACAAAACTGTTAAGCGAATAAGAATTATAAGCCACAGTTTTACCTGTAACAATATCAAAGCTTAAACAAAAACAACAACAATAAACAGTGAGTTTATCTTTTCTTACAGTCCCGGCTACAATTGGTTGATTTTTTGTCAACTCTAAATTTAGTTGTAAGTGGGAAAAGAAAAAACAAAAATAAAATCAAATTACTTTATTTTATTTTGCCAGTTCAGTTTTATTTACACTGTCACATGCATATTAGTTATCAAAGTTTTTCTTGGGATTCAAAAATTTAATTAACAATAACTTTATGTTTTCATTAAAAATAAATTAACTTAAGTTAAGCAAATTTTTTTTCGTAGGATCCATTTTTGGAAGTAAATGCAATATTTCTCGGTCGCAGTCAGAAAAAGCTGCTGTTTTTTTTTTCTTCTTTTATAGCAATTTCTAAAGTAATAACCAGGGAAATTGGAAATATATATAGAGTGTTTTATGCGCACTACATATACAGTAAAAACTGTAAAAATAAAAACTGCAGCCATGGAACCACCAGCACAAATTTATGTTATAAGGGTTAGATTAAATTGAAAGTTATTTGTGCCGAAGATTATCTAGATATAAGAATTTTTCGCCTTTAAGTGATTTTAGGGTATGTGAGCTAAAATCAAATGTGAACCTAGCAAATTCAAAATTAAGAATTAATTGGTTTTTCGAACTGCATTGTTAGTTTTTTATTAATTATGGAAAAATTACGAAAAATTGTAATGTAGGGAACGTAAATGAGCAAATTTATTGCAAGAACTTAAGACCCAACAATAATGTGCTTAAGTTTGCTTAAGCCATTGTGGGAATACATGTAAATCATATGAGGCAATCCATATTGCACTTAAGGAAACTTTTTGCTAAGTTTTACGAAACTGTCATTTGCTTGAGCAAAGTGCGAAACTGATCACACATTTTGTACGGAATCGAATGTTTTTTTAGTTTTGTTTTTGGTTTTTTTTTTTAGTACATTTGATAGACTTAGTTAACTTTTGACAGTAGGTTAAGCCAGGATGTGCATATCATGGTTGGGCCTCTATACTTTTTGCACACGAAAATAAAGCTAGGACATTTTTCTTTTATTGAACTGTTGATGTTTTTTTAATCTTAACTTTAATATTTTCAATCAGGCTTAAGTTCATCAAATTTAATTTTCATTAAATTATTTTTATGAAGAAAGGAATTTTACAACATGAGATTAATTAAAACTTATTGAAAATTTTTCTTTCTTGTCTGAACTGGGAATCGAACCCAGGTTTTCACGGACGGGTTGCCCTGACATGTTTCGATTGTAACCACACAATCTCTTCGGAGCGGTTTGCCGTTTAACACCCATCACCATTAAAGACGGCTGGCAGTCAATAGTAAAATATCAATCTTTAATCCAAATTGTATTTAACCTTTGCTAGACCTGTTCTTCCTTACTTCTGTTTTTTCATACTTTTTGTCCAGAATTCTTTTGGAAGTCCAACGTACATTTTTCTGCTTTTCATGTTTTTGTCTTTCTTTTTCTTGCTGACCTTTTCAGCACAACTTGAAGAACAAATGTGAACATAGAGCTTGTGCCTTAGCTGTTAACAATAATTAGTATTGCGGTTATTTTATTGAACTTTTTATGATTTTTTAATTCAAATTTTAATACTTTTAATCAGTTCATCAAATTTAATTTTCATTAAATTATTTTTATAAACCAAGGAATTTTAATTTAATTAATATTTATTGATAACTTTTCATTCTTGACTGGAAAACGAACTTAGGAATGAAAAGTCAAGAAAAGACCGCCAAACCTGTTTTTCGTTTAAAATTCGACTTGTGCGACCTCTACACCTCTTCCGAAAAATCTTTGGGACACACTAATGTCCACGATAAAAAATGAGAAGCTAACGAAGCAGCGAGTTCAATGCTGGTACTTTACAGCGGCAAAAAAAAAAATGTTGCTTTTACTTCTGATTTATTAAATGTAAACAGTCGCTGTCGAACCAATTTAAAAAACGAAAAGTTGTACACAAATTTTAATTTTTCTTTGAAAGTTTTTGGTTTCGACTGCAGTTTTTTAAACCCTGGCTGGTTCTGTATATTTTTTTAGTAAACAAACTTATTAGTTTTATATTTTTATTTAATTCGTTGATTTTATTTTATGATATTTTAAATATTAAAAAAACGATACTTAAAAATAACTAAAGCCGGTATTTACAAAATAATAGTAAAATTACACCTAAAAATACTTTTTTTTTTAATGTAGTTTAATTGTATAAAGTTGGGTGTTTAATTTAATTTATACATAACAATACGATAATATTTTTACACTAATTTTTTACATTTAAAGAAATACATATAGAGATACACATGTAAAAAATTAAATCGTTATTAAGTAGTACATTACATATTTTTATTTGGACTAGATGAATTGGTGTTTTTTTTTCATTTTTTTTAATGATTAAAAAAAATGTTGCTTAATTTATCTTAATAGCTAGGAAGAAATGGAATTTAATTTTTTATTATATCCTTCGAAGCTACAATTTAATTTTGGCTATTTATTAACCAAATCTTTATTTGCTAGCAATTTACTCATAGCAAGTTTTGTTGCGCAAGTTTTAACTTCAAAGAAGAGATAAAAAGTTTTTAGCTTTGTTTTATTAAATCGAAATTTGCACAGGTATAAAAGTTAACATATAATAAGTTTTCTTAGGAATTAAGTGAATTTCACTAAAAGTGAACGAATTATCAAGTTTTCCGTCATTTCTTACTATCATTTTCTTAACACCAACGTGAATAAAGTGACTACTCGCTCATTCTCTTCTTGAAGGGATAATTTACGAGTTCGAACAATTTGTACTATGTATGAGGATTTTTGTATTACATATTTGTTTCGAATGAACGGAAGTTTTTTATATTTTATCGAAAACAAAAAATCGTTTTCCAAACAGCAACTCTTTATTATGCGCAATAACTTTTCATTAGCTTATAAAATCTAGGGCTCTGTCATTGTTTCGAACGAGTAAGAAAATTGTAATACACAAAACAAATTGTTTGAACTCGTAAATTGTTTCTTTCGAATCGAAATACCCGGTGACCCCCTGCTCCCTATCTTGCTTAACAAAACTTGCTTTACGGCGAATTATTTTTTAAATTCTAAATTATTTAGGCTGGGTTTTTGAGATCTCCGTTAAACTAGGTTTAGTTAATCTGAAAACAGATTTGTGCCGCTATACAAAATTTTGACGGAACGGCTTAGTTTTGCTTAAAATGTTGGTCTTTAATAAAATAATGAAAAAAAAAATACATTTCGCCGAAAAAATCCGAATTTCAGACCACGTTAAACTAAGTTTAAACTTAATCCACATCTATAAAACCCGGTTTTAATATAATAATGGAAAAAATCGTTTCTTTTTTTTGTTGTTGTTTTAAATAAAAAATTCTCTTTTTAATATTTTTCTAAAATATATTTTTCCTCTCTCTTTTAAAGTAGATTTGGTAGTGTAGATGAATTCTCTTATTGAAAAATAATTTCAAAACCAAAAGTTTTCTTTTACGATTTTCTTTTCTAAATGCGCTTTTATATTTAAAATTACCAATTTTTTTTTTTTCAAAGAAATATTTTGTTTTACAAAATTATTTCAATCTTTTTTTAATTCTCTCTCCCTAGTGGGCTTAATACATATCCCGTTATTTTCTATAAAAAAATTCACATATGAACCGCTGAATTCTCAGTTGAACTTGTGGGTTTATTTTCGGTTTCTGGCTCATCTTTACACTGTTCCATATCAATGACTAAACAGTCGTAAGGCGGTGGGGGTATATCAAATTTCACCACACTATCATAACTTGGAGGCAGCGAGTCCACTATTCTTAAAATATCGTTTTGGGAATTGATCTGGAAAAGAACAAACACATTAAACTTTCATTACATTTATTCATATGTATGCATGAACTAATTTCTTTTAAAACTTACATGAGTTACACTTCTTCCATCACTACCTATGCGATTGCCCACTTCATCTATGGGTCCCGCCCATATGCACACGCCCATTCTATGGGTAACATAACCACAAATGATAACACTAACAATTAGCATACCAATACCCAGAGCAAATACCAGCCAACGGCTTTCAGGGCTATTGGCCATATCATGAAGATTCTTTTCCAGCTGCAAGGCACACAAAATCAAAATCGGTACGGCAATCATGGCCACTAGCAGATCAATAATCGGTCTTTGTTGGGCCATTCTGTAGGCTCTTGCCGCTGTGCTGGTTGAGGGTGGGTTGTTGGCAGTGTTTGAGGTGGCAGTATTTCCTGAATTTGATGTTGTAGAAGATATTGTATGTGCTGTTATTGAATTGTGATTTTGCATTACCATACTGAAAATAAAACAAAGAAAGAAAAAACGAATCAGTTTTAAAGATTCAAATTAAAATTCAGTATAGAAACTTTTATCAATTGTATGATACAGTGCACTCGGGAAAACGTCAACGCTCGTTTACGTCAACATCCCAAAACGTCAACCCTTTATTTTTTACATTGCCTACTCTAAAACGTCAACCCAACCACAAAGCTCTAAAACGTCAACTCTGAATAAAACAAAATTTTGAATTAAGCAGCAGTTAAAATACACACATTTGTACACATACACACTTATTTTATAAATTAATATCGGAAATTGGGGATTCCCCTTATAAGTAGAGTAGAAAAGAACTAACAACTGTATGTACTTATGTATTGTCTTTTTATTTATGTTCAGTTGCTTTTTTGTTTTCGTAAATATCAATTAAAATAGACAGCAGTTGAAGAAATTTATTATAAATAATAAAAGTTTATTAACAAAAATTATGTATGTGTTTATTTGATGAGGTTTATGAAACGAGTGAAGTAAATTTTATAGAAATAGTATTACAACAATTTTCTAGTTTTGACATACAAGCAAAGGTATCTACATACAATTTAAAACCAGTTAATTATTTAATTGTATTATTCTTTACAATTTAACAGTATCACATTAACATAATGAGCTCAAAACAGCCGAAATTGATTAACTTACAAGAAAAGGCAAATATTGTGGACTTATTAGAAAAGGGTACAAGTGCGGTAGCTTTAGCGAAGCAATATGGTGTAACAAAGTCAACCATTAGCAAGATAAGATTTGTTTTTTAATTCATATGTGTGCAATTAAAATTAAAAATATGATCTCATTTAAGATGTATTCTTTTGGTTCTAATTGTCTTCTATGGTTCTAGACAGGTTGAATGACTTTTTTGTTTCCTTTTTGAATTTGTTTATGTTTGGTTTTAGTTTATAATCAATAAAAACCTTTAAAAGAACATTATCGATATGTTTTTTATTTAAAAATTTTACATTTGTAAACGTCAACAATTTGTTAAACGTCAACACCCGCGGTTTTAATTAGTTGACGTTTTCCCGAGTGCACTGTACTTGTAAAAATTAATTATAGAAACACATACACATAAGTATATTATAACGTAGTTTATTATTACATTTATTCTAATTATAATAAATTCACGCCTTATTATCATATTCAGTCGGTTATTGTGCCCCTGCCTTCTTCTTTTTTTTTAATTATTAATAATTTTTGTTAATAAATGTAATAAGAAGGGTGCAAATCAGTCTAGTGTTTTACGTTGTGTTTATTTTTTTCCAAATTTAATCTTTTGTTTTAATAAATTTTGTTTGTTTAAATTAAAATTTTAACATAAAATTTATAATAATAATCTCATTATTGGTCGTATAAAAAAGTTCTCGGTGTAACAAGATTTGTATTTTATAATCACCGTTATCGTAAATAAAATGTCATTAACACTAGACGTGAAAATCATTTAAAGCATTATTCATTGTTTACTATGGTTCTTTGACATTTTTTGTGGCAATTAAAGGAATCTGCTCTACAGCTCCTTTTTAGTGGTGACGACTAGTAGTGAATGAAGGTTTACTAAGTTTGTTATTCCGTGAAACTTTTTTATATATATCTAAGACCCAATAAAGTAGGTTTATGTACATATCGCTCATTTACTTCAATAGTGACAAAACTCGAAACATTGAATTTTAGAGTTAGTCATGCAGAATTGTTCGCTATGTTTTCTTTATCTACACTCATATTACAAAGCTGAAAAGTTTGTATGTTTCTATGTTTGTAAAGGGTTATCTACGGAACTGCCGTTCCGATTTTAAAACTTTTTTGAACAAAATGAAGAATGGAATCTCCTAACGGACATGGGCTATATAAGGTTCCACTAAAGTGCTTATAAAAGGGTCCAGGGGAGTTAAACCTCCTACACTATGAAAAATATTTATTACCGTTTTCGAAAAGAACAATTAAAGTAATAGTTTCCGTACTTAAAAGAAAAACAAAGCCATTTTAACGCAAACACGCTCGCTCTTCATCCTCCATTCCGGCTCCTGTCTATCTGCCCGCTCGACCGTCCCCTGACCTTATGCGAAAGTGACTTACGTTTGTAACGCTTTATCGGCTAAATAGCTGAACCGATTTTGATGAAATTGGAAACATAGGCTTTTTATTTCTTTAAAACTAGGATCAAGAGGGGTACATGGAAAGAACTACTACCGAAAATATCTAACCAATTTTTAAGAAATTTTAATCGTAGACAGTCAGCGTAAATAAAACAAACAGGGTTTGTTATTTTTTCAAAACTATGGAATATAAACGGACAGATGGGCAAGTTCTGCCTATCTGAAACTATCTTACCGATTTTGATTATATTTAAATCGATCTACATACAATAAGACACACAGGCTTTATATTCTTTGCAAAACCCAGACCATTAGAAAACAGAACAGCGATTTCTACCTCTCCTACTCTATAGTTAGTCACAAATGAACTCTAGGGCCTAGTTCTGGCAGTCGTGATCGAGTACTTTCTCGTTCGATATGAAAGCAATTTTATTTATAATTCTTTCAGTCGATACTGAACGAATCGAAATTATTTTTTCAGTATTATGACTCAAATTAATGCTTTGCAACACTGAAAAAATAATTAGATATTTAATTGCTTTCGAGTCGAGAAATTACTCGATCACGACTGCCAGAATCAGGCCCCTGGGCTGGCAACGTCACGGGCACGGCTAGAACTGTTTACAAAATTCATCTAAATAGATTTTCTACTTTACCCGCTTAACGAAAATGTGCGTTATTTTTTCTAAGTGGTTTGTGTGGTTTGAGCGAATTCAAAACTTTAAACGCGTTTATCTAGAAATGGATTTTTTTTAGTTATGTCACTATTGAAGTAAATAAGCGATATGTATATTCGGGGACTAAGTATACTAAGTCGATAAGTAAACTAAGTCGATTTCGTCATGTCCGTGTGTCTATCTATCTGCCTGACTTGCGAAAGACTCAACAGAAAAGAACAAGTTTGGTGTCAAATTGTTTCTAGTTTTTCTAAGCAGTTTGGGATTGAAATAAGATAATAACCATAAAAACTTTATATTTTTAATAAAAAAAACCAACAATATTTTGTGATTGTTATTAAATTTTGCACAAATTCGTTTTAAAGGACTAGAAATTAGACTAGAATTTTGTGAAGATCGGCTTAGAATTTACAATAGGCCCTATAGAAAGCCCACTCTCGGAAAGCATTTCAGTTCGCCTAAAACCGTAACGAATAACGCTTTTGTTAAGTTTTATAGAACTAGAAATCAAGCTGCCAAATTAGCTGAAGATCGGTCCATAATTTACCATATGCCTTAAATAGCGCTTTTGGAAAAGATTTTAATACGTCAACAACTACAACGAATAACAATACTGTGAAGTCAGCTTTTATAAAGATTGGTTTAAAATTTATAGCCCCATATCATGAACTACTCTTACTGTCGGCGGAGGGTATATTGCACTTTTGTTTGTTTCCATTAAGGACAGAAACAAATCAATTGAATTTTTTATAAAGTAAAGCGTATTCCAACCAAGTTTTTCTGAAATTATCAAAACTAATAGAAGTTGAAATGGCCTTAGGTATAAAACGGTTGAGATACAACTTTCAGTCTTTCTAAATAGTTTCTTAATTAGTCCTGCAACATGACGAAAGGTATCGTTGTCCTGATGGCAAGAAGTTTTCTAGACTTTTTTTCGCTATCTCTTTAAATACATAAAAAGTTCTCATGTGATAGTCTGTTTAATTTAAGTATTATCACAGCTAGGAACCCTTATTTTTGAGAACTTTTCCATTCCCATTCCCAAGGTATACAAATCTTTCATCTCTATAGAGATTCCTGAAAATTGTATAAAATAATGTGAAAATTTCTCTTTTCCTAATGAATGAAAGATGCATAGAGTTTTAATTTTTAGATGTTGGTGTAGAAACAACTA
Source organism: Pollenia griseotomentosa (assembly GCA_963931875.1). Lineage (NCBI taxonomy): Eukaryota > Metazoa > Arthropoda > Insecta > Diptera > Polleniidae > Pollenia > Pollenia griseotomentosa. The sequence continues at coordinate 96,311,920 of OZ007563.1, read as the reverse complement.
TTGGCAATTACTGCAGTACACAATTATTAAATGGTCAAAATGTGAGGCAACTTCTTAGACGCATATAAAGTCGAGCTTGGATCAAAAGTGAAATACAATTTATGAAAATTTTATTGATTTTCTGTTCTTTATAATGTCCTTATATTTCGAGGTTAGGCTGGGGGCGTTTGGCCTACGCAGGCTATTTTCATGCCAGGATCACACTGCACATATCGAATGACCTGCAGGACTGGACTATTGCACTTCGGAACTCTCTTTCGTTGCTTTATTCACTGCTCGTCATGGCAATGGTGATGGGCTTTTCAATGATACGCGATCTCTGGCACCGACTTATGGTTCTAAGAGTGGCAGTATGGTAGGTAAATGTTTCTTAATCGAGGAACTGGGCATAAAGATCTCTTTTAGGATGCCGGATGACGGTCATAAAGAATTGGCTGAGGTATCGTCGTATATATATATATATATATATATATATATATACGGACAGCAAAGTTGGCAACGCAGCATCAAAATTAAGTGTGGAATGTCGAATGTCTCCTAATGAGATTGCGAAACATTGTAGGGTAATACTGGCGTTGGGTGCTTGGACGACCTGGCGAAGCAATGCTGATGTCCAGGATCTTATGGCCTGGCTATGACGCGGGAAAACCCCGCGTGCTACTTGGGTTTGGTGGGGACCAGATAAGAAGATATCGGTCATTACGGGTGACTGGTTAATAGGCACCCATGCGATGTGAATGGGCCTAGATTATAATCAGCCTTATTACGGTAATCGATGTCGAAAACGACTTTGTAGTAGATTAAAGAACACAGGTTGTGTGTTACATTAATGTATGGTGTTGCCGACAACGAGAACCCTAATAAGCCTGAATGACTACTACAGAAGTTGGATGGACACTCAGGTGCGTAGAACCGATTGTCGGGGAAACGTTAAAGAATCGCTTATGTAAAATTGAAAACGATTCAGTTTTCTTAACAAATATCGACTTAAAAGCTTGGACTTAGTTTCTTAGTCAAGCAGTTGCTTAAAAAATTATGATTAAATATTTAATTGTTTTGTAAACATTAATTTAAATTACCACCTTGTGTCGAATACAGTTGACATCAGTAAATCTCCCGGCAAACTAACACGCATTTTGATTTATTTTAATTAATCAGATGTTTTTGTTAAAACTTTTTGTAGTTGTCTTCAGAGACAAGTTACAGTTATTTTTATTTTATTGTTATTTAATCTTTTTCTTCTCATAAACAAATTATGTTAGGCTCATTAAATTTCAATATAAATAAACTTTTAGTCATCAGTTTATTCAAAATGTAAATTCACACTTTATTTTTGTTTTTTTCTATTTTAAATAAATTTTATTTAAAAACAATTTAAAACTTCCATTTATTTTTTTTCTAGAAGTTTATTTCAGTATTTTCTTTAAAATATTTTGGCACAAAAAAAAAAAATAAAAATCACTGTTATTAAAAAATCGTTTAAATTTAAATTGTCGATCTTGTTCAAAAAAATATCGTTCGTAAACTGAACCAAAATTTAATTATAACTGCTCATTTTCTTTAACTAGATATTAAATTGTTTCCAAAAAAGAAAATAAATTGTGATTACAATTTGTTTAATAAAAGTATCAGCAAATATGTAGACACGTTTAATTTTTATTTGTTGTTAATTAACTTTTTTTTGGGCACATGTAGACCAAATAAAAAAAATCATCATAAATTTTATGAAATTACGATTTACAGACGACACATTGCGTTTTATTTTTTTTTTTAATTTATTTCCCAATAAAATTATTAATTAACACACTTATTTCATTATTTGTCTAGCAAACTGATAGCTTTTGTTAAATGCTTGGCAAATGAAACTCCCCTCACGTTTTAGGTCACGAGATTGTTTTAAATTCTTATTTTTTAAGTAAAAGCATTAGAGCTAAAGAAGTGTTAATTTATATTTTAACTATTGATTTCTGTATGTTATTGCCCAGAAGATGACACCTTTGTTATTAAACGTAAATAGTCAAAAGTATAGTATTCGGATGGCATCAATTTTTATGCGTCAAGTTCAAGGAAATATTTTAAATTACCAAGTTTTGATCTTTTGAGACTGTTGCCAGAAAATAGTTAAGAGAAAATTTCGTTAGCATCAAAAATATAACTGCCATAAGAAAACTTAAAAGGGTATAAGAGCCATAGAACGATATTCGTTTTAAAAGCTCCTTTAAAATTTGAGAGACACTTGCTTGAGCAAACAAGCACGACTTTTAATTTTGCAGGCGAATGCTTTTCCATACTTTTGGGCAACTAGAACTCAAGGTCAAACTTGCTCACCCAAGCAAAAAATCAGTGGAAATCTATGGGTCTATTACGGATGACGACTGAACTGATGTTGAGTTGCCATATTTTAACATGAGCAGTGTTGCCTGATTTTGCTGCTGCTGGTCACTCAACTTTAGTTGTGTTGCTATCCTTAATATACCCACTAGTCTTATCAAGAACTTTGTGATTAAGACCGGGAAATCTTAAGTAGGGATAACCATATTTATTCCACACTGGGGATTTTCCTTTAAGCTTTTAACCTGTACCGATTATAAAGCACAGAAAATTTTTCAATAATCTCTTAAATTTTTTTTTATAAATGAAAAGAAAACAGCGTATTTGTATCCCTTAGACGATGAAGTGTCCGAGTGCGATTTTTACAAGAAAAAAATAACACTGAGTGCAAACAACTTTAAGAACCATTATAAATCGCAATATTGACAAAGGTACAAACCGACTAAAAGTAGACAAAAACCTCAAAATTTTAAACTAAATTAAAAAAAAAATATGAACAAACTCTAAAAAAAAAGAAATAAGCTACAAAATCGCAAAATTAAAAAAGCGCTAAAATAAAAAGTAACATTAGACAAAATCTGTACAGATCGATAATTTAATAAAATTTACTTAACTCATTAATACGCCTTAAAATCGCTAAATGGGGAAAAATGCGTAAAATTATATTAGATGGATCAATAATACTAAATGGATAAATTTTAAAAAAATTCAAAAATACGTGCAATAAAACATCGAGAAAGAACGAGCGAAGTTTTCAAATAAAAAAATCGCCTAAAAGGCAATACAAAAATAAATAAAATAGCTAAAATGAATTAGCTTTTAAATCGCCAAAAGAAAAGTCTTTCAAAATAAGAAAATTCTAAAAAATCGCTAAAATAGTTAAATGGAAATATTACCGATTGAAGAAAGGAAAATAAATGCCCCAAAATGCTTCAAAATCAATACTGTCGACAAATAAAACGAATAAAAAGAGGCAAAAGAGAAAAGCAGCAGACATTTAAAACCCCCAAACCTAAGCCTTTCAAAGGATAAAGTTCCAAAGTTAGAGTAAATGAAAAGATGAGACCTCAAGGTAAATAAAAAAAAAATTATAATAAAAAATTTATAAATTTTGAAACAAGGAAATATACAGCTCAATTATGAATAAAAATTCCCCGGGAGTTTTCTCCCTTTTCCTATTTCCCAAAAAGGAAAAAACGAGGGACGAGGGCTTAAAAAATTTTTTTCCATAAGTAGTTTTTAGAGAAAACAAAAAAAAAAAAACGCAAAATTTATAAAGTTTTTTTAAGCTCAAAGTTTATTTGCCTAATAAATCCTATTTTTAATGCAAACATTCAACTCTTTAACCCAATTTTTGTTTTTAATTATAATTACTTTCAATAAATATTTTCTCATTAAACTTTAACCCCTCAAAACGATGCAAACCGCTTTAACGATATTCCCGGTTAATAAACCTTGCAAAAGATTAATTATTTCATAACACTGTTCCGCCGTTTTTAATGCGTTTGAGACATACACTTTGTAATGATAACAACGATAACAATCAATCATGTTATTGTTGTGTAGCAGTCATCGCTCTAATTATGACTTTGTATTGGATCTTTTGATAAAATTTTCTCATTTGATTACACTGTTCTTAATGAGAGTTAAAGCTTTATTTGCTCATAAAATATTGTTGTTATACTTTTTCTTTTTGTTGCAAATCCAGATGTACAAACATACATATGTATACTTACATACATATGTATATAAAAACAAAAGGTCATTTGGTTAGAGATTAAGAAAAAAAGCAATTAAATTCTGTTGCAACGGTAAAATGTATCTACAAATATTTTGTTTTGTTTTTTTTTTCTTTTAAATTTTTTGTTTTTGCAATGGCGGGAGCAATGATAACATGTGTTTTTGTTTATTTTCTGCTTTTGTATTCTTTAAAAACAACGACGAAAGGTATTTATTAAGTTTTTTACTCGTATTTAAGGTACATACGTGAATACATTGTATGTAAATATGTATGTACTACATACATACATACATATATTATTACTTTATTTACTCACTAACAAGTGTAGGAGAATGACTTGAGATTAAAAAGTAAACAATAAGTAACTAAGTTGGCATGAGTGATCATGATGCTGATGATAATAACATAGTATAGGCATACATAAGTACATACAAACTTATCTTTTATTTATTGTTGTTGTAGTTGTTAGTTTTGTTTTTATTGTAAATTCCTTTTCTTAATTATTCCCTCCAACTTGTGATGAATGAATGAGGGTATACCTACTAACATTTTTGACCCACCATGTCGACCGCTGCCGTTCGTTTGCATTTTCAACGACAAACAGCTGACTTGCGCCACACTAGCAATTTTCAGCACGACAAGTAGATCGAACAAGCAAGCGAACGATAACGCAATTGTTTTCATACAAATTTGGGCCCCACTAAGAAATATTACGCAGTTACTTGCTGTCAAATTGCTTCTCGTCAGCCGTTTTGGATTGAAATTTAGCAAAATCGTTTCAAATGAAAAAGTTAAGAAGCCAAAGGTGGAAAACAACCAGCCTAAAAAATTGATAATTTTTTTGCAAAAACTAGCATAAATGGTGGTGAAATCCTCGCATTGATATAAAATTGTGCACAAATTCATTAAATATAAATATACACATAAACCATACTGTTTAATTTCGTAAGCATTGGTCCATAATTTACTCAAGACCCTATATAAAGCCTACTCCAGGAAACAGTTTAGTACCCCTAAAACGTAACGAATTATGCTATTTTAGTAAAATTTAGTGTGTCATAGTTTCAAAAGAAGAAAGATCGGCACATAATTTAACGAAGGAACCGTATAAAGCTCACTATCGAAAACCTCTTTAATACTCCTAAGACCTTAACGGATAATGCTCTTATAGTAAAATTTGGCCTGTCATAGTTTCATTAGATTCGATAGCACTCTGCTAAATTTCGTGAAGATTGGTCCATAATTTACCATAGGCCCCATATAAATCCCTTTATTGGAAAACGCTTTAGTACGTCTAAACCGTAACGAATAAAGCTATTTTAGTAAATAGTTTCAAAAGATTGGAAATCACTCCTCCAAAGTTCGGTCCATAATTTACTCATATAAAGCCAACTCTGGGAAAACATTTAAATACGACTACAATCCTAATAAATGTAGATATTGAGTAAAATTTGGACCAATTAAGCTTAATATGGATAGGAATAACACATTGTTATTTTCTTATTATCGGTCCAAAATTTACCATGGGTCCTATATAAAGCGGTCTTCTTAAAATCCATTTAAGAAGCATTCAATTCCAAAAAATATGTATTCGTGTATTGAAATTTGGTCTTATTTAGATCTTTTAATAGTAGAAATCACTCTTCCGAATTTTGTGATGAATGATCTATAATTTGCGATAAGTTAAATATATAATCCTCTCCGGAACATCACTTTAATACGGCTGATAATATTTTAGAAGCAAACCAAGATATTTTAATTTAATTTGCCAACGAATTAAAATACTGTGAGCTCCGTTTTTATATAAAGATTGACTTATAACACTGTGTAACAAAAAAAAAAAAAAAAAAAAAAAAAAAAAAAAAAAAAAAAAAAAAAAAAAAAAACAGCCTCAATACTTGCAACGCGAAAAGGCGTTTGGTAAAAATAAAAAATACAACTAAATGAACTTCAGAGCTAAAATACTATTTCAGATGTCTGCAGTAGAATTGTATGGCAATTCTTTTCTTAGAATATATTAACCCTCTAATACTCATTTTAAAGGGTCATTATTGTCCTATTTTTAAACTTCCACACAAAAGTATACTAAAACGGGACCTAAGAGGGTTAAAATGTTCGACGAATATTTTTTGCAATTAATTTCACCAGGGGTGAAATGTATGTAAAACGGGTTTTCGAAAAATTCAAAAATTTCTAGGCCCGGAATTTCGAAAATCCGTTTTGCACGATTTTTTGGTATAAGAAGACTCCTGGTGAAATTTAATGCAAAAAATATTTGTCGAACACCGTTTAGTATACTTTTGTGGGGATGTTAAAAAAAGGACAAAAATTACCCCTTAAAATGAGTGTTAGAGGGTTAATATATTCTAAGAAAAGAATCGCCATAAAATTCTACTGAAGACATCTGTAATAGTCTTTTAGCTCAGAAGTACATTTTGTATATTTTTTTTGACTTTTCAAAAAATTCAAAAACTCTAGGGGCCGATATTTCGGGAACCCGAGCTAACTTTTCAAAACCCTTTGGCAGATTTGCTCTACCAATAGTCGAGTTTAATTTCTCGTTGCAAGTATTGATGTTGGCGGCGATGACCCGAATTTTGTTGCACTGTGTAATTTATAGATCCCATATAGAACCCACTCCTAAAATATTCGAACTGTCGGTGGAGGGTATTAAAGATTCGGCACAGCTATGTAAAGTACTCTAATTTGTCTTATTTATATTTAGATTTATTTAATTTGCAAATCTGAGTTAATGATAAGAATAAAGCAAAAAATAGTTTATTTTTCAAGTATTTTAATATTTAAATGAAATATTAGTTTTAATTCTATAAAAAAAGTCTTGCTGATATGTTGTTGTTGTTCTTAATTCTTTCTTATTTCATTTGGAAATCATGTGACTAAAACGATTTTTATAAAAAAGCTGCATAGATGCTGAACTCTGAGGATTTTTAATTAAATCATTTAACACAATGATATGAAATAACAATTAATTATTATAATTTTAATAAGTTGAATAAAAAATGGGGTTTTAGTATAGAATTGAATAAGTTAACAAGGATCTGACTAAATCTTAATGCCGACCTAAAGAGTTTTGAAAAAAAAAAAAAATAAATATTAACAAGTAAATAAGTTTTTTAAAAAATTAACAGCCAGGTCCACGATGTCACACGTTAACGTTAGCATAGAAAATTACATTTCAAACAAAAACAAATTTTAGAAATTATTTTTGTTTTAAATGTAATTTTCTATGCGAACGTTAACGTGTGACATCGTGAGCCTGGCTGTAAATGTTTGTAATTCTTTCAATTCTTAAACCGGGTAAACTTTACGCCAAGCGTTTCCTTCACCTTGCCAACAAACTGCCTTTTTATGCCAGCATAATTACTATCGTGTGTACTTGGCCAATATGATAAACCTTCTAAAAAGCAACAATTATAACAGTCTTGCAGATCTTGCTTCATGTGAGTTGAAAAGTTATAAAGTCAGATGTAAAAAACATGTCGTGTATGAGAGCCTGAAGCGAAACAAGTTGGGATGCAAAAAGCGCTTAATGCCTCAAACTAGTGTGCAAATAAATGATAAAAACCAAACCCTCCACCCACACTAGTTGCGAATAGAGAGAGGATTATTTCGCTTACATTATAAAGAATTTCTTTAAACTTAAACCGACTTTCATTTTAATTCTTCGTGTTTATCTAAAAATTTTAAGCAATTTTTACAGCGCAATTGTGGATCGACTTAAACTAATTTTAACAAACTAGACTATCTTAAAACTTTCGATCTGTACTTTTGTCCAAGTTTTTTTTTTCATAGAATTACAGACAGACCAACGGGTTGATATAGTAGCTGGGTTTAGTTATTCACTCTTTGGCATTTACAGTCCTATATTAAAGTAGGATATATCAAAGCGGTGCTCCCATACAAATATGGCAGTTTAATAAAATTTTTAAATTTAGCCCCTGCAGCGTTTAGGATGCTCTTAGACGGGTCAAATGTATGACCAACCCAACTTTATTTTTCATCTTCATACAAAGCTCCCATACAAAGTTTTCAATACAGACTATAAATATATTGAAGAAAAGGTCCCCTAACTGCCCAGGAGTCGCCCCAAGGGGGATAAAATGTATGACCGACCTCAATTAGTTTTTTGTCCTTAACACATTCTCAAACCATACTTGCCCTTTATCACCATCCCTTAGGGGGCTCCCATACAAATATAGAGTTTTATAAAATTAAGTAAACTTTAATTAAAATTGTGAATCTTTTGTGACTAAAATCAAAAGTTGTAGACAGATTTTTATTATTTATGGCTTGCACCGAATCTGATAAAATTCTGGACTGCTGAATGTTCTGCAGGAATTATAGAAATAATTCCTAAGCAAAACTTTAATGATTTTTTGCGAGCTTTAATTTCCTAATTTCTAATTAAAAAATGTTTCTGTGGAATTACCGAATTTCTTCCTTACCAAAAGTGTAATAGTTTCTTGCGAGCTATTATTTTCTGACATTAGAGTGGTACAAACAGAGATCTGGTTGATAAATACTAGAACGAGATTCTTGAGGTCAATGGCCCCTAAGGGCAAAACATTGGTCTTCTAAAGACAATAACATTAACTTATTGATATTTAAGGTACGGTCTAGCGTACATATCGTTAGCTAAAATGCAAAAGCGCTTAACTAAAAAAAAGTTCAAAATCGAGTTTTTGATTGATTATTATGAATGCCATTAAACTACATGTCTTGACAAAATTTTACACTTCTGCAATCAAAAATTACGCTTTTGTTAACAAAAAATTAAGGGACGTAACTACAAATTTGCTTATTTAATAAATGCAAAACGACGTAGAAACACATTCATGGACGACACATGATTATAATTTTCGTCTTACAAAGTTTTTTGCTTCTCCTATAAAATTATATTTTTGTTAGCTTCGCCTTTTTGCATTTTAGCAAACGATATGTATGTATTTGTTGTGTGTAAAAAAGCTTACAAGAGGTATAAACAACAAAAAAACAAAAAAAAAAAAAAAAAATAGCTGCAACAACAGTGGATTTAATGACAAAAGTGAGAAAAAATCTTAGTTTTTGCTCATACCCAGCAAAAACTTTGCTTACAAAATAAGTAGAAAAATAATGAGAACTTGACGAACAGACTACTTATTTTTCTACTAGAAGAAGTACTTATTTTTTTTCGAGATCTCCCAAAAGTAATCCCTTATAATTTAGCCTATTATAATCTAAAAAATAATATGTTTTTTTTATACTTAAAATTTTTATAAAAATATATAGTTACACAAAGTCAATAAAGTAAAAAATTTTTTATTTTTTTTTAATTTTTTTTTTTTTGTTTTTTTTTTTAAATTATTTTATTTTTATTTTTTCTTATTCTATTTTACTTTATTTTATTTTTTATTTTTTTTTTCTGTCTCTGGCGGGATTTGATCTTGCAACCTCGGTGATGATAGACTAGCTCTCTACCAGCTAGTCTACCGGGGCAGCGTAGTTTTTGCATTAAAAAACTATGTTTTATGACTATAATGACATTTTTATTGTCATAATGAAAATACAAATTTTTCTGTATATTTAAGATATAATAAAGTTATTATTTAATATATAACTAATAATCCAAAAAGTGGCGAATAAAGCTACAAAGTAATGAATTCTTGAAGTCATTAAAAGTAGGATTGTAAGTAAAGTTTTTGCTGGGTATCTCAGTATTTTATGGACCGATCTGGCTGAAATAAAATAGCAAAATTTAACGGAATATATTTGACAAAAATATATAACAACCTAGTCCCTATCATTTCTGGGGTCTTCGGAAACCCCATTTCAATAGACAGACGGACATAGTTACATCAACTTCGCTATTCATAAGGACCCAGAATATATCGAGCCCTAACCGCAAAAATAACGTAAGCGACATCATTTTAAATTTTCGTTTTTGTTTTAATAAAATACTTTATTGGAAACACTTGCATCATCTCCTAAAATGACATGGTCACATAAGGTACTGTTACGATTTTTTTTAGCAAGAGCAATTTTATCGTAAGCGACAAATTTCATTCAAAATTTGTATGAAATAAAATAGAAAAAACTCTCTCCTGTAAATTTTGATGTTTGGTGCTGACGTTATTTTCGCGGTTGTTTTTTTTTTTTAAGTTTTTATTATTCGGCAGGTCAAAAGATCTAGTAATTTTTATTTTATGTTTAGCTTACGTTGCGATTTGACCTTAACAGGATTTTACAATGTTGGTTTACTGTACCTTTAACTATGATTTTTATACACAAAATTTTGCAATAAAACTTTTACCCACTTAATTTAATTTAATTTAAAACAGTTTTATAAAACTCCAAAAATATTCCTAATAAGCGCTCAAAAATAAAATTTAAAATGCTTTAAATTTAAGTGGAAATAAACTTGAGTTCAAATTAATTTTTAAATGCTAATCAAGTTTCGAAATATTTTACTAACATTCACTCGATTTCAAATTTCCAATTTAGTGGAGAATGCTATTGTAATTAATGGTGTTTTCTTTTCTACAAAAACTGTGACATTTTATTTTAAAAAAATTGCAATATGGTGTCTGTTTCTTAAAAATTTTGCTCCCAAAAAGGGTGGCTTGTTTTATTCTAAAAAAACTCATCCTTTTCGGGAGCAAAATTTTTAGGAAACAGACAGCAAATTGCATTTTTTTAAAATAAAATGTCACATTTTTTGTAGAAAAGAAAACACCATAAGTGTAACAAAAGTATATCTCAACCCTTGAAACTGGAAATTCGAACTTGAATACCAACTGTTTTGCACTCGATTTCCAGCAAAATTGCTTATTGGGTTATGTATCAACATAATTCCCTTTAGATTTCAAAGATCCAAAATCTTTTTGCGGTAGGTTTGTCCGTAGGTCTTTAACTCTTTATCTATATTTTATTACAAAATTCAAGTTGCAAGACCCCATAAAAAAAGTCTCGAATCAGTTAAAAATTTTTTTTTTTAACAAAGACATTCCTTGTTTTCTTTATAATTTTTTTTCTAGTCTATTAATTTGTATCAGTTTTTAATCAAATTATGAAATTTTTCAATTTATATCATTCATATTTACAATTAAATTGCATCTACAAAATGTGTAGTACACGCAGAGAAAAAAATTTTTTCAATATTATTGTCTGCGGCAACCATGTTATAGTTAAATATATAGGCATTTCCCCATATTGGTCTACCAGGATGAAAAAATAAAATGTTGATAATCATCATCGTCTTTTATTGTTTATTATTATAAAAAAATCTATGTTGTTATAAAAGAATGGTTTCATAGCATATCTCAGCTGTTTTACTTGAGGAAATTGCGCTGGAAACTGGAAAATTTTATATTTTCTACTTCTAAAGACATTTTTATGTACTTATTTTACATGCAAAAAATATGTTATGTTTACACTCTTTCTTCATAATCTCCCCATTACAATCAATTGTAAATTGAGTATTAAGTTTTTTGTTAAGGAAATTTGAAGATATTTATGGGAATCTGCATGGTGATAATAATAAAAAAACATATGGAAAAATCGTACGTTCGCGACCGGTACATAAGCCAATTAAACAAAAGCCAAAAGGGATATTTTATTTTGTAAATACTGTATGGAGACCTTCATTAATACACTTTTGAAATAAATTAATCACTTTTGAATATTCCGTTCCATTACGCAGATTTTTTTATTTCACTACGTCAGCCAAAGTTGACTTCTATTTTACGTACGTTCGTGACCACATGTTTATAACTATCATTATGAAAACTTAAACTCGATGAAATCCATCTTTTGCACTAAACATACATCTACCCAAATGCTATCGAATCGCAAAAAAAAATGCTAGGGAAAGTTTTGTTTTCTATATTATTTGTACATCAAAAGCGTACGAACGTACGTTCGCGACCCCAGGAAATGCCCATATCAGTAATTTGTTTACGATTAATAACACTGTGCTAGTCGTAAATTTTAACAAGTTGGGCACCCTACCATAAAACGATATTTCTTATACTTTGTTCAATTTTAATCCATCCAACTCTGTTAAATAAAATTTTTCATTATTTTATCTCTCAGTAAAAATTTATTCACGATTTTTTTTTTTTGAAAGAAATTTTTTTTAGCTGTTTGAATATTTTTCTTACCCCTATTGAAAGTATAGGGTGGTCCAACCATAATGCAAAATGTGAATTGTGAGTCACACCTGAACGTCAAGTTTTTTGCCCAACTTAATTTGACATTTCTTTGTTTCAGCATTTGGCAAATGCAACTACGGAAAGGTACACAATTGAGCGCGTTGAAATTGTTGAAGCCTTTTACGAAAATGGGCATTCAAATCAAGATGCATTTTATGCATTTCGTGATTTTTTTTGTCAGCATAGTGGATTCGTTAACAAGCAGAATTACCGCATTTTTGGACAAAGGGTTAAAACACGTCAAACCATCACGAAAAAATGGAATTTTCGGCATCATCACCTCCGCTTTTCATGAAATTCAACACAGATGTTGTATATTATTGGACTTGTAACAAAATTTTCAGACCCCAGATTCTTTCGGCTTCCGAAATATGACGTCATTAAAGATGTGAAAAATGTTAAAAAATCACAAAGTCTCCTTACAAAAAGGGATAGAACTTTTGAACTATGCAAGATAATTTAGTTTTTGGTATCGTTTTAAAGGTGAAAGTGCACTCTTTGAAATGATATGCATGTTTTGAAGAAGAGGTCAAAGGTAATTTTTTGGGGTCTTGAGTTCAAAGTGGCATATCTTAAATTTAAAGAATTCAAAAAAATATACACTGAACCAAAAATCCAATGAAATTGAGCCAACGAAAACTATTTTAATAAACGTAATTCGTTTGCTTAACGTACATTTTCATTGGATTTTTAGTTCAGTGTATGTCAAGTGATACAGAAAATTTAAAGGTGGAGACTCGATTGGTGACAGAGTTATAGACTAAAACGTGATCTAAAGTATGTTTCGTGTTCAAAAATCCCTTGTTTTTGTTGTATTTTTATCTGATTCTGAACATTTATGTTTTGTTAAAGTCCAATAACATACAACATTTGTGTTGAATTTCATTGAAATCGGAGGTGATGATGCCGAACGACATGATGGTTTGACATGGATTCACCCCAAATGAGAATCCACAAGCGATTGTTGCAAGGTCGATGTATCCACAAAAAGTGACTGTTTTGGTGTGTTAAATGGGCTGGCGGCGTTATCGAGCCGTACTTCTTTGAAAATGAGATCGGCCAAGCAGTTACCGTGAATGGTGTTTGCTATCGCGCGATGATAACGGACTTCTTGTGCGCAGAAATTCCAACAGGATGGTGCCATTTGCCACACAGCCAACGAAACAATGGCTCTTTTGCGCGGTAAATTCGAAGGCTATGTTATCTCACGTCGTGATGATGTTAATTGGCTGTCACGATCATGTGATTTGAGACCGTTTTACTTCTTTCTTTGGGGATATTTAAAAGAAAAATGGGACGTCAATAAGCCAAGAATAATTCAAAGGCAAAAGAGTAAAGGTAATTCGGCACATTTACGAATTTAAACCTCAATTATGTCTCAGAGTCACTGAAAATATGGACCAGAGGTATGCCACAGAAGCCCTTGGCGAGCATTTGGCCGAGATTTTGTTTCACACATAATTGTCATAAAAAATATTAAGATAATTCCCTGAAAACTTTTTATTTATTTTACATTTAACATCGTGCGTTTTTGTTGGACCACCCTTATAACATGGTCGGAGGCAATCACAACATGGTTGTGGCTTTTTGATGGACGACTATTTAACCCATAATATGGTTGCCTGTGACAATAATAGATATGTTTTAATTTCCCATAATATTTATGTTTAAAAATGTTCGTTAAGAAAGGTTTTGTTTGAGGTGACCATATTAAAAAAAAAGTTTTTTCTCTGGGTGTAGCAGTTGCTGGGAACAGAAAAATCTTAAAAATTTGCAAACAATTTTACACCGTTTATATTCACCGATTAAATAAAACAATTTTGTTTTAGATTTCATGCTTGATTAATTAGTAGAGAGTGTTCTCGTACTAAATTAATGTGTTAATTGAATTAATAAATTATCTATTTATCAATAAGCATTCAATTCATTCAATGTAATTACTTTTGTTTTTTGTTTTTGTTTGACTCACAGTCACGATGAAGCCATATGCGAATATTTATGGTTTATTATTTATTTATTTATTATTTTTTTTCTTTAAATTTTATTACTGCTACTTAGTTACGGAAATATCTGAATATTTTTTACAATTCACAGTGTTATTAAACAATTTTGCAAACGCCATTGATTTCATTAACAGCATCATAAAGAGAAAAAAAGAGAAAGAAATTTGTTAAAATAAAGAACGCAACTTGTATTTCTTGAAGATTTAATTTTAAATCTGTAAAAATATAATTAATAAACAATTTTTCGATTACGGAAATTTCAATTGTTAGATTATTTTCATGGAAGTTCCATATTTTTAGAAACTGTGGTCACAAAAAATAAGAAAGAGTGATTGATATATTGACGAATCTTATTTAACCTTTAATATCTATGTATGTTTATTTAAATCGTCAAAGGTAAAATAGTTAAGAACACTTTCCTCCTCTGTTTGTCAACCAATTTGAACAAAAAATACACCATTTGAAGAAAAGTAGTAACTTCCGGAAGTGCACAACATATTTTTTTAAAATCTGAGGGGTTAAAAAATCGTAAAAACAGGTAAATTCGGTAACCTCAAATCTTCAATTTAAGTAAATTTAATGCTTTAAAAAAATTTAATACTTTTCGTTGGTACTTTTTTTGTTCTTCAACAGGTACTTTTTGAATTTTCGGTAATATTGGGACTAGACATATAAAATTGAATATGCATGATTCTGAGTTAATAAGAATCTGTAAGGGGAAGCTTTTAGGTGCTTTTTTCTTTCTACGACTGGTACTTTTTTTGAATTTCGTTAATACTTGAAGTAGAAACATTAAACCTGCAATGTCCTAAGTGATTGAGAATCTATTAAAGGGACATTTTTGGTATTGTTTGAATTTCCGTTAGTATGGACATTGAAACATAAAATTAAACCTGCAAGGTCCCGATCAAATGAGAATCTGTAAGAGGCATCTTTTTGGTACTTTTTATTAATACTGAACCTAGAAACATAAAATTCAACATGCAGTGTCCAGAGTGATTAAGAAACTATAAAGGGAGACTTTTTGGTACTTTTTTAATTTTCAAGTGGTACTTTCTGATTTTTTTTTAACATAATTGAACTAACAAAACAAAATTAAACATTCACTGACTTGAGTGAAAGATAATATATAGACCGGATGTTGGTCCCTCGGCAAATCGACCCACAAAGACGAAAAAAAAACAAATACTCGAAACATATATATATTCATATATACATACTTAAATGTATGTTTCCTTCATATTTGCATACATAATTATGGTCGAATTGCGACAACTATGCAAACATTTTTAGTACTAATAAAAAGGAAACTTGTTAGAGTTTTTAACTTTTTGATTTCATTTGTTTTGGATTACAATAGATCTGTGGTTTTAAAAAATGAATTTGTTTCCAAATATTTTTTTTTTTGAAATCGAACCGTAAAATGTTTAACTAAAATGCTCCTCTCTTTATTTCTATTCCAAATGGGTTATTTTGTCAATGGATTTTTTTTATCCTTATCGTACTTCTTTGCCAGTTATTGCTGGATGTTTGGGACGACGGCTACCCTGAAAATTGCATTATAAATCTTTTCTTGATGTGCTGTTGTTAGGCTTGCGTAGAGTATATTGTCACCTAAAACGCGAAAGGCCCTATTTAACATTTAAAAATTTTACAAGAGAAGCAAAAAACTATTGGACAATTCTGACTTCATATTCGGATTCAGCGGAAAATTTACATAAAGATTAGCTGTCATATTCATTTGGCCACGTCTTTGCTGAAAATTTGTGACTTAGTGCTATTAAACGATTGAAATCTTTTCTTAAAAAGAAACTGTCACTTTGGTTGTGAAGACTGTATATTTTTCGTATCAACAATTTCTAAAAGGGTATAAATTTCATCACTGTTTTCTTAAATAAATTTTGTTCGACTTTAAATACATGAATTTGAAAGATAAATTACATTAAACTGTTTATAATTAATTTTTCTTCTATTCTTTTTGTAAAGCCTACCAGTTGTTTTGACAATTAAAACTGTTGCATATTCTACAAACTGCTTGTAAGGTCTTTTTATGTTTATCGTGTAATCTTTTGTAGATAGGGCCGGGCCGTTTGTTTTTTGTGGATTTAATGAAATAACTCGATTTTTAATTTATTGTTAGTTAGGGATTTTCGCATTTGAGGTGACGATATACTGTCCAACTACATTTGCTAGTTGGCGTTTTATTGGTTCCTCGTTTGATATTCTTCAAATTATATGATAAACAAGTTCGACAAGGAAGACAAAAAGTGAATAATGGTTATAGTTATGTCTCGCGGAAGTAAAATTATTTTGCATCATTAAACGTGTGATTTGACTGAGTTGGACTTTTTTACAGAATTTATTTGAAAAGGAATTCTTTCTCTTCCCGTGAAAAAAGATTAATTTCTTGGCATTGACTTTTATACAGCACCACTAGATTATTCATATAGCTGCCGCATCTGGAGTGAGAGATTTTCACAAAAGACCCTAGAGACTCCATTACATCCAGAAAAAGGTACCAGAAAACGCACACGTCACGCTTTATAATCAATAATTTTTTGTTTAAAAATAAGGATGAAATTTTTCCGGGCGAGATGTTGTTTCAACAGAATGGCGCTCTAAAAATTGGCCCAAAATGCGCTTTGCCAAGAACAACCTTGGCACCCCACATAACCGAAATAATTTTCAAATGGTTTTTGGTTAAAGTTTAACTCCCATGAATCGAATTTTCTATGAAAATTTGTTTAATAAAACCTTTATAAATCAATTTTTTTTTATCAATATGGTTTTTTTTCAATGTCAAATTCTATTAGGCAAAACAAAATTGGAAAACCTTTTCGTCAAAATTTTTTTATAAAAATTTAATAATTTTTTATTCAATTTCAATTTACAGATTAAAATAAATTGAAAAATCTTTTGTTCCAATTTATTTTATAATTTCTTCTCAACTTAAATCAGCAATTTTTAAACGTGTCTACAAATTTTAATCATTTTACTTTTAAATATTTTTGCTAAACAAATTTATCACTCTCTATAGCAGTTTTAAAATCCCGAATTAGAATTTTTTTTTGCTTTAATTAAAAATTTCTTTGTACTAAAATTGTTTTTGTTTTATTAATATTTTTTTAATTTTTTGGAATTATATTGATAAAACACACGTCATATTAAGTTTTATTGTTGTTTGTTTATTTTTATAAATTAGTAAAATTAAACAAGTATTTTAAGAACTCGTTAAATATTTTATTTGTTTTAATTTTAAAATCCGGAAAAAATCACTTTTTATTGATTTTTTTATTTTTTTGTGAAAAAAAAAACAAACACCATCACGATAAATTATGAAAAATTAAACCTTTTGCCACAAAAGTTGTTGATTGACTGTTAAAGTTTACATTAAACTTTAAAGAAAATTACAATTATTGTTATTATTTTTTTTTCTCCAACCTAAAAGTTTTTTGTTACAAATCGCCAAAACGAACAACTGAGAGACAGACAGACGGACAAACTGATTTAAATAAATACAAATACTTACAATCATGATGATTTGATGATTGTACTTAAGTTTTTTTTTGTAACTTAAGAGTCTGTCTGTCGGTCTGTTTGCTTTTCTGTCTGTCTGTATGATAAAATTTAATTTATTATCAATGTAGTTAATAAATGCAGTCGGTTTTTGTTGTTTACTAATGCTGTTATTGTCGCTGCCGCTGCCGCGGCCGCTGCTGCTACTGCTGCTGCAGCTGGGCTTGCTGTTTTCTTTCAGGAACACGATAAACTCAGATTTGCCGTTTAGGCGAAAAGGCGTTTTGAAACTCAGTCAGTTCTTTATTACAATTACAACAATATTTTTTATTTGCGGTTTTATTTGGTTTGTTTGCTTTTTTGGTTGGCTTATTTTTTTGTTGCTGATGCAGCTAATTTATTTTTTTTTTGTTTTAATATTTACAAATCCCATCATTTTGGACTTTAAAATAAAAAACGTGATTGCAACAGCTGTTACTAGTTAGTTAAGTACTTTTTTAAATGAGAAAAAAAAGAAGGAAAATAACAGAGTTTTGTTTTCGGAAAACAATGGGCCATAGTTTTTTCAAAAAAGAGAAACTCATAACGGTTTTAAACATTTTTTTCTTCAAAAAGTCAAGCCAAATAAATAAAAAAGCAAATCGAATTTCTGAATTTAGATTTTTGGGCAAATGAACTAAATAGCTTTTACCTTCCTTGCTTTATGATGCACCCGCGCACACTGGGTAATACCGAAACAATTCTCGCAAATTTTTTTTCAATTAAACCATTAATCAAAAATAAAATCAGTTTAAATTAAAAATTTAATCAAGTGAACTAAACGTATACTTATATCAACAACATAACTACAGAAAATGTTGTCAATATTAAAAAAATAGAAAGTTAAGAGTGCAATTTTTTCACAATAAGGGTGAATATATTTAAACCTTTTTTTGTTTATAACAATTTAAACTAAAGCGATAAGCCAAAAATACTGGATATCCCACAAGGTGGGTTCTCAAAGAACCGCACCTCGACCGGTGTATAGGAAGATGGAACTCCTGAAGTACACCCTTGAAATAAGTACATTTAAGCTACAAATGACACTTACCTGGGGTTTACACGTGAAAGTATTTTCTTGCAAGTAGAGTATACGTATTATCAACGAAAAATCGAAGAAACAGCCGATTGGCTGAAAGTACAAAACTTATGTGTGTGTTAGTGAAAAAGTGTGAGTGTATTGCGACTTTTAAGAAATTTACTTTCATGTGTAAATGCTAGGTTAACAAGGAAACAATTTGAGTTATAACTGTTTCTCCACCAACAATCAATTTGCCTAATAAATGATACTTCACTCGCTTTATAAATGGTACTTCTGTGTAAGCTGACAAACCAGGACGGCCAGATTGTCCCTAAAAATTCTATATACGTTCGAAATGCTGAACAAGCATGTTTAAAGAACGAGTTAAACATTTTAAGTATGTATGTGTAAAAGCGACGATGCTGGACGGGAAATCCATTTTAGACAGGTTGCCTATTGTGAAGCTCGAAATGCTTGCGAATGTTACTGTGTGTTTGCTGAAGCTACACTCAGAGTTTAATGGTTAGACTCAATAACCTTATACTAGAACGTATCTGTTTTACTGATTGCAACATAAAGTAAAGTTTTACCACTTATTTTATATTTGTGCCCCACTGTGGCCTAAGCTTTACTCAAATTACATTTCGTTTATCTTATCATATGGTCGTGCCTTTGAGAACAATAAAAAGCTATTCCTATTGCGCTGGTGGCTTTGAACCAAAAAAGTTTAATTAATAAATTAAAAAAAAATAAACTAAATAAATAACTGAAAAATGGAATAAAAAACAAACTAAATAAATAACTGAAATGTGGTTAATCATTTAGTTGGTATGCTTAAAAAGAATATTGCCTTATTTTTTTTTATTAATTTTTTTTTTGTTTCAGAAAGACAAAACTCGGTTAAACAAACAAAGACTCTTATAATGTCTAAAAAGAAGAAAAATCGAAAATAAAATTAATTAAAACTTAGGGAAATTAAATTGCTTTACAATTATTTATTTATAAATAAAATTAAACTGAGTCAGTCATCATCAAAATATCTTTAACTTACAGTTTTTGTAATAAGAAATATACCTTTTTTTCTAGCCAAAAACCACAGTAATAGAGATGAGGTTTTTTGAGCTTCTTTCAACCGCCTAAACCTCAAGTTTTTTTGTGTTTTATTTAAATTTTAAACTTTTGTAAAGTTAGTTTATTAAGTCTGGAAAGATTTGCAATCAAATGCTGGTTAATGTTAGTTAATCAATCAAAATCACTGAAATATTTTGTGGTTTTTTATGGAGTAAGTAAGAGGGAGTGAAATTTTCTGATTTATTTTGATTTGAGGTTTTTTGTTTAGGTCTCAGGCGGATAAGGAAAATATTCGATAACATAAAAGCAGTAATTGGTTAAATTATTTGTACCTACAATAAAATGAAATGATATTGTAAGAAAAACTTTAACGTTGCCCACGGGAGTCAATTACAATAACTGTGCAGCCACACGATCAAGATTTTCTTGCTAGTCTTTTACATATACTGTTTGTCAAAATTTCCAAAAATTGAAAGTAGGCTGCATTCAATTTTTGAGCAATTTACTTTCAAGATGTCATCAAAAAAAAAAAAAAAAAACAATTTCTAAAGGAAAACGAAATTCTGGCATTCGTGAGCGAGTACTTTCTCGATTCGAAAGCAATTTAATATCTAATTATTTCAGTCAATACTGAACGAATCGGAATTATTTTTTCAGTGTTGTAAAGCATTAATTTGAGTTTCACAATACTGAAAAAATAATTTCGATTCGTTCAGTATCGACTGAACTAAAATTGCTTTCGAATCGAGAAAGAACTCGATCACGACTGCCAGAATTAGGCCCCAGCTGTTTTCTTGAACTTGAATTGAAACACTCACTGGAAAGAGAATTTTAAAGGCAAGTTCGTTTCAATTTTTAAAAGTATGAGTGTATTGGTAAAAAAGTGTGAGTGTATTAAAACTTGATAGTTGCCGTGTAACCCTCAAGTAAAAGTGGTTGTACCAGCAGTGCTGCCAGAAGTTGGGGAAAATCACTAAATGAAGATTATTTTCTCTTCTAAAATAGCGGGAAAAATCGAAGAGAATTTTAAAACTTGTAATTTTTCTAAAATTTAACTTTTTTTTTTATTTCTATGCCGAAATCTTTTTGTAAGTTTTATAATCAGTATTTTGAATTTTTAATAAAAGTTGGGAAACATTTCTATTAATCAATAGATTAATTCTTTTTTCAATCCATAAATTTTCTTGATTTAACCTTCATAAGGTCTTCGGGTCAAATCTGACCCATTTTGAAAAAAAGTTAAATTTTTTCTAAGAGTGAGTGACTTATCTTTTTTTTTTTATATTTTATGACTTTTATTTTATTGTAAATGCTAACACCTACGTTAGGTTTTTAGAAAAAAATATTGGCGGAAAAAATATTTATAAAATTTTTTGCACTTAAGGTCTTTGGGTCATATTTGACCTGTAACAAAATTCTTGAATTTTCGTTAGAAATTTACAGTTGTTATTTATTGTTTTCACCTCCTGAGACATGCGTTATTTTGAAGTTTACTAATAATGAAGGTAAATGTGTATTTGGTATTGATTCGAATAAAATTGGCAACACTAAAATTTCGCTTTTATTGGTTTATTGGTGAGATGAATTGTATAGATCAAATAATGAAAGTACAGACAGTTTGTGGGATGTTGTGGAAGGAAATCCTTTTTTTAGAGCAATCATGCTGTTGAACAGATTCAAAAATCTTTCAGTAGTGCGATTCACTAACTTTTAACACTTTAAAAAGTGTAAACTTTAACCACACATTTTGATGCTTGCACTAACCACTATGTGATTCACTAACTTATTTATAACCATAATAAACAGTTTTATATTTCTCTCTATTCAAATTGATATTTCGTGGCAACTCTGCCAAGAGAAACATCAAAATAGGATAAAATAACAAAGAAGAATAAAAAAAAAACAAAACAAAAAACTTTTAATTTATAGATTTTAAATGATATTGTGCAAATTGCGTAGAACATTACTAATTTTTATTATTTTATTTTCTTATTTTATTAATTTATTTTTAACTAAATGAATTTTCTTAATTTTATTTGAGTTAATGGTTGGCTTCAGGACAAATAAATAAGAAGCTCCACGGAAAATTGGTGTGTGACAAGATAAAGGATAAATTGTAGGCTAAATACTTCAAAGCCATATTATTTATTCATCGACTATATAGGTACAACGAAAAATAAACACTTTTCAAAGCGGATTTAACCACACCAAAAATGTTGGTGTTAATAAACCACAACTTGTTTTGTTAAAAATAACAGCTGACTGAAACAGCTGGCTTTAAACACCAGCAGATGTCGTTAAAAGTGTTAGCGAATAGCAAAATGGTTAATTTTGTGGTTAACATTTTTAAACGAAACAATTGTGGTTTAAAAAGCATAGTGAATCGCACTACAGGAGTACTAAGATTTAACAACAAGGATACTCGCAGTGAACGCCAAATTTAGAGAAGTTTGCGCCAATTTGTGAGCTATAAAATATATGGGTTGATTAGCTATGTCTGGGATATACAAGCCAATAAATAGGAGCTTTGCCTGAAATAAACAAATGTATGCATGTAGTTCTTGATTTGACAGTTGGTTTAAAATGTCACAGTATGACTGCAGGCAATTGTTTTACATCGTTCTAATTGGGACAAAAATTGCTAGAAAATCAAATTACTTTAGTAGGAACTATATGTAAAAAAAAGATTGAAATTCACCAGAGATTTTGGCAACTAAAGGCTATTATTAACGTCAGCTAAACATGGCTAGAACAAAAACTGTTTTGCCAAACGTCGACATTTCTTAGAAAATTTAGGTTTGCAACTTGCCGCGCCCTATATCAAGCAGCTAAAAACATTTCCCAAAGACTAATTTTCACGAAACATTGCAAATAAGTACATGTAGTAGCTGAGCAGAAATAGCACCCGTCATCTTCAACAAAAACCTAGGAAAAAAATGTTTACCAGTTAAAAATAGGTCGTTGCCGATTATGTCACAAAACAGATACAACCTCTTTATGTTAAATGTACTGTTGTATTCGCAATAAATGTTAACAATAAATACAGCTTCATTATACTGAATAAATCTAAAAATAAATAAAATATCAACTTTAAAAACATACTTAATTAAAAAAAGTTAGTTTTTATATAAAATGTTCTATTTGGGTCAAATTTGACCCGAAGACCGTTAACGTCAGCAAATTTGAAGACCTTATGAAGGTTAAAGTTATATTTTTTATAACATTTTTTTGTACGAAATTTGTAGAGATTTATGTGATAAACTTGTTATGTATTGAGATAGCCCATGGCCCAGATTAAAAATTACGGAGCTTTTTTCAAAGGTAAAAACTGGGAATTTTGGTACTTTTTTTTTATTATTATGTATTTCATTAGTTCATATTTTATGACGCTATTTTTAGCTGTTTTTATAGAGTTAAAAAAAAATATATGTATCCATATTATCTAGTTTTAATTTATTGCTAATGAGATACAATTTATTCTTTTAATTAAATTTTAGTAATTTATTCAAGGTCTATTGCAAAATATAAAAAAAAACACAAAAATTATCAGTTTTTTTCAATTCTTTTCTAAAAGGATATTTATATGGGGGATTTTTAAGTTTTGGGAAACGCTGAATGATATTTGCTTTATAAATACTTGCATATTTTCAACAAAACATATCCTTTTCCCATCTCCAAATCACCAGTTTGATAAACAGCCTTTTTGAATTGCTGCTAATCTATTTATTAATTATAAAATATGTAGAAATAAAATAAAAAAAAAAAAAAAATATTTAAAAAACTTTATTTATTCTACTATTAAATTTAAATACTTGTATTTGCTATTTTTAGAAAACAAAATCGTATATTTTAATAATTCAAATACAGAATAATTGACACCAGTCACCACTCAATTAAGATGATTTTTTTTTCAAGAAAGTACTAAAAAAAGCACTCGATTTCATAATAGTTGTGCTGACGTTCTGGTTGTGGGTCTTTTATTATAAAATAATTTTCTTGTTGTTGTGGATTTTTTGTATCAATTGGATTTTTTGTTATAGTGCACAAATGTGCATGAGATCTCAACAATTTTTTTTTGCAAGGAAAATAGGAATTATGTAATATGGTGTAAGATCTGGTAAGTTAGTGGTTTTCTAACTAAATTGATCAATTTACTTGTAAATTTTTATTATGGCTCTTTAAGTTTTTGTTGTTGTTGTTTTAATTGCTAGGAAATTTAAATAATTAATTAATAATGTAACCACTTGTTAATCATTTAACTGGTGCACAATGGGGTCGATGAAAAATATAATTAGAGTATACAAAATTAGTTCGGTTTTCTGTTCCGCAATCACGCCTAAACGGCTTAGCCGATTTTGATAAAACATAGAATATTATAGCAACATAACTATCTTCAAAGGATATTTAAACCAGGAAGGCACAAAATGGCAAAAAGGGGCGGGGCCACCCTTTATATGAAATTAAATGTTTTTCCTTATGAATTTCAGTAGCTAAGTGGCACTGTACTTTGTTGTCAAACAAAATTGGAGAAAAATAGAAGAAGACTAGGTTAAAAAAATGGCAAGCTGCGTTTTATCATCAAGCTATGCATATAGTTGAATTTTAGAAAAACTTCGCGAAGGATACGAGTACCTCTTATGCATACATCCTTTTTAGAAAAATTATGATTTTTGTTAAAGTAAGCTCCTAGAAGTGACAAGATACAACCAAGATATACCTCACTTATATATTTTTTTATAAAAAATAGGATTTTACCAAAAACAACATCCAAACGTCTCAAAATATATATATATATATATTTACTACATACATACATATGTAATAATTTGTGTAATTTTTTTTTTTTATTAAAATGGCATCAATGATATAGGTACCTCCCATATAGCCTTTGTCAAACAAAATATCATTACTGAGCCCCTAAACATAAATTATCCATTACCAAAACATAAAAAAACTTATGTAAATTTATATTAGAGTTCGTTGTTATCCTTTCTTTAAATAAAGACAGTTTGCCACTATGACACGTCTTAATTCTATACATGTTCTTCAGAAAATTATAATAAAGATTGTTGTATTAATATAGGCATTCCGTAGAACTTTAATACTTTTCAAAGTCGTGGACCAAACATTTTTCCAATTCACAAGCTCGTAGTATCGTCTTATTTGTTGTATTATCGTCTAATTATACAATAAAAAAGTGTCGTCTCATTATACGATTAAATTTGTATGTGTTTTGAAAATGTTGTATTTATGCCAGACCTGGAAATGTTCGATTTGCTTGGTGAATTTGTAAAAATCTTTTTGAATGTAACAACTACCAGCACAAATTTAATTCTTTTCAATGATTAATATATGTTTGATTCCACTAATTCAATTTATTTTTTAAACTTTTTTAATTAAAATTGCTATTACCATTTATTCTCAAATTAAAACTCCCATACCTGATACAATTTCATGGTATCAACCAATGTGAATGGCAAATTTTATTAAAGAAGAAGTAAAAAATAAATAAAAAAACAAGAGTGAAGTAAAAAATCATAACTAATATTAAATAATTAGCTTTATTCAGTTTTATTTTTCGTATTTTTGTTTGGTAAAAATAAATTTCTTAATCTTTTAAAAAGTTTAAGCAAAGTGAATTGACAATTTTTATTGAATGGATATTTACCATTTTTGACATTCAGCAATACGACAAAGTAACGATACAATAAATTTGTCTATTCTTCACAAGTGCATAAACCTAAATCGTATATTTTTTAAACTAAAGGCCATATGGTTTTTTAAAAATCACTATTTTTAAAGTCAATTTAAAAAGTAGAAAATTTAGTATAGACTGTATTATAATAAGTTTTTTTGCAGCCAAAATGATTTCTTGTGATTCAATTTAAATGAAAATCTTTGCGATTAGTTTTATGTGTCACTGTACTTAAAAATTCTCTCACCAATGTAGCTGAACAACATTTTTGGACATCAATGATGTAAAACAAATTTTGTATACGTGCCGTTTTTCACAATATCAATTTTGATGGGAGTGAAAAACAAAACTAAACAAACATATTTTTTTTGCTTGAGAACAAATAAATTAATTCATATAAAACTAGACAAATTTTTAATTATGATAAATATTTTTATATTTATACACATTAATGTATATTGTATTTTGTTTATAATAACCTAAAAGTCGAAATGTGATTTGTTCTAATTTTTATTCATCCAAACTTTTTTTAAAAAGTAAAATATTCCCATATTTATTTTTTTTTTAATATTCGACTAATATTTGTGACACAGTATTAAATATGATTCTGTTTAATAATTTACTTAACCCATTTTTCGTTAAACAGATTTTATTTAAATATTAATTTCATTATTACTTTTGCATTTTTGACAGTGAGAAAAAACATTTTTTCTTTGTCATCAGCAAAAATTGTGCCAATATTTTTTTTTGGAAAAACCTAAATTTAAAAATAATATTTGCAAATTTCAGGGAATAACTAATAAGATTTCTCTATAACGTGCTAAATTCCCAATTTTTTTTTATGATAGATACACTTAAATTTATTGTTGAGGGAAAGCTAGTTTCTATGCTAATTTCGCTGGAAATACTTTTTGTCCGGGGACATTAAACTTTGAAATTATTAAGGGAAAGCTGAATTTTTGCACAAAGTTTTCTTTTGTGGTTCTCAACAACATCACAAAACTTCACGTTGATCCCGCTAAAAAATGTTACGCGGGTCAAAGGTCAAGAAAAACGAGGTTTCGTAAAAATCTCGGTAACGGTAACATATATCGAAAAAATAGTAGTTATCAAATGTGTTGCTTAGGACATTTCCTACTAAAAACATGTGTAAAATTTTTTTTGTAGGACTAACGGTTTTTGTTTAAATTCGATTAAAAAATTATAACGTACATTATGCGAACCAACGTTACACAGTGGAACATTTTGGAAAAAAAGTGTAAATAATTTTGGAGATTGTAAACGGTTAGAATAAAACGATTAGAATAAAATTTCAGCTGGCAATTAAGCACTTGTATTTGAATTTAAGTTTAGTTTTTGAGGACTAAAGACATATCAAAAGGGCCGCTATAGGTTCCCAAAGTAGGGCTCCTTGAGTATTACAAAATTAAAAAATCTCCAAATTCCTTATTTCAGTCCGATCGTAAAAAATTTTTTTTTATTAATTAAATATTCTAAGCGATAAAGAAGTTGCAACATGCGTAGTTTATCTCTTATAGTTAAAGAAATATTCGACTTCGAAAATTAAAATTTGTTTGTTTTGACTTTGGTCTATTTAGTATTGTTTTTGTATTCTTGTGGCCATGGTGAAATACAATATTGATTTAAGAATGCAAACGGACGTAACTACAAAAAATTCGATATTTGATTGATTTTTGTTCGTTTTGTTAAACTACCTGTTGACGCTAAGTTTTAGACCCCTGTAAAAACAAATAAAAATGTAGTTATGTCCGTTTGCATTTAAGGTGACGATATATATTATGGGTCTTTATGAGTAGCAAAGTTGATTTAACGTTGTCCGTCTGTATGTTCAAATGGTGTTTTCGAAGATCCCATAAATGACAGAGAAAGAAAGAAAGCTATTTTGAACGAAAAATTGTACTCAACACTTTTTTTAATTCTGTTTGATAATGTGTGTTAGTAGGTGAGTGGTTTAAAACCGAATATAGCACTTTAACTTGCTTTAAATCAAATTTAATAATATCTTATTTTTTTTTTTTAATTATTTTAATTTGTAATATAATTTTTTATATAATTTAAATTCTAAAGAATTCTATTAAGAAGTTCGCGAACAATAAAAAGTGACTTTATAAAAAAAGTATTGTTTTAGCGAGTTTTAAAAATTGTTATTATAAAAATTATCATAATTTCAGTGACTCCATTTTTTTATAAAAGAAAGTATGATTTTTCATTAAATAATTAAAATTTTAAAAAATTTAAAAATGCTCGCGAGCATTAAAAAAATTATTTTTGCGTTAATGTGTTGATTTCAAGGGTTAAAAAATGTTCCTTAAAACTATTAACTTTTGACCGAATAATTACTTTTTCTTTTTACTAATGTAAACGAATTTGTTTTGATAAATTCCAATTAATTTTTTTTAAAGCTTTTCTAGAAAAAACTTAATAGACTTCACTTTTGTAAAAAAGTGCTGTTTTCGCGAGAATACTTTTTGATCAATGTGTTGTTGTTTTTTAAGGGTAAATACAATTTTCTTTAAAACTATAAACTTTTGAATGATTAAGCACTTTTACTTTCAATCAATTTATAATAATTTGTTATGACTAAATTAATTTTTTATCGAATCTGTTATTAAAAAAATTTTGTAAATTTTCTTTGTTGATTAAAACAACTATAAGTTTTAAATACACAACAAATGTATTTAATAATTCACTCAAATTTTGTGTCATTTGTGTCTTAAATTTATGAAAAAGAAAACTAAATGTGTTTAGACGAGTGGGCGACGTCAGTGGCAAGCAAGTATTTCTAAAATGAGTAATAACAATAGAAAAAACATAATTTTATAAAATTTTTATACAGTGTGTAGCAAAAAGAGTTTAATTAAAAATTAAAATAAGTTCTCTTTTAACTGAAAAACGTGCGCTTTTTGTGAGCCAATGGTTGTTCTCGTCGAGCATTTGGCATTGTGTTTTGTTGTTGTATGGAATGGAGTCAATACACTAAAAAACAAATCAATCCTTAAATCAAGCTGAAGCGGTGTCAATAATACGGTAAGTACGGATTTACTTAAATCAAGTACAGAACGCTTGATTCAAGAACGGATTATTCAAGTGCGAAATACTTAACTTATCCTTATTTAAACCTGAATTCGTACTTGAAATAATCAGAAAACAGGGGCAAGATTCTGGCATTCGTGATCGAGTACTTTCTCGATTCGAAAGCAATTTAATATCTAATTATTTCAGTCAATACTGAACGAATTGAAATTATTTTTTCGTTATTGTAAAGCATTCATTTGAGTTTCACAATACTAAAAAAATAATTTTGATTCGTTCAGTATTGACTGAAATAAAATTGCTTTCGAATCCAGAAAGTACTCGATCACGAATGCCAGAATTAGGCCCCAGGACTCACTTAATTAAAAGTGAGATAAAATTTATCTCAAACTTGCTTGTTTAATCCCGATTCGTACTAGAAATAATCCAAAAGTGATATTAGATTAATTCTAACCCAAAAAACTTAACCCACAGAACCAGAGCGATTATTATTACTTACGCGTTACACATGTTTATTCACTTTTGTTGTATTCAGCTCTTTGTTTATGTAAGAATTCTGAATTATAAGATACCAGCAGCATCCCAAATATGGATTTTGTAATCATTATACTTTAAAAATTTGATGTATTTAACTCAATAATTTTAACAAAAAGAATATGGGAATTATTGCTTGTTTTTTTCCTTTTTAAACATGTAAATAATCTTTATTTTTCTTCTTGTAATATTGTTGTTGGTTTAACAACAAACTTTTACAAACACACACGTATGCACGAATATTGGTTTTCGAAAGTTATCCCATTTTGGTTTGTTTTAAGAACTTTTAAGTGTTATCCGTACCTAAAGTTTTGAGTACGACTCGTACTTTAGTAAGAAGAAGAAACTTAAGTTTAGTACGAGTTTGCTCATATGCGTCAATTTTGTTTATTAGCAAACCCGTTAAGCCAAAAATGAGCCTCTCCTCTCAACACAATTTTGCAAAAAACTATCGATGACTGGTTTTCAAAAAAAATTTGGATAATTTGGTAGCATTGCTCAAGCGTGAATCTACTCATGATGATTTGCCGGAGTATATAAATCATAAATTAAAAAAAAGTGAGCGCAGTTTGTCTGTTTTTTTTTACCATCCACTGTTACCATATGACATGTGTTTTCCGTATAAAAATTCTCTACACTAATATTTATGCACATTTAAAAATCCAATTCAAATTTCTAAGTAAATGGAATTGGCCATTTAACAATAAAATTACTCTCAATGAAAACAATTTAAGAAAATAATTTATGAAGCTTGTTAAAATTTAAAACGAATTCAAAAGAGGGAAATCATAAAAGCTTTTAAAACAAAAACAAGAAAATTAAAACAAACTGCTGAAATTCAAGGTAAAACCCACCTTGAAAATACAAAATAAACAAAAATCTTAAGAAAAAAAGTTCAATAAAAATCAACAAAAAAAATTAGTAAAATTACAAAATAAGCTGAAAACTAAAAATGAAAAACTCTGCGAAATATTTAAAAATTTGCTCTAAAACGCTTTAAAATTTTTTAAAATAAGAAAAAAAAAAAAATTTCACAATCTAGCATAAAATTTAAGTTGCTTTGTGACCTAGAACTAGAGCTGAAATTGGGTAAAAATTTCCCTTTTCTTTTGGCTGATGAATAAGCAAGATCTAATAACAATAAAAATTAAACAAGTAAAAAAGTATATTTGGTCAAGACTGATCACCTGATACCCTACAACACAGTTTTAAAAACAAATTTTTGAGAGTGTTCCCTATTTGGGGCCCGTAGGCAGTTATTGACCCGCAAGATTAAAATGATGTTAAGATTCTTGGAAAACTTGTTTGTGCCGAATATTATTTAGATATCTTCATCTATATGAGATTTGTTTGCCTTTTTAGTGATTTTAGGATGGGGGCTTATAATGAGCCCTTACCGCAAAAATAGCTTAAGCAACATAATCTTAAATTTTCGTTTTTTTTTAAATAAATGAATTTATTGGCAACACTTGCATCATCTCCTAAAATGATATAATAATTAAAAATAAAATGAAAAATAATTTTAGCTTAAGCGCCAACCTTCATACAAAACTTTTTTGAGATATAAAATTAAAAAAAACCTTCTCCTGTAAAATTGTGTTTTTGTCGCCTAAGCTTTATTTGAGCTCGATAAAGGAGCTATGGTTAATTTTTGACCTACGAGCACAACATTTTGTCATGACATAGTAACAATCGTAAAAGTTATTGTCGCCAATTTTGATGTCAACACCAACACATTTAAAAGGAAGTAAGGCACTTAAAGCTTTTTTCGGGAATGTTTTTTGTATGTGAGCTATGGTAAAATTCGGACTGATTGCAATAAAATAAGTTTGGATAAAATTTAATCTAAATAACAACATAATAAATGGCTTATGGGCACAAAGACTTTATTCCGGAAAGAAGCTTGAATAGTGGCCATATGAAATTATGGACCGATTTGATCTTTGTACTAAATTTCATCCAGTTATCTCAAAAACTGCGACCTGTACGTTGCGCACAAGGTTTACATGGACATCCAGCTAGCCAAACGGACGGACATCGTTAGATCGATTCATAAATTCTGAGTCTTGGTGGGACCAAAATTTAAGGTGTTACAAACATCAGCACAACCGCATAATACCCTCTTCACTATTGTCGTGTAGGTTTGACAATAAAATGTGGAAAAAATGTTTATATCCCTTCCCCTTTTGAATAAATTAAATTTAAAAGTATGCACACGAAAAGAAAATACAATTCAAATTTCACTTCACACGTGCACAAAAAAAAAACAAATAATTTTTATCCAAAATGTAAAACTGGAGAGAAAATGTTTATTTTGCCTTTTTTTTACCCTCCACCACATTTAGTTTTGAAGAGGGTATACTAAGTTTGTCATTCCGTGTGAAACTTTTTTATTATTCATCTCAGACCCCATAAAGTCTATATATTCTGGCTCCCTGTGTAATTCTAAGTCGATTTAGTCATGTCCGTCTGTCTGTCCGTATGTCCGTCTGCTGAAAACGCTCACTTTCGAAAAACTCTAAAAGAAATGAACAAACTTGTTGTCAAATTTCTTCTAGTTATCCTAAGCAGTTTGGAATTGAAATCCAGCGAAATCGGTTCAGTAAGAGCAGAGCTATGTATCAAAATTTATAATTATTTTAGAAAAACCAACATAAGTGGTGGAATAATTAACGAAATGATATAAGATTTTGCAGAAATTCTTTTTATTTGAATCACACTGTAAAATTTCTTGAAGATCGGTCCATGATTTACCTTTGGCCCCATATAAAGCCCACTCTGGTAAGTTAATTAAATACGCCTAAAACCGTAGCAGATATACATAATTCGGTAAAATTTCTTCCAACTAAGCTTCATATGACCAGAAAAAATGTCATGCAATTATGTGATATAGTGTTCATAATAACCCCTAGATCCCATTTTAGCAGCCTTCTAAAATTCACTGCAAACGCTAAAACTAATTTCACCGCTGTATTGAAATTTATTGAAATTTATGTTTTGTAATATCAGAAATAACTCTACAGAATTTTGAGATGATAAGACTTTAATTTACAATGGGTCCAATACAAATTCCCCTTCTGAAAATCTTTTTAATTCGGTTAAAACTGTTACGAATCATGATATTTAACACAAGCTAGTTCAAATTTCTAAAAAAAACATACAATTTTCTGATTGTAGGTTAAAATTTAAATATAGGTCTTAACCGCAACCAATTTTAACGCTGACGTCAGTTTTTATAAAGATTAATTAATCATAAATAGATATCATATAGATATCACTCCTTAAATATTCGAACTGTCGGTGTAGGGTATCAACGATTCGGAACAGCCGAATATAACACTCTAACTTGTTTAAAATTTAAAATATGCTTTAAAATTTTGAAAACGAAAACTAAAATGAAAACTAATATTTCAGTTAATTTATATGTAAACATTTTATTAACACCATAATTAGTTTTTAGTGAAGACAAAAACAAGATAATAAGAATGGTAATAAAAACTTTATTTAATTCAACGAAAATTTTACTGTTTTTAATTAAAGAAGTTTAAAAATTAAATAAAAAGTAAACAGTTAATGTCACGTATTTTAAAAAATTATTTTATGAGAATAAAACTCATGTAATTTTTCGAACGGCTTCTGACGTACGAAATAACGTCAATTTGTCAGTTATTTTATTATAGGGAGCTAGTGG
The DNA here is from genome assembly GCA_963931875.1 of Pollenia griseotomentosa. Classification (NCBI taxonomy): domain Eukaryota; kingdom Metazoa; phylum Arthropoda; class Insecta; order Diptera; family Polleniidae; genus Pollenia; species Pollenia griseotomentosa. The sequence goes on along the minus strand of OZ007563.1, from coordinate 96,279,014 downwards.
AGTATTAATGGACGTCATAATAGATTAGATATCAAGCAAGTCACTAGTCTTTTTAACTCTCTTAACACTATAACGCTTAACCGGGTACCTGTGTGTCCACTAGCAACTTAAAACGTTAAAAGCTGCAAAACTAATACTTATAGTAGAGTATTGAAACTTTGGATCTAGAAAATTTAAGCCTTTTGTGTCGTTTTCTTGACCATTTATGAAATTTGGTTTAGTGGTTCCAAAAGTTTATTTTTTATAAAAATTAAATGAGCAAATAAGAGGTTGTTTAAAGATTTTTTTAATCAAATATCTTTAATAAATTTTTCTTAAATTTTAATTATAGGATTTTAAATAAAATTTTTTTTCTGAAGGCAAAACTTTTATTGGCGTACACGCTCGTACACTCTTCTGGCTATGTGTTTGAGGGATATTTTCATATGCTTCACCACAGGTGGAAAATTGTTCAATTCGTTGGTAATTTGTACAATACTGATCTTAGAACCTCAAAGCCCATTTTCACAACTTACCGATAGCTAAAGGTAGGATTTTATCGGCCGTATAAAAAGCGTTCCATTATTACAACTTTAATTTAACTTACCAGGTAGAATGAACCTTAATTTACTTTATCGCTCACTTTAGGTCAAAGTAAATTTTTAATAATGGAACACCTTTTATAAAGCCGGTTAAAGTCTACTTTTACCTATCGGTAAGTTGTGAAAACGGGCCTAAAAGTATTTATATTCTGGGTCCTTATGAGGAGCGAAGTTGACTTAATGATGTCCGTCTGACCATCTGTTCGTGTGACTGTTGAAATAGGTTTTCCGAAGACCCTAGAAACTATGGCCACCAGGTTGTTATATATTTCTGTCACACATGATCCTGAAATTTTGCAATTGAAATTCAGCCCAATCAAACCGTAAATGACTTCGATATGAGCAAAAGAAAAAAACAAAAAAAAAACACGATTACCTCAAATTTTTATTTTAAAACTCCCTGTTGTCAAGGCGAATTCATTTTTCCCATAGCTGTGCTACTTTTTTTTCTTATAAATTTTTTTTTTTAGAGAGAGGAATGTCAAAATTTGCTTGCAACAAATAAAATACAATGTTGTGTGTACTTGTTGTAGTATCGCCACCACCGTCTACATGAATTCGCCTTGCCCGTTGTGTTTTTTTTTTTTTATTTTTCCCTTTTTTACAAATAACAAATACATACATATGGGGGATTTCATGTCAAGTGACCCAATTTTTAATCGATTAGACACTAATTTTCAACAAGATCGGTCAAAAAGTTTTTGAGTTAGAGGGTGTCAAAATTTGACATTTTGGAAATACAGGTGTTCTTTCTCATCCATGTAACTTTTTACTTGTTGGTGTAAGCAAAATTTGTCCCAAGTAGCTTCGATAGCTATTTGATCAATCTTTCAAAAAAACATTTTTTTTGTTTTTTTTTTATATATTTTTTTTTTAAATTTAAAACTTTTTTTTATTTTTTTTTATCCGGAATGTTTTTTTTTTCTAGAGTTAGAAATTATTTTGTATACCCTTCACCATAGGTGGAAAAGGGAATATATAAGTTTGTCATTCCGTGTGTAATTTCTATAATATTGATCTTAGACCCTTTAAAGTATATATATTCTGGGTCCTTATGAGGGGAGATGTTGATTTAACGATGTTCGTCTGTCCGTTCGTCTTACGTTTGATATGTGTTTTCCGGATACCCCAGACATGATAGCGACTAGGTTGTTTTACATTTATGTCTTATATAGTCTACCATTTCTTGCTATTGAAATTCAGCAAGATCGGTCTACAAATGGCTGAGATATGACCAAAAAACCACGACTGCCTCTGATTTTGCCCAAAAATCCCTTGTTGTTGTTGTATTTTTTTATTTCTGTATATCTTGAGAACGGCAAGAGCCAAAGTTTCCAAATTAGGTACACACATTAACGTTATCAATACACAGCATCCCACAAAATGTGGGCGGGATTGAACAAGTGGGCGTGGTACCTCTCGTACAAAAAATGTCAAAAATTGTATAAAAACCTGATTTTTTGGACTGTCATATGACCTATGATATGACCTATGAAAGATCGGAAATTTTTAATAGAAAATATTTTCTGAAAAACTCGGGAAAATCGGTTCAGATACGAAAAAGTTATGACCAAAATATTATTTTTTTTTTTTTTGAAAAATACCCATTTTCGGGAACCATAGATCTTCCCGAGTCCAAGTTTTATAACCAAAATAACTTAATTAACTAAATTTCTTCTTTAATACGTCGGTATATAAATCTGTCAAATCGGTTAAGAAATAGTAGAGTTATGACCAAAATACTGAAATCCCAAAAATTACTCTTTTTATAATTAAGTTTGTTTTTTATACCCTTCACCGAAGGTCCTATACCCTTTAAAGTTCTGGGTATTCTGGGTCCTTATGAAAAGCGAAGTTCAAATCCAGTTGTCCGTTTTTACTTTTTTTATATTTACTTTTAATGATATTCACAAAACGTTCCTTCATGGTCCAGTTGTCTAGGGGGTTTGCTTAGGTTAGAAACTGTGAGTTCTTGTTTTTTCAAAAAGAAAATTTTTTTTTAATTTTTTTATGTTCTGAAACGATTTAAAAAAATATTTACCAATTTTAACTTTTTAAATTTAATTTATAATGAAGTTTTATGTATGTTTATGTAGAAATTATTAAGGTTTTGTCTAGTTGCTCTGTATTCTGCTCGCACAATGGTGAAGGGTATATAAGATTCGACACAGCCGAATATAGCACTCTTACTTGTTTTTTATACAAAAGCCATTTGCATCCCAAAAAGCAACCAAAACTACCTTGAATGAAAAGACATAAGCTTTATTTTGAGCAAAAAAAAAAAACATTCCGGATAAAAAAAAAACTTTTAAATTAAAAAAAAAAAAATTTTAAAAAATTTTTTAAAAAAATTAAATTTTATTTTCGAAAGATTGATCAAATAGCTATCGAAGATACTTGGGACAAATATTGCTAACACCAATAGGTAATAAGTCACATGGATGAGAAAAAAACACCTGTATGGCCAAAATGTCAAATTTGACCCCCTCTAACTCAGAAACTTTTCGACCGCTCTTCTTGAAAATTTGTGTCTGAGCTACTATCCAATAGGACTAACCTTGGTTCAAATTTCATCCAAATCGGAAGACATCGATTTAAAAATTGGGCCACTTGACATGAAATCCCCCATATGTATGTACATGATTCGCTGCAAAGGCACTTTTACACGATATGTATTTTGAAGTGGATTTGACAAATGTAAAAGCCATATGTAATGTCACATGTTTGTCAAAATAAACAAATACAGATGGCTTATAATTTTTGGTTTCACACGTTCGTTTTTGGTTTCATCTAACATAACCTAAAATCTCTTCACTTTTAATTGCATTTCAATCAATTAAAAATTTCGTTTTTTTTAAAGAATGTGTAAATAAATATATTTCAATGTATATTTGCCACCCCAAACAAATGACTTGCAAAACAGCTGATTTCAGATGTCTTGTCATGTCGTTTCAACCAACAAAAAAACACACTCAAATTGAAAAACTTTAAACTGCTAATTCTAGCTGACATTTACAGAAGCAATTTTTATTTTGCTTTTACACTACAGTAACATTTTGCTAAATTCATATCTTGTAAAAGTGCCTTTAAATAGAAAAATATGTTTTAAATAAAAAAAAAGTTCTCAACAAATTTTATAATAATTTTTTTATCCTGTTTGATAATATGCGTTAGTCGGTGAGTGGTCTAAGACCCTGCACTACGTTAGTTGCAGGGTATTTAAGATTCGGCACAGCTGAGTAGAGCACTCTTTCTTTCTGTTTGCTTACTGCATGTATATTAATTTATATTTATTGGCATAATTCTTTGTTGTAATATTTGATAAACAATCAAAAAATTGTATTAAATATAATAAAATATTTAAATAATTTGTTTAAACATATTTTTATTTAACGAATTTTAAATCAAATATTTTTTGCTGTGAAGCTGAAAGTCATTAAAAATAATAATGGGGTACACGGGTTGGTGCTGCCATAGGTTCCTAAAGTAGGGTTAGTCGGGTATTACTAAAAATTAAAAACGATGCAGACTTTTTAATTTTTAAACCGCCTTGAATAGCATATAATGTCGAATGTGGTACGTAGCCCCGTACGGTTAAAACAACATGCCTTTGATGTCCATATAATCTAATTCAGGCTTAAAAATAATTGGTAATAATCGATCTATAGCGATTGCAGTTGACGATGATGTCCTGGCCAACACTGGCGAAAACTTTTTTAAAATTAACTTTTTTATTTTTTAAAATTAACTTTTTTTAATTTTTATCATTTGCAAATGTTGAAGAACGCTATATCTGTACTGATGGCCAAACAAACTGAATAAATATCAGGCAATTTATCGAATCAAGATTTAACAATACGGCTACTGTGAACTTTCAATGTTTAGAAGCCCCATTAAAAGAACTTTTATAAATATTAAAAAACTTGCGCTTTTTATTTATATTAAATTTTAATTTTAAATTAATTGTTCTAAATCCCTTTTTAGAATTTAAAACAATTGACGGCATTCGATATCGATCAAAGTTCGTACTTAAGTTGTATTGTAACTTTGATCGATATTGAATGTCGTCATTTGGCACCACAGCTAAATTTAAATTAAATTAGAATTCTATTAACTTTAACTGAATAAATTAAACCTGTAATACTATTTCATTAATTTAAATATTGTTTATCATACACAAAAATATAACCATTATTCTTTAATTTAGTTAAATAAACGTGTCGGATTTTTTATTTTTTAGACAATGGAAAGGGTTGACAATCTTTTGGTACAATAAAGAGGAATTGCGAATTTGGCTGAACAAAAAAATTATACAAAATCTTTTGTTTTAAAAAATTGCAAAACTTTGACAATTTCACAAAACTTTAAAGTATTTAAAATTGTTTAAAAGCGCTTAGTCTTGAGCTTTTAGGAAAGAAGAGAAGAGAGAATGCATGGCATTTCTTCTCCTCTCTCTCCTAAAAACACAAGACCTGACGGCTTAAATTTGAGAGTGTGAACCAGCACTTAAATCGAATAGAAATTGTCGATAAAAGTAAATCTAATCACATTTAATTGTGGTAATAGCAATGTTAAAAACAACAATAGTTTTTTAAACCATAATTTAACCATGTTTTTTCTCCGCGTGTACTATGCTCTAACTATCGATGACCCGATAGAGTTTTGCTACTACTAGTTGGTATAATCACTGGACACTGTTTTATAGCTAGGCATATACAGCTAGTGGGATGTCTGATACCATATGATTACTGTAGTGAAGGCGAGACGAAAACGAGGGCATGAGTTTGGCACACCTCCTGTATCACTTTCCTGCGCTAGCAAGAACACGAATTACCAAAATTGTATCTAATAATTTCGCTGAGAACTGACTGTCATCTCTACCTATTTTAAGATTAGTTTATTACTTAACAATCGTACGATTCATTCACACGAAAATCCGACATAATTCTATGCGACATTAAAAAAATGTCTGGAAAATCGGTTATCAATGCCACACTTTCACACAAAAAAGAAGCAAAAATCATATGACACAGCTTCTTTACTCCGCTTCTAAGAAAATGCAACTCTGATCGCATAGAATCTATCATTTTATGATAATTTTCATAAGCATTTGCAAATTCAAACCGACTTGTCAAAAAATCTGTTACTTAATTTAATTTTTAGGTCACACTATCCCAACAAACACGAAGTCAAACCTTTGACATGAAATGACTTTGTCATATGATAACAAGCACATTTGTCAAATCATTTTCAGTTGTTTGATTTTAACATTTAAACTCAAATTGATAATGATTTGAATGTAAAAATTTGACATACAGTGTTTTATCAATTTGATATCAAATTATTATTAAATGCGATTCTCAAATCAAAAATAAACTTGGCAACTCTAAAGTAAAAAATAAACGTACACATTAATAAAAAACATATTAAGTGAAGTGAATTCACCTTTAGTAAACCTTAATTTGTGGCGAAAAAATACAAATTATTTGTGAGTAAAAAATGCATTATAATGGAAAAGAATGCGAATAAAAATACAACGCGAAAGTGAAAAAATTATAAGCTTGTACGATCGCGGTGCTACGGTGCTTTTCAGCAGTGGGCTTTATGTGGGACCTATTGTTGATTATTAACCGATATTTACAAAATTTGACAGTGTGATTTCTATTCACAAAAATGTATTACAAAAGCTTCGTTTTTCGAGAGAAGGCTTTTTATGGGGTCAATGGTAAATTATGAACCCTTCTTCGCGAAATTTTGTGATAAAATTTCTAGTCATATAGAACAATTATGTGCAAAATCTTATATTAACATGTGCATTCCGCCAATATTTATGATAGTTTTTGTAACAAAATTATTAATTTTGTTGGGTGGTAGTTCGTTAATTCGGATTCATTTCTCTTATTCTACTGAGCCGATTGCTGAATTTCAATCCCAAACTGCTTATGAGCAATATAAACAATTTGACACCAATATTGATATTGACAGACAGAGAATGACAGATACACGGACATAGCTAAATCGACTTGAAATTACTTAAGGACCCAGAATATATATACTTTATGGGGTCTTAGATGAATATTAAAAAATGTTCACATGGAATGACAAACTTAGTAAACCCTCTTTACAACAAGTTGTGGAGGGTATAAAAAGGAGCTAAGAATTTCGCCTTTCCAAGAATTTGAGGACGGAAAGAAGGCATTTCCATCTTTCAGCAGTAGCTATGCTGCCGAATGTTCAGCTGACAATTTATTTAAATTAATAATGAATTTAAATTTAAAAAAAATATATTTTTCATTAATGTATTGTATTACAAACCAAATTTTAAAAATATTTGAAAATAAGGTTTGAAAACAAGTTGAAAATAAATGCATTTCTCAATTTGAAAATAATTTCCTCTTCTTGTTGAGAATTCTATGATTTGCAAATCATTATCAAACGTATTACAAACCAAATTTTAAAAATATTTGAAAATAAGGTTTGAAAACAAGTTGAAAATAAATGCATTTCTCAATTTGAAAATAATTTCCTCTTCTTGTTGAGAATTCTATGATTTGCAAATCATTATCAAACGTATTACAAACCACATTTGAAAAATATTTGAGAATAACGTTTGAAAGCAAGTTGAAAATAAATGCATTTCTCAATTTGAAAATAATTTCCCCTTTTTGATGAGAATTCTATGATATTCAAATCATTATCATACGTTTATCGTTTGAGAAAAGGTTTGATTTCACATCGTTTTTAATTTGAAATCAAACCTCCGTGTTTCTTGGGTACTTTACGTACGACTGAATGGGATAGTGAGTCACCGGCTTAAATAATGCTACTTTAGGTACTGCTGGGCATTAATTTTAGTATTATCTTGTAATAAACCCATGTTCATTATAAATTTTGTGTGATTAAATTATTTTCCCTAGAATTTTGTAAGAAAAACAAATATCACCAAAGTTAGGAAAAAATTTTAATTATTTAGATAAAATTCTTAAAACATGTGTAGTTGATTTTTTTAAAACATTTTGCAACAAAATGTTCATAAAAAAACAATTAATTTTATAGTTTTAACACAGACAAACAAAATCGCCTTTAAAACACTTGTTAATGCAAAATGGTTAATTAACATTCTGTTTAAATAAAATTATTAATTATTAAATTATAAATATATGTACTTCCTTAAACATGAATAAATTATTTTGTAAATTAAATTAATTTTAATAAATAATAGTTTTTTATTTAAAAGATTGTTGATTAAAACAAAATTATTTAAAAAACTTACTTTGGGTACGTTCTTGTGTGTATTGAATGCAAAATTCTGCGAAACGATACACAATTTAAGCACCAATCTAAGGCCCCTTTTCCATATGGTTTTTGTAATTGTTGTATGTAGTAATTTTATGCGTTTTCTGATTGTTGCTAATGTTGTTGTTTTTAAATTGGTGCCGCCACACTTTTAGTTTTTAATTTTTGTTGTTCTGTATTGTGGATTGAATTTTTTTTTAATTCGTTCACTTTCTGTTTTCAAAAAAATTTATTTTGATTTTTTTTTAAATTGTTTATTTTAAATTTCTTATTTTGATTTTTTTCGACTTTATTTTCGTTGTTTTTTTGTTTTGGTTTTCTCTTTTGTCAATTAAAGATCTTTGATCTTTATTAATTTACAAATACAAAGATTTTTTATGCATTTAAATTTTTTTTAAACAATTTTTTGGACTGAAAATTTTTTACAATTTGATTTTTTTTAAAAAATATTAAAACAAATAAATTTTTTTCAGAAATTTGGTTTTATTCAGAAAATTTCGCAATTGTTTTGTATTTTTTTAGAATTACACTATTCCAATTTTAATTTTAGTTTTTGTGCTTTTTTTGGATTTTAGAACACTGACAATGATGATAATGATGATTCTGTTTGGGTTTATTGCACTTTCTGTATTGAGTGTATTAGAATGTGTCTGTATGATTTTGTGGCATCAACAACATCTAGTGCGCTTTTTTGCAGTTGCATGCAATATTTATGTTGCTGTTTTGTAGGACAAACCACACAGTCATACATTCATACATACGAAATCACTTTAAATGCGTAAATTGTATTTTTGAATTCATAAATTTAATTTTTTTTTTTTTTTTAAAGAAATTCTTATTTTCTTAACACTTCAACACGTTTTGAATAAATTTATTTTCATTAAATTCAATTAAACTTAGTCTGTAACGTCGTTTGATTTTATTGATCTTCAAACGCGACGACGTTTTTTGTTTCATTACACTGTGTTTTGGTTTCAAAGCTTTTCGACTCGTTTCGAACTCGAGATCTACAGCGTATGAGTCTGGGTCTATGAATGAATATTGAATTTCCGTGTAAAATTTCAAATGCTGCTGCTGCTGGTGGTTGGTTTCTTTTGATTTTTTTTATTTGTTTCTATTGTGTTTGAGTTGGCTTGAGAATGGGTTTGATGGTTAGAAAACGTAGTTTGTGGTCTGAGTGTTCGTTGTTGTTTTTGTTTTTGATGCAGTGGATCTTCGTTAGTTGAGTTGTCAAGGCCAATAAACTGTATTTAGTGGCAAGTCAGTCTTCCTTAACCACTTATTTTTCTTGTTTATTGTTGGTTGGTGCTCTTTTTTCTGTTTTTTTCTTGCTAAAGTTTTCTTGCTTTTGAATTATTTTTTTTCTAAACTTCTTTTACGGCTGCTTTATTGTTTTTGGCTATTTGGAACAAATACAGTAAGGAAAAATAAAATAAGGGCAAGTTGGTGAAGTTTAAAAAAATGCATGTTTTAAAAAGTTGGTTTGAAGTTTTGTAAGACAATATTCATTTTGATACAATTTTCTTTCTATTGATAAACAATTAATTTTTAAAATTTTTTCTACACCAATAAGTAGAACTAAGTACATATCAAGGCGAATTTATAAAGGTGACCGCATCATGAGGTAGAGTTATGCTAGCTATCAGTGATGCCAACTTTTTGAGAGCAAAAAGCACTTTAAAATTTAAAAAAGCACTATTTTGAACAAAAAAAAGCGTAAACACAAAACAAGTTGCATTTGGCTGTGCCGAATATTAAATACCTCCAAAATTTAAAAAAAGCGACTGCGTAGATGGGGGACCATTTTCATTTAAAATTAAATAATAAATATATTTACATTTGTGTATAACAATTTTTAAATGTATTATTATTATCTTCAATAAAAATAATATTATCCAAATCTTTTGAAGTTTGAATTGGCAATAAAACAGTTTTAAAGTTATACAGTGCGAGCTCGATTTTCGTAACTCCAAAAAATCTGGCCTGTTGCAATTACCGAAAATTTGCAATGACCGATCATTGTTTATAAAATTTAATGACAGCCCATATTTTAATAAAAAAAACCTTACATTTGATCGTTTAAATAAATCTAAATTAAAATCGCGCAAAGTTTAATAAAACATTTTGCGTATGATATTATCCAATTATTTTAACCTATGTACGCTTCTGAATAAAGACAGCATAAAGTGTAAAATAGAAAAAACATGTACGTTTGTACTCTGATACTTAGGAAAACCTTTTTGCAATATCACTAGAGGTAAAAGTGCACAACACGCGGGAATTTGGAGACGAGTGTCGTGCGTTTGAAAACTAAAGCGCATGAAAAATTGCAGGTTACATAACGCTCTTTATTAAAGCAGTTTCTGTCAGCTGTTTTTAATTTATTTAACACTTTCCTTATACCAAGTTACAGTTTTTTTCTGTTATTAAAGTCTTTGCGTTCTTTTATACGGTTTCCGACTGCATGTTTTTAAATTTTTAATACTTTTTTTCTACATGACTCAAAATCGTTGTTTATTTTTCCATTTACAATTCCTAATATTTTCCAAGCCATTTTCTATTTTTGAAACAGTGTCTACATTTTTAAAAAATGTTTGCCGAAAACAAATACATACATCGTTTTTATTACGATTACTAAATATGTTGTCATTTTATTTCATGTGTGAGTGTTTATATTTTGTGTGATGGTGTGAACACAAACTGTTATGTTGAATCAGATTTTTTGACAGTCGCAACAAAACTCATTTGATTTCTATCTCACAAAGTATTATGGAATACGTAAGACTTGTGAGATAGTGTAAACTAGCCTTTAACGAATCGGTCAACGATTTTGGCACAACGTGAAGTGTTGCCACTTTTCCTTTTCTTCAATAATGAATTTATTATCAATGATAGAAAAACTGAGCAAATTAGGAAAATTTCTATACAAACTAAAATCTTAAGCTCGATTCACCCATGCGTTCCGAACAGTATTTTGTTACCGGACAACATTTTTTTATATTGAGTTTGACTTCTTACTTCTGAGAGAAAGAGAAATTGTTTTGTTCGGCAAGTTTGTTTTTTAAATTGGGTTTTTTTTATTTTTTGTTAAGAACTAAATGAACTGAGTTGCCACTTTTCTTCAGTTTGTACATAAAAGTTGAAATTATTGTTTTTTGCTAAATAATTTAATAAAAAAAAATAATACTATTAAAAATAATAAAATTACTTTCTTTTTTCGCCTATTTTTTATTAACACGCTTTTAGAAGACAATTCAAAATAAGTGGTTTGTTAGTTGTGCTGCCATTTTGCATAATTGTTTCATCTGCAAACCATATGGTAGCTTTGTTTTTCCGGATAGATTTTCCGAAATGGGTGAATTGTTCTGTAGAACACTAGCAGTAAAAAAATTATTCTCCGGACAAAAATATTATTCGGAACCTTTACAATTCCCGGCAGCAAAAACATTTTTTTTTTGTTTTTTCGAGATTTCGGGAAATTAGAAACCCTAATACTGACATCATTAGACGCCGTTTATTCTTTTTCTAGCTTTAGCGAACAAAATTGTGCCGACGGTTGTTGTTAAAGCCAGGTATCAAGTTTCGTCATTTGCTATCGATCAAAATTACAATACAATTTAAGTGGAAATATCTATCGGTATCGAATGGTGTCCAGTTATAGGAAAGCAGTGTTGCCAGTTAAGAACATTTTAAAGTTAGATTAAGGAAATGATATTTTTTTTGAATGCAGTGGTTTTTTTTTAATTCAGAAGTGTACCGAAATTGTATAGAAATTATTGAAATTGTAAACGTTGAAGATGAACTTGAAGCTAAAGCGGACATACAGCAACTAACAATATAAGTTGTACACATTCAAACAAGTTTTATGTTGCTTTGTTTGGAACTTAGAATAAAGGCCTTAAGGCCCAACAGTTATATGAATGAGCTAGCTTTAGCTACTGTCAAAAATTAACGAAAAGCCTGTCAAATGCATTTAAAAACAGCCAAAGCAAAAAACATCTGATTCCGTTCGGCATGTGTGATGTCAGTTTCGCACTAGGCTTAAGTAATTCAGTTTATAAAACTTAACGAAAAGTTTCATTGGTTTAATATAGTTTGACACATATGATTTATTTATATTTGCACAGGTGCTAAAGCTAGCTCATGCACACTATCGTTGGGCTTTTAGTTTAATTTAAGACTTCATTTTTTTATCCCAATTTAGTTAAGACCTTAATGAAATAATTAATATATAATATGTAAACTAACTGCCTGTTTTTCAAAATAAAATTAAAATTTACGCTTGGAAATTGATATTGAAATAGCAATAAAAAAAAAAAACTCAAATTTGATTTTGTTTTCGAACTAAAATAAACATTTTCGTTTAGAAATTTATATTGAAAACAAAAACAAATTTGAGTTTTTTTTATTTTTGTTTCAATTAGTGATGCCAATAGTAGGGAATTTTTTCGGAAAATTTCAAGCGTAGGGAAAAAAGGACAGAATTCTTATTTTAAGGCAAATGTACAGAATTTTCAAAATGTTATCTCATTTTCAATATTTTGTCTAAAAATATTTAAATATTCGTCTTATTTTCTTTTAAAAATTAAAATTTTTCATATACAATAGCATTTTAACAGAAATAGATATTAATTTGCAAAAAAAAAAAAAAAAAAAACAATCAGACTTTTTAAACTAATGAAAACTTTTAAGAATAAAGAGGATATTTTTTTAAAAGGAAATTTTTTTATATTTTAGTTTAGGGGAAATTAAGAAAATATTTTTTTTTAAAATTTTACAGAGCCTTCCCTTTTATTTGGGACTTAGTTTGCTAAAAATTATAAGATACTTATATTAAAAAAAATTATTTAAAATAAGTATTCTTGAAAGATATTAAGCTCTTTAAAAAGGACAAAAGGTGAGGAAATTAAAAATCAAATACGAAGTATCGGGCCTGTTCTGAAAACCACGTAATTTCAAATCACGTGTTTTTGAAATCACCAGCGCGATTTTATGGTGTTCTAAAAGTCATACCGTGTGTTTCTCGGTATGCTTTCGGTAATTGTAGATCACCCCAAAACACACAAAAACGGGACACTAAAATTTCACACGTGTGATATCAGTAGGCACATGTGATTTTAAATCACGTGATTTAAGTAAAAGAACAGGCCTGTATGACTATGTTTTGTCTGTAGATTAAAAGATATATAGTGGCGTTTCTGCCAAAACGAAAAATTTTAATTTGTCGAACAGTATTATTTTTGAAATTGAATTTTTATATGTGCGTGTATGGCATTTAAATATTTATTTTGGTTTTTTTTTCTTTTATTATAATATCTACAAAATGTTTACAAAATATTTATTTGTTTGTCTGTTGCTAAAAACAATAAATTTTTAACGTAGGGAAAAGTGCAGGGAAAATTTTTTTGGTTGTAAGGGAAAACAGGGATTTTTATTTAGACACGTAGCGATTTTTTGAAATTTCTCCTGGCATCACTGGTTTCAATATACTTTCCCAAGCGAACATTTTTATTTTATTTTAAAAAAACAGGCAGTAAGTATTTAGTTGTAGTGTGAATAGCTGTATAGACTAAATTAAAATTTTGTATATCTGTTGTCAACTTTGCAAATCTTAAAAAGCTCCTTATTAAAAGTTTGGGTTCAATATGTTTGAAATAGAACTTGCCATTATTAAAATTTACCCCACTGTATTGGTGGTTTGGTAGGTTTTTGTATTTTTTTAAGATTTCTTTCAGTTCTCGGTCGAACAGAAAGAAACAATTGTATTTTTTGGTATGTTTTATGCTATTTGTTGCAGTTGTTGTACTTTTTGTTGTATTTATTCTTTTGTCTTTGTTATACTTATTTTATTTTTAATTCAGACAAGTTTATTTTATTCGTATTTTTCGAATTTTATTTATCCCTTTAAAATGATCATCCAAAAAAAGTTTTCACACAGAACGAACTATAGAAAAAAAACCGGCTCAAATTTTAATCATTTTACCTACGAAATTAAAACTTACTTGATACTTTTTATTTGTTATCTTTTTTTTATTAAATTTTGAAAGAATTTAAAAATTTGAATTCTTATATTTTTTTTCTTTTAATTTTGAAACAATTTTTTGTGTCATTGCAAAAAATCTTTGCTATAGGTATATTCTTAAATCGGTATTTATTGTAGATAGTATTTACTTTTCAAATAGCTTTTAATTTTATTTTATTATTATATGTGATTAAGACCAAAACACTGAATCTACGCCAAACGCGTTCTGCTGTCAAGCAGTGTTAAATCTAAACTGATGTATTTCAATATACGTGATCTACAATTTAGTAGGTAGTATTTTTTTTTTTGTTCAATTTTGTTTTTGTTGTACTCTCGTACGTAGAGAAAATACGATTCTATAAGAATCGTAACGGTGCTGCCAACTTAACGCCAACGTCTATTAGCACTTTTTATTATTATTGGTACTATTGTGCGCAGCACACTGGTACTTATCTATAATCACCGTTTTTATGTATTCTATTTTTCACTGATAGTAAAATAAAAGAAAATAAACAAAATGTACCGTAGAAGTAGCAGCAAACTTGCTGCAGATTTGTTTGTAGCGGTAGCAGCAGAAAAAAGTCTCATCAACATCTTGTGGTTGCTCATCAATACATCTACCAGATTAAACTTTCTCTCATTTCAAACATTAACAACAATAAAAACAAAACCACTGTATGGGCTAAAAAAAAAGTTTGTTTACATTTAAAATTTTCACTATTCAGATTTATAGATCCAAAATAAAGCGTTCTACTCTAAAGTCTTGTATCCACTGTGGCCACACTTAATGATTTTTTGTATTTTTGGCGATTTGTTTTATCCCACTGACGGTTAGACGATGTTTATCTCTAATATAATTGTGTAAAATCAAGGAGATTTCAGAAAGTATATAGAAAGTATGATATATTTTGGGTTAAAACAAGTAAGAAAGTATAATCGATCAAGCACGGCCGTTTGATACCCTACACCGCGAGAGTGTATCCTCTTTGGTACCCATGGCCAATCACAGACCCGGCACAACAAAATTATGTCTTAAGGCTATGATTCTTATCAGAGTTCTTTGTGCCGTATGTTATCTCAATTTCAACATATCTATGGGTGTTTCTAGTCTTAAAGTGATTTTGGAGAGGGGGTTTATATAAGTTCATAATATCTAGTAGCTTTTACCCTTGACTTCGTTTACGTGATACTTTAAAAAAAATTAACAAACATTTTATGTATGTTTTTATGTTTTAAAAAAATATTCTATAAACAACATTAAGGGAAATATTATTTTTCGCCAACACATAAACATAAACAGTACATTATTTAGCGTTCGGCTCACATACCCAGGAACGATATCTACTTTTTTAGTGTTTGTATAGACGAGCACAACCCTTAATACCGTTCGTAACCAGTTTCAAGAAAGAGCCGAACATTATATGGTGTTCTGTTCTTCGTTAAAAAACAGAACAGTTGTAGTGATAGTGTAGACAAACATTTTATTTTAATGTTCTTTAATGTTTCTTTTTTTACATTGATAAAGAAATGAACAAACAAAAAATTTTAGCAACGACCGCACCTCGAACAGCTTGTGTGTGTGTTGTGTATATGTTTTGTTTGTGTTAAATTATTTTGCTGGCTTTTTGTTTTTTTTTCGTATGTGTATTTTGTTTTTGTAAAAAATATTTGGCTTTTTTACCAGCCTAAAGGGACGAACATTAATGAGCAAATCGAACACAATGATGTTTGTGGATTAAAAAAAAAACGAACAGAATTAAATGTTCTCATCTTTTGTTGAGCTTGATAAAAATATTATTATTTTTGTGGTTGAAAGATGACTAACAGGGAAACGTCATTATTTAATGATTTTCTACACAAACACTATTAGCGTTTGTGTTTTCCACAAATCTACCGAACCGAACACTAAGGAGCGGTATTAATTGTTTATTTTCAAACACTGGTTTTAAGTAAGGGGTGTCTAAGCATATTTATTCCGGTTACTGTACCATATGCAATCTGTATACCAAACTTATCCAAAAGAGTACCATTTGATCTAGACCATAAAAGAGAAAAAGTACCCGAGTATAAGAGCACAATATTTGTCTCATTTGTGGCCCTCAGAAAGTACACTGTATGTTAATGTAGGCTACAATCTGTGTGTATATATAAAATTTATCGAAAAGAGAAAAAAATACAAATTTTATCCCGCTTTTTCCCGTTAAAAGTACACATTTTATCTTTTAAAAGGTACCTATTATTTTAACCCTGACCATATGCAATCTGCATACCAAATTAATCAAAAAAAAAAGGTAACAAACAACCAATTTTTTCCATTTTTGCATCATAAAAAGTACCCTATATTTTAATCAGGACCATATGCTACCCCTACACAAATTTTTTAAAAAGAGGAAAACTACCAAAAATAAAAGACTACCTGGCAGGGACAGGTAGGACAATTAAATTCTCAGAAAGATATTCTGAATCGATCGGTATACTAAAACACACAAACACATAGGCATAATGCCATGCCCTCTCCACTATTGTGATGTGAGTGCAACTGTTTTTTTTGTGAAAAAAAAAAATTAAATCGAGTTCAATTTCTTTTATTTCGACTCATTTCTGACTTACTCTACATAGAAAAACACTTTTAATATTCGAGTCATTACCGCAAAAAAGCTTAAGCGACATCATTTTCGATTTTGGTTTTTGTTTTAATAGAGACGGTTACGATTTTATCTTAAGCGCCAACCTTTATTCAAAATTTTGTATTCTTTCCAACTTCTTCAGGGATGGAGTTTTTATTAATATCTGGCAACATTGTAAAAACACAAAGCACAATAGTAAAATATTAAAATATAACTCAGTATTTTGTATTAGTGGGCAGCCGTTTAGAGCTTTTAATGAATATTGGCATGGATTTTTTAGTGCATACTTTTACAAATTTTCATGCTTTGCAGCGTTTTTTTGCATATATTAGTCAAAAGAGCATTTTAAAAAGTTTTTATTGTATATTCAAACTTTAAAAGCACATTTGAATATTTATTTAATTTTTTTTAAATGCACAAATAACTCTTATATGGATCGTAGCCGCATAACATAATCTTATTCTGCTTGGTTCATTACTGCCCGTGGGCCTTAAAAGGAACACTGGAAAATTGTCTGTAAACACTGTGGCGTATGTTTGATCGACTATACCATTTTACGTGTTTGTATATTCAATTGTTAGTATCTTAGAAAATATGTATCATCAGCAAAAGTTAAAGTTGGGTTGCGGTTGTTTGTTGGCATTTCCAAAATATATAAAGGGTGTTTTTTATAGAGCGACACAAGCTTAAGTCATAATAAAACAAGAAAATATATTTTTAATATTAATGAAACAGGCTTTATTGGAAAGAAAATTTTACGAAATTAATGTTTAAATATGATTTCGGTGCGTAGAAAGGGCATTCTGGAACACAAATTTTCCACAACTTTTCGCATTTATAGGCCAGTGCCTCCGCCAGCCCATAAAGCGCACCAAACAGTAATTTTCTGTGGATGAAAAAGCTTGTGGATTCTCCTCACTCCAAATGCAACAATTCTGCTTATTTACGTATCCATTCAACCAGAAATGGGCTTCATCGGAAAATACAATTTTGAATTTTCAATTGAACAATTATTCTGATTAAAAATTTCAACAATTTGCACGCGTTGCTCTGGTGCAAGTCGATTCATAATGAAATTTCAAAGCAAACTAAACAAAAATCACCTATCAGCTGTTAAATGGGTGCTCAAAAAAAGTAGTGATGCCAACTCAAAGTTGTGACACTCTTAAAAAAAACAACCTTTATAATGAATGGTATAATGATCCATGATCCTTTCTTGTGGTACTCTAGCTTCAATAAGCTGAGGAGAACTGAAAATACGCCTTCCTTAATAATAAATTTTCGACTTATTTATTGAGCTAAAAATATCCATGAAACAAAGAAAACAAGATAGTGGTTTTAAATTTATAAAAACATTATTTTTCTGCGCATGTACGTCATAGTAGTAAATGAGCACAAACATGATCACACAAACATGTGTTTGTAGTATGCTGAATGTTTGTTTACATTTAAATCTCTTTACTATAATGACGGCAAAATGAGAGTAAAAAGATAACGGACCTGCGCAATGCGCTATCTTGTTTTCTTTGTTTCATGAAAAATATCTAATAACCGACGAGACGATACTTAAGCAATCTGGCAACTATGCTCGCATCTTTTTTGTGCATTTCAAATTTGTTTGATTTTTATTTGTGAAAATGCATGTTCTTATTGTGAGTGTATGTGTGTTTGTGTTAAAATAAATTAACACGTCTCTGATGATTCCTTTTAAAAACGCAATTTGTGTACAACAAAAATATTGTTTTGACATTTTATAAACAATTAGCAGTTTGTTGCTTGATTAAACTTAATAAACTAAAATTTACACAAACTTTTTTTGAATAAGTTCAACATTGTTTTAGTATACAAAAAATTCTTTTGAAATTCCCGATGTGTAACTTAATGTCATAATGGCGGAAATTGTAAAAAAGTTGATATGGTTTAATTATGTATAGCTTCAGTTGTTTTCGTAATATTATTGTTTAATTAAAAGGCTTTGGCCTGATTCCATTGTGCCGAATTAATTATATTATCCTTAGCTCTTGAATTTTTCTTGGCTTACTGACGTACGCATTCTGTTCTAAATATCCCCAAAGATATCCAACGGTTTTGTCTCGCACAAAAGAGCCATTGGCTTTCGTTGACGGAAAGTGGCACCATGCTTTTGGAATCACATGTCGTCCTGGTCCATATCCTCAATTTCAGGCCACAAGAAGTCCGTTATCATCTCGCGGTAACTGCTTGGCCGGTCTCATTTTCTAAGAAGTACGGGCCGTTGACGTAGAACGAACTGGGCGAACATGCACAAGTGTGCTTGTTTGCGAACAATTTTCCCGATGTGGATTCATTTGGTCGATTATGCTGACAAAAAAAACTACAAAGTGTACGAAATGCATTTAGATTGAAACGCCCATTTTCGTTTAAAACTTCAACAAACTTAACGCGCTGCTCAATTGTGTACCTCTCCATGGTTGAGTTTTTCAAACACTGAAACAAAGAAGTGTCAAACTAAGTTGGGCCAAAACTTGACCTTAAGGTATGACCCACAATTAACATCTTGCATTATGGTTGGACCACCCTTTATATTCTAGAAATTAAGTTTTTACTACCTTTTGAGACATTAGAGACATTCAAAGTATCCTTGACGTAGCTCCAGAAAAAAAAAATTCATAAATTTACTAACTAATTCTTTAGAAAACATTTCATCATATTCATGCCTCTATACCGCTCGCTGTGATGTTAACCTTCAGGCCAGCCCTTTTTTATAAACAGAAGTAAGGAACAGTGATTCCCCAAGCCGAAAAGTGCAACAAACAGTGATTTTTATTTATATGTGAATTTAGTGTTGTCTGACATGTCCATTGTGTAAGAAATATTTTCTTGCAATAAATCAAGGAACTTACTTCCAATTTAATTTTAACTTATTGACTCAGGTTAAACGGTAAATCTTTTGTTGGTTACGTTCGTTTGCATTTAAGGTGACGATATTTAAGTTTGTCATTTAGTTTGTAAGTGCTAAAACATTTATCTTAGACCCAATAAGGTACACGCAAAGAAAAAACATGGTTGTGGTAAACATATTCTAAGAGCAACAAATTATGATAGGATTCATGATTGTAGTAAACTTATTACGATTATTCTTGAATCATGTTATGATCGAATATATTCTTTATGTTACATCATAATATTTTCCCTTAATCATATTCTTATCATGTCATTCATAATTAGTTAAAACTAATCATAAAATATCTGAAAGAATCATATTATGATTACTGTAACATATTATAATCGTAGGTTATCATAATATCGTTGTTTGTCGTAGGTCGCAATTATTTATAAATTATTTTATAGAATTTTTTTTTACTTTTTCTATTAAAATAACATTAAACTTGCATGCAGTGGTCAATATTTTTTGCAGTTTCACAAAGAAAAAAAAAAAAAAAATAAATAAAAATGATATTTAACAATTTTTTATTTAATGAACTAACTTTGAATTAACTTTTCTTAAAATTACGACAGAACTGATATAAAATTATTTGACAAATGACGGTAACAAAATATTATAAGAGTAAAGATATTTTCAAAGTTATTTTTGGGAATACGAAATTTATTATTAAGATTTCTGTATGACGTGCTAAATTCCCAATTTTCCATACTTGATAAATACACTGAAATTTATGGGGGAAAGCTAGCTTCTATGCGCATTTCAGTGGTTGCTTAGCCCAGATCGTCAGGAAACACTTTCCAAAGATTTTAGAAAAGCTAAAAATATTATACAAATAAAACTTTAAAGCGAATAAGAATTATAAACACTCAAAGTCTTACTTGTAACAATATCAAAGCTGAAACAAACCATCAACAATAAACAGTGAGTTTATCTTTTCTTACATTCCCCTACAATTGGTTGGCTTTTTTCCGACTCGAATTGTAGTTGTAAGTGGGTAAAAAGAAAACAAATTGCTTCATTCTATTGTCTTCGTAAGAAAACAAAAAAAAAAAAAAAAAAAAAAAAAAAAAAACAATTTGCTAGTTCAGTTTTTTTTGCACGGGCACATGCAAGTATATTATCAAAGTTATTTTTAGGAATACAAAATTTTTTATTATGATTTCTGTATGACGTGCTAAATTCCCAAATTTCCATACCTGATAAATACACTGAAATTTATTGTTGAGGGAAAGCTAGCTTCTATGCGCATTTCACTGGTTGCTTAGGCCAGATCGATTTTGCTTGCATCTTAAGCATACTATGACTGCACGTATAGAAAGTTATCATGTTATGGTTGTAAGAAATTTAATAAGTTTATGTTTACAGTAACTATAATATTGCATATATGTATTTTATAAAAGTAAAATTTTTTTGTGTACGACAACAATATATTGTTGCAATTAGCATAGTTTAGTTGCCGTAACCATGCTCAACCATATTTTTCTCTGCGTGTATATCTATTTTGAATCATAATAAACATGGGAAGCTAATCTAATGGTGTCCATTTTTCCGTATGGATGTTGAAATGTCATTTTCAAAGACCCTAGATAATCTGGAGACTAGAAAGTTAAATATTTCTTTCATAAATTGCTACAAGAAATTTGGTATTGAAATTCAGCAAGATCGGTTCATAAATTTTTTTTCTCAAATTTTTTTTTATTGAAATTTATATATTCAATATGAACTACAAATACCACAGAAGCACATTTTTCAACTTCCAAATCTTGAACCAATTGAGACCCCCAAAATCGGAAGGCTTATGATGGTAGAAGAAAACTCCTAGCTGGGTTTTGAATTATTAGCTAAGTTTTTTTTTAAAATTAATTTTTGAAGTTCTATTTTAAAATATTTGAAGTGTCCTTATATTTTCATCATAAACAATAAAAATCTATGCGAAATTTAACGTCCTCTCCTTTCGAGCTATTGGATTTGAGGGAAATTCAAGCCTTTTTAAATATTCAAATGTTTATTTCGTAATCATAATATCAATATCTTTGAGGATATTTGAGTTTTTAACGGATCAGGGGGCGGCTGGAATTATTCGAAGTTTTTGGCGCCTTTGAATTTTTCGATGTAAGAGAACGTATATATTTGATATATTGAGAAAATCAAAATTGTCAACAAACAGTTTATCAGTCTAAAAAATTTGTATCGAGCTTTAGTAACAGGCAGTTTGTCGATAAATTGAAGATACGTTCATTACTTGTTTGGTTCCTCAATTGCGCGAATTTCCAAGTTTTTTCGAAATACATAATAAATAAGTAAATGTTGCTTTTATTAAAATATATCAGATTTGTTTCTATTTAAATGATTTATGGCAAATATTTTAAAACGTGGATCTTTAGAAAAACCAGAATGAATTAAGAATAGAATAATTAAAAAAAAAATAAAACATTCACAGGTGTTTCATTTAAGTTCCCCCCATTCTAATACATCATTTATTTCTACAAATGAAATTGAAAAAAAAAACAAAAATATTCCAAGCACGTTTTAGTATAACTTGCTGCATATAAAGTGCAAAAAATATTTAAAATTTAATCTCAACTTAAATGATTAAACAAATTGTTTGAAAATTTATTTCTTAAAAAACCAATTTTTTAAAACTTTTTAATTGTTACTTGTCCCACCGTTCTCCCTTTTTTTTTCTAAATTTTATGGGAGAATAAACAAGCGTTATGATTTTATGTTCAACGACAAAAATACCGATAATAATCATATTGCATCTATGTAATTGTTACTTTTAAAGTCACTACACTTAGTTTTTTTTTTTAATTGCACGCCATAAACGTCCCCACACCCACAATTAAGCGGCAAAAATAATTGTCAAGAGCCATCCCTGGCAACTTCAAATAAATAACTTTGCAAAAATAGTGAACATTTGACTAAAAAACAGCATGGGACTGATGCAAATCTTACAATAAAAAAATGTTTTTGTTTAGAATTTCATTACACTAGTATTTACTTTTTTAATAAACTTTATATTGTTCTAAAACAGAAATATTATTAGTTTTTTTTTTTTTTTGTAAAAAAAATATTTATATTTGTAAGCGCAAGTTTATTTTACTAATTACTGGTTATAATTAATTTAAAAAAAATAAGTGAAATATAGAATTTTTATTGTAACTTAATTATTTTCATTACTTCAACGAAAAAATCCATGCCATCTGTGTGTACGAAAACTGTCGTAGATTGTTCCAGGTAGATTGTACGGCGCCACTAGTGGCGAATGAGGGTATATATATTATATTTACAAGTCTGTCCGAGGCAGCGATTCCAATTTAGCGCGTTTCGTGCTAGATTTTGCACGTTTTACCCATGCACCAAAAGTTGACAACGCTGCTCCGAGGTGGATGAGCTTCTGTCTATCCTAAACTGTGGTTCATCTAAAGAAGAAGTCGAGAGGAAACATATGTATCTTAATATTTCTAGAGACGCAGATCCGCCTACCGGGGCTAGATGGTAGTGAGCTAGTCTATCTGCGCCGGGGTTGCTGGTTTGATTCCCGGCAGAGACTCTGGTTTCTGTCCTGTAGACAAGCGTAGAGCTTCGCAGGATAAGCTTAGGAAATTAAAAAAAAAAAAATGACATGGAATACCAAAACTTTAAGAAAACACAGCAGAAATACTTTAATTTTCAACTACAAATTCACTTCTATGAGAGAGTGGTGAATCGGGAGATATGGGTGTGAGAGGGGACCTTGGAGATATGTGATATGGCAGCCCTTGGAGAACGTTTGCGTGGTGAAGGAGGCGATCTTACACGTCTTGTTGATGAGCTAGGAAAGTTCGAAGGTGACATGCTACGTCGCATGGGTTTTTAATGTGATTTAAATGGCAGTGGTGACCTTGAATATGGATCTTTACTATGGGACGTCTTCTAGGTGGTGGAGTTCTGGGAGATCTTAGCCTTGGTTGTGGTGATCTTGGCGATTTTGAGCGTGAGCTTCTGTGACGTCCAAACTTTTTGTAATGACCCTGCAAATCTTGTGATTCATGTTTTCTGCGAAAAGGACAGCTTTCTTTGCCTCGCCTATTGTCAAATTGTTTTAATGGACTACGACCTCGTGAACGCGACCTTCTCTTCGAAACCCAAAATCTGCCTACGTGTGCTCCTCTACGTGGTTGGATACCATGCCGTAAAATCATACCCTTGCGTGGCGGACTTATTGACAATGATCTAACACGTCCTCTTCGCTGAGGACTTAGATGATTTTTTGAAGAATAACGGCGATTGCGATCCCTGTAATTAGTGGGAGAACTATGGCTTATATGAATACCTTCATAAACAGGTGAACGCCTATTTCCATCATCGCTTTTTTTTCAAAAAAAAAAAAATATTTTTTGTTAATTTTCCCTTAAAATAAAACTGAATTCGTGGTTTTTCAATTTTATTGTCAATTCAATTTATTTAGCCATAATATTTACATTTTACAAATTTAAGTGTTCAAGATTTTTTATTTTTCAGCTTAATAATACATAGATTTATATTTACAAAATTTCTATATACATTTTACAATATTTTATATGGAGCAGGAAATTGGCAAATAAAACCTATTTGATTTTAAGTTTAATCTAAAATTAATAATCTTTTATACCGTAATTTTGTAAATTATTTAGCTTAATTTCTTCGACCTTCTGAATATTATTTCCTTCCAATAAAATTGTTTGAAATATAAAAAAACCAAAAAAATCCCTGAAGAAGCTATCCATTGAGATAGCGAAATATTGGATAATTTTTAAATAAATATTCTTTATATAAAACGGACCTTGAGCTTGAGAAATTATTGGAAGGAAGTAATTTTGTAAAGTAAAAAAAAAAAATTACTCTTCTTAAGCTTTGCTAATTTTAACTTGAACTTAAATTCAATTGTACGTATCGGTATCTACGATATTTCTTTTTTAATTTCGGTATCGTGTCGGCAAAAAGTGTACCGTTACATCCTTAATTCAAATGAATTAACTGACAATAAAAACTACGTTTGAGATAATTTTTAATACTTTGACGGTTTTACCGCGAATCTAGCGGGTTTTTAGTGTCAAAAGCGGGAAAAAATTGGATTTGGCGTTTAGCGGGAAATCTAGCGATTTTTCAAAAGTGTTTGTGGGTAAACATTTGGTATCAAATGCGTACGCCACACGTGTTCATAGTTGATAAATTTCGGATTTAAGTATATTTTCCAGGGTGTTTTTATATTACAGCTGTTTATTTATATATTTTATATGGAATTTTACAACAACAATGCACAAAAACACAAATTCTTTATAGCAGTTTTGGAAATAAGTCACTAACGTAATTTTACCATAGTAACAAAATATACAACCAATATATAACGGTTAATAGAAAATATCAAGAAAAAAGAAAAGTAAAAAAGTTATGCGTTCAAACCAATAAAGGCTCTGGAGCAAACAAATATAAGTTTTATATAAAACAAACTTAAAAGTAATAAATTAAGTGAACGTGTGTTTGTGTTTTTAAAAAGTTTTTTTAAAATACAGAGCAGTAAGTTCTAAATATTATACAAAAAGTTTTTAGAAAATGCATGTTTTTTTCTTATGAAAAGGTAATGGCGCCCAAATATGCCCAAAAGTTTAGACTTGAATGGCTGGATCATTTTAAAAAGAAAATATATTCTTAAAACTTTAAATTTCAAATTAAATAATTTAATTTAATAAATAAAAGAATAAATAAACTTAAGAACTAACCCCCTAAGTTATATTAAAAATAAAACAGGTTTATTAAGGGCTTATGAAACGGATTTTCTATGAAAATTCCAAAAATGTTTGAAGACATTTGTGTTGATGCAATACATCAGAATCAATAAAAGTCGATTTTTAATTTTTGGTTATTTAGGGCCTTTTGTGTTTCAGGTAACGATATATATATATATATCAATGTTAATATGTTTGTATGTAAAACTTGTTTAGATTGAAATAAAATAACGTGCAATTGTATCACACACACATATTTATGATAGAAATTACTACTAATATTAGCTTTTTGTTATTAATTTAAAGATTTTTTAAATTTTAGCGATTATTTCTAATTTTTTCCCGCTAAATGAAAATTTTAGCGGTTTCTAGCGATTTCTATGGTATGATTTAGCGGGAAGTCATGCGAAAAAGTTGGCAACATTGATGACAAACGACTACATAGAACAGCAAGAGAGAGAGAGAGAGAGATAGAAAGATAGAGAGAGAGAAAACCCCAAGTCCCCTTTCAGACAGGCAAAGTTTAGTTTGACAAAGTTTGTTGAATTCCCTTTTAAACTTTGTTACGTGTTAAGACACACAAAGTTTTGTTTTCTTTTGTTTGAATATAATATATAAACTGGCAACGCTGTTGATGATTTTATCATATATGTATTTGATTATTTTTTGACAAAAATGAAATTTAAAGATTTTTTTCCTAAATGATGATTTTTTATTTTAGAAATTATGATTTACTTTAAGTTTGTTTGTACAAAATACACAATTTTTTAAAAACAGTCAATTTTAAAAAACAATAAAGTTTTGTATCAGCCATTGGTTTATTGGTTTTGCACACTTTTGTACCCAGTGTCTAGAATACATTAATTGCATCATTATTTCTGGGCATACAAAATTTTAAAAAAGCATCTTCTATTAGCGGTTGTAAGTTTTGAAAATATTGATGAAAACATTTTTTGTGAAAATAAAAAAACGTATTTTTATAAAGTTTCATATATTGACGAATATGTATTTATGTATTTCAATTTAAATAGTTTACATACTAAGAAGTATCTTTTTATACAAAATTAATAATCTTTACTTTTTTGCCCTTGTTATAAAAAATTTGAACTAAAAAAAAATTTTAAGATTTTTCTCTTCAAAATATGATTTTTTTTTGGGCCAAATGAAGATTTTCTTTCCAAAGATTCTGACAAGGCTGTACATGAATATAAAGTTGCAGTCAACTTCAGGTTCAAGCTACGAATAAACTCAGGCTTTGCAAAGTAATCTTTGCCTGTCTAAAAGGGGACTATCTCTATAAACGCATCTGTATTTACTTTGTTGTTGTAGCTTTAGACGCACGGAATTTTGAGATATAAATATAAATTGTGTTTTGGGAGAGTTACTTCTCTAGTCGTTTTCCTATTGTGCCTTGCATTGTACGAGACATGGTAAGCAGTGTTGCCAGAAGTAGTGGAAAATCCCTAAATGTCAAAAAATCTTTATATCTTTGTCAAATAGCAGTGTAATACTATTTTGCTTGTCTTTAGATATATAACTCTTTCGAATCTCACGCATGCACAACAAGATTAATCAATAGAGGTTGACTTTTACAAACAGATTTAAGACCCCTGGCTAAGATCCGGTTTAATATTAATAACAAATTTTAAAGTTAAATAAAAAGTTAAATACATTAAAGTTAAATTAACTGAAAAGTTAAATTAATGTGTTGTTTCAAGGTAACAAGCTATTGATTGTGTAGTGAAATTTTTATGAAAAGCACTCACGAAAACAGCACATAAAACTCTTTATTATGTTCCTCGTTCCTCGAAAATATTAATTTATTTTTATTTACCCGGAAAAAATAAAAGAGTATTCATTATGGATTTTTTCTTTAATACGAATAATTTAATAGAATTTTTCATTACGTATACGCGAGGGCTGTAGGTAAAATTACCCAAAGCGAAATCGCCCAAAGAAATATGTGAAAAATCGCCTAAACGAAAAATCTCACAACGTCATCGAAAAATTGTCCAAAAAAAAAGCAAATAATATAAAAAACTAGTGAAAAAAGTCCCAAAAAATAATGACAAACAACCCAATTTTTATTTAAAAAGTTTTATTAAATTATTCTTATAAAGTTATTCGAATAACAATACTTTTTGGGTTGGTGTCATTATTGCGAAACTTCCGAATTCATGATTATAGAATTCGAAAATCCTGAAAGTCAAAATCCCAAATATCGCCAACTAAAGGTCTCTGCATAGTCGGCCATCGGCCGGGCGTAAGGATTTTCTTCTCAATAATAAAACAATACCAGATTCGCTTACTTAAGCTTCTCTGCATAGCTGGCCTTTGGCCGGGTGCAACACCGAATTTATATGCTTTAGTTAGCAAAGCCGGTGTTTCTTATACCATAAAGGAGAAAATCCTTACGCCCGCCAAAAGACCGGCTATGCAGAGAAGTTGTTTTACTAGAGCTTACAGCCCTTAATTTTTACTATCTCATTGAAGAATTTGCCAAAATAAGATAAAGAAAAATCGAAAAAAAAAATGTTTCTGAAGTATGGTAAATGGGAATTTTTACCCAAAAATTACGAAAAATCGGCCAAAGAACAAAATGGGTTATAATTCTTATGCGAAATCACCCAAATTTGTATAGACAATTTTTGGGCGATTTTGTTTTCGGTCATTTTGTCTACAGCCTACGTAAGTAAGTGTTAATAAATAAATTTTATTATTTTATCATCCAGTTAGTTGTATTAACCCCATTTTGTTCCTTTCCACTTTAGATATAAATAGTAAATAATTTTTTTTTTTAATTTCTTTATAAAACAAAACCTTGTTGAATTTTAAAGATAAAAGAGTTGTTGTTAACAATGTAAATGTTTGTTATTATTGTAATTATTTCCATTATAAAGAAACTATTTTTGAGAAAGAAACGAAGAGAAAAACAAAAGTAAGAGCTGAAGGCATTTTCTCAAAAAATAATAAATAGATATTTATAAAAGTTTAACAATTATTAAAGCTTTTGAAGTGACCTTAAAACTGGTTTAAAAAATTCTATTTAAAAATTTCGATTAGTATTGAATGCAGTAGTTTGGTCCCTGATACCCAATATTTTTTTACAGTCAAATATTTTGAAAGTCTATTTGCCTTTTTTCAGAATTTAGGCTTTAAAGGCTTAATTTTTTACCAACACAACTTTCCATTGGTGCATTAGCTCCTGAACAGTCCCCTAAGAGTACTGATATTTAACTTTGTTGGAAGTGCGATTGAAACTTAATGGTTGATTTATGTCGTTCTTTCTACACAAACGGCTTGACAAACAAGATAAAAATGTTACGTTTATACAAACCTTCTGAGTTTTTACTTTGGCCTTTTGCTAGTTTGTACGGAAGTTGATAAATCTTGTTTGTACAAAAATTTTTGATTTAAGACAGTCATGTCAAACTGTTTGTGCTGTCTGGTATTAAATTATAAGTGAAAATATTGCATAGTGAAAAAGATTACAAAAATGGGCAATGAAAAAATTTAATGGAACTATTATTTGAATTTATTTATTGAAAACAAAACTTCGAAACTTCTTAAAATAGATTCTTAAGCCAGTGCACAAATCTTTTTTTTTCTTAAATATATGATTTCTGGACAAATGCAAGTGAAAAAAGAATTTCTATATTTTATAACATACCCAAGGGCGAGTTTTAAGGAGAAATGAACCAATATGGCAGAATCTTACCAACGTTTTCTGGTGATATCTGTAAGCAAAGCCGCTCTTCTGCCTTAGCCTTCAGATCGGCAGCTTTAATATGGCCTGAACGTCCTTTCAATCACTGTTTTATCAAAAATTCAATGTGCCCTAATGGTCGAACAAACCTGGTTATTTGGATTTGAATGCAAGATTTTTTAATTTTGAACTTTTGTCTTCAATTTTGAACTTTTCTGAAGTGCTCTCCATATTATACTACTTTTTGATTAGCTTTCTACCAGAACACAAATTTTTTTTGAAAGTTAGCTTTGCAGCACAGAGAGGTAATACAAAATTAGGTATGTTGTAATATAACCACTAGGGTGGTTTTAGTGAATAGGACTGATTATATTTTCTAAAAATTTGTATGTGGTCAAGTCTAGAAATGTGCAATTTAGTTTAAAAATCAAATTGCAAAAGTTTTAGCTCAATCGGACATTGTCTTCCCGTGCCGAAAGATTCCTGAAGTTTAATTGGTCTTAAAAGAAATTCAGATTTATATAATTTTATATGCAATAATAAAGAAAAATCTCGCTTAAAAAGTATTTGTTTATTAATCTCAACATATATTTTCATTTAACGCCACAAAACTGTCTCAAAATATTCCATGAAATGCGGCAAATCCAATAAAATTATATAATAAAAAAATCTTTCGAGTTCAACATCAATTATAGAGAAAAATAGACAATAAAATTTTACAATTTCAAAAAGTGGAATTGTTTTATTGCAGACATTGAGATAAAAAACCAGTAAGAATGTATATTCGGTCAAGTCCTACGTTATAATACCCTACACCACAGTTTATAAAAACAATAAATTAACAATAAATTTTAATCGTTATAAGACTGTTAAAAACATGAATTTACTGCCAAAACTTACATGGAACAAAAATGAGCTGATAAGATACCAATCAAATCTCAACTCGAATATAAATCACCAACAAACTCTAAGCGTGAAAGAATTATCTGAAGTCATAAATAAATCTGCAGTACTACACAGAAAAAAATAAAAATTAATTTCAATTAAAAAATTTGTGGTATTAATAGTTATCAATTAAACCAATAGTATAGTATAGTATCAATTAAACCAATTAATAGTATTAATTAAACGTTTAATTCACTTGATTAAAAGTTTAATTCACTTGATTACATTTTTAATTAAAACTGATTATATTTTTGATTAATGCTTTAATTGGTGAAAAATTTTAGAGAAATTTTTCTGTGTACCAAATCGCAAAAAGTTTGAGCCAAAAAACAAGTGGTATAATTATAAATGCAATAATGCCAGAAACAATGTTATGATACTTAAATAAATATAGGGCAATACAAACTATCAAAAACAAGGAAACAATATACTATGGGAAAGGGTGGATAGAAATAATATTTTAACGGAGTACCAGGCTGGCTTTTGAATAAAATACTCAACAGTCGACAATATATACAACCTCGCAGACATTGTACATATAAAGTTATTTGAAAAAAAGAAGGTCTATGCATTTTTTGTCCATTTCAAGGCCGCATCTAATATATAAATTGTATTCAATGGGCATATCGTATACATTTGATAAACAATTGGAGGCAATCTATAGTAACACAAAATCAGCAATATGGAACGGAGCAGAATTATCAGAATATTTTAACACCAACTCAGGTGTGAAGCAAGGATGCTTGCTATTCCCGCTTTTGTTTTGACTTTATATAAATGTTCTTCATGAGTGTCTTGGTGGTGGTATAAGAGTGGAAAATCTTAATATCCGTCTTCTTATGCACGCTGACGATATAGTTATTCTAGCTGACGATATAAATGTTCTTCAGAAAATGATTTTAATTAAAACTGCAAATTACTGCAAATTATGGAATCTTGAAGGGAATTTGAGCAAATCACAAATAATGATCTTTAGAAATGGTAGAAGACTGAAAAGAGCAGAAAAATGTCAGGATATTTTGATGAGGTTGATACTTTACAACGCTTTTTTTTTTGAAAAGAATTTTAAATCTTCCAAGTTTCACGCCTAACTACGCACTAATGCTGGAAACTGGGGCTGCTTATAACCATATATATGTATAGACTCATCTACATCTACAATATATAACGAGAGTATTATTCCAGTATGACACTAATCGATTGCCTCTACAAATTACACAGATACTCCTTCGCAAGGAGTTATTTTGGGAAAGAGAACTTAAAACAGTTGCTAGCAATCTTAACATACCTTGGTCTAGCACACAACTCCAAAAACAGCTGTGGATTAAACAAAATACCGAACTTTTAAATACAATACATGAAAAACAACATTTAAACTTTTTACAAAACCAAGAACAATGCTCCAGAGTTTATAAATACCTTGATCACAATAGAGGGCATAGTTATATAACAGATACCACAAACCCATCTAAGATAACATGGATTTTTAAAGCACGTTGTGGTCTTATCATGTTAAATTATAACGCATTCGGTGTATTGGAAGATAATAGGTTTTGCAACATATGCAATCTGCACGAGATAGAAACTTTTCAACACTTTTTGAGCGCTTGTCCGGTTCTTAAAGAGTTCCGAAGGGCGTGTTTTGGCAAAACAACTCTATTATCAACAGAAATGGTTGACATACTAAATGGAACTGGAAATACTGATTGGAACAATTTAGTTATGTACCTTAAAGCTGCTTTACAATACAGAAGTTTTTTAATACAAGAATTCAATTAAATTTAGCTTTGTTACCATAAATGTTAAATATTTCATATCGACAGACGTTTTGAAAGAAAACATGTAGTATTTTACTTTCTTCTTTTTTGTTTTTGCAATAATTATTTCAAATTAAATATACATTAATATAAGATTTAAATAAGATATTGTAAAATGATTTCATTGTAAATAAAGAAAGAAATTACTACTACTACAATTTTTGCTTGTGTACCTACCCTATTTGGGAACCATGGACAATCTTGGCAACCGCCTAAGCAAAATTTTTAAAAGTTTTTTCTACCGAATATTATTTAGATATCTTCATCTATATGAGATTTTTGGATGGGGTTTTATATGAGCCCTATGGGCAATTTTGTACCTACAAGGACAACATTTTGTCATGACATAATAGCCATCGTAAAAGTTATTATCGACAATTTTTATGTTGATACCAACATTTATAAGGAAGTTATGGCATTAAAAGCTATTTTCTGGAGTGGTATTTGTATGGAAGCTGTGGTCAAAAATGGACCGATCCCAATAAAATTTGATAAGATAATTTTGCTTGCAATAAAATAGGTTTGGATAAAATTTAATCTGAATAAATGGTTTATGGGCACATAGACCCTATTCCGAGGCTATGTAAAATTGTGGACAGATTCGCCTCATTTTCAATAGGATTGGTCCTTGTGCCAATTAGAACCTAGGTACCAAGTTTTATTAAATTATCTCCAAAATTACGATCTGTACTTTGCCAACAAGGATTACATGGACAGCCAGCCGACAACATCGACAACCGAACGGACATCGTTAAATCGACTCGGAAAGTGATTCTGAGTCGATAATATTGGGTCTAGGTGTTACTAATATCAGCACAAATGCATAATACCCTCTCCTCTATTGGGATGTGGGTATAAAAATTAATTTCAAAATTATCTCTTGTTTACTCCAGATAAAAAGTGCAGAGAAGTACAAAAAAAAAAAAAAAGATAAAAATAAATTAAACGATTTTACACCTTAATTAGGCAGAAAGAAGATAAAGAATGTTGATTTAGTTTCTTTTTTTTAAACACCCCCGATCATTTTCCCACCATAAAATTGTGGAATGAATTTGGGAGTTTGGAAGGGAAATAGAAAAAAGTTTCAGTTCATCGTGACTTTAGTCGGACAAATGGACGTACATATTTGTCAGACGTCAAAAATGTAAATAAATGGGTATTAAATTATTATAAAACAATTAGATAAATACTTTTTTGTTTCGTATTTTTCTAATTCTTTTTATTTTCTCTGGGTTTTTATGGTTTTATTTTTCAGTTATTTTCTTTTCAGTTGTGCTAAATTTGCTGTGCATTTTATTAAATATTTGTTGTTGTTGGTTGACGCTGGTGAAGTAGTAACGAGTGAAACTTGTGAAATTTTAATTCAAAAAACGTATTTAAAGTCCATAAAAAAACTTGTTCAAATGAACTTGGTTGGTGCTGTTTCCACAGAGCATTTTTAACTCGCTTTAGATCTCTTCTATGCACATTAAGGAGTACAACTTTACACACTTATATACTTGACTTTTTTTTTTTTTTTGCAAGAATCTAGAAAAATAAACTTGTTGAGTGGTAGACGACGACTTTGTAGTACTGTGTAAATAATAGAATATAATAAAAAAATCTTAATCTGGTAGATTCCAAAGCAAATAAAACTATGACGACCTTTATAGTCCTAAAGTTTCATTTATTCTTACAAAAGTTTTATCAAATCATCACAAGCAAATGTTTTTTATACTTACGGCCAATTTCACCAAGTTCGTTTAAAACTAACCTTTGATTAAAGTTCCGGTTACCAATATGTTTTGACAGCTATAACCGACAGTTAATTATAACCGAACTTGGTGAAATTGGCCGTTAACAAGACTTATTTTACAAAACTGTTTTACTTTTAAGGTTGTTTGTACTAAACAGTTCCACAAAAATCATTAATATCCCTTTTTTTTAAAGACAATAATGTAACCTTAACGTGCAAACATGCTAAGTCTGCTTTTTGCCAAAATATGTATTGTGTTCGGTCATGCTGTGACAACCATAAAACGCTTAAAATTTGCAATTCTGACTTGAAATCGCATAATAGGTGTTCTGTAAACCGCAATATCAAAAACTTTGGCGACTTCAAATCGAAAAAAGATGATCAAGGGAACTATAATTCTAAAGAAATTTCAATTTGAATTCTAAAGAAATTTGCCGTCTTGCGAATTTAAATCGCGCGATTGTCAGAAGATGGCCGTATGTTTTAGGATTATGTTGCTCAAAATACATCATTTGCAAACAAAGTATGATTACGTCATTTGAACAGTGACATGCGAGTCTGGCAAGTACACAAAGAAAAAAATATTTCAAAATATACTTGATAAAGTCCATTCGTTCTCTACGTGTTTGGTCGTAGAAAGTCGTTCAAAAAGAAGTTGTACGACTTTATGGTAGTGAATGGTCTTGCCATGGGGCGATAAGAACAGAAAGTTCTATAAATACCGTCTTTTGGATATAAATAAATCTATTATGTGCCACGCCTAATTTGAAAACTTTGGCTCTTGATATACAGAAATCTATAATGGCTTTGTGTGGGAAGTGCCACGCCCGCTTCTTCAAACAAAATTTTTTTCATAGTGTTTAGATTCATTCAAACTTCTTTGTGCCGAATATTATTTATCTGTACCTATATGAGATTTGTTCGCCCCTAAGTGATTTTTTAATGGGAGCTTATATGAAACCTATGGTGGACCTACCAGCCCAACATTTCAACATTTGTATGGGAGCTATGTTTAAATATCGACCGATTTTAATAATTTTTGGTTAGATGATTTAAATTGCAAGTTTGGAACAAATTTAATCTAAAAACCAACATAATAAGATGGTTCATGGATATAAAGACTCTATTGCGGATAGGCTTAGTCCTTGTGACAAATAGAACCTAAGTACTTATTTTTATGAAACTGTCTCCACTTTGCGCAAAAGGTTTACGAGGACTGCCAGCCTGGCAGCCGGATGGACGGACAGTGTTAGATCGACTCAGAAAGTGATTCAAAGTGGAATGGCATACTTAAAGATAGGTCTACATCAATATTTTAAGGTGTCACAAACATCGGCACAAACCCATAATACCCTCTCCACTATTGTGGTGTGGGTATAATAAATGTCACACCTGGTAACAACTTTTGCAATTATGTGTTGTTGCTATTTTCTAAATGAATTTTTAGGACTCACAAATTGACATTTTGCTACTTTTTTTTAAAATCAACTTATTGTCAACATCAGCATTAACCTATATTACTTTTTAAGGCGGTGTAGGGTTTCTTAAAGAAAACACCAACAAGTTATGAAAAAAACTATGGCAGTACGACAAGAACTTCTACTCGAACTCTACTTACATATCGCTAATTTGCTAAAACTACGTCGTAAGTCAAAAATCACAAATTTTAATTTCTTGGGAAGATATTGTAAATATTTCTTCTAAAGTCATCGTAAACTCAACTCAACTCCTGAGAAATGAAAAAAATTTTGTTTTTGTAAATAGAATGTGAGAATTATATCTTTTTATAAGTTATTTTTTATTAAATCAACAATTTTTTTCAAATACATATGTTTAATGAAGCAACGGCCAATTTCGCCAAGTTCAGTTATAATTCAGTTATAACTGTCATAAGATTATTGATAACTGGAAGTTAAAGTAATAGTTAGATTTAACTGAACTTGATTAAATTGGGCGTTAATATTATCATAAAATGGTTAATTTTCTTATGTTGTGTGTAAATTTAAAACTTTAAAGTCGTTTTATGTAAAACAAATATTTTCGAGTTATGACAATGTTGCAGAAAATGAGCGATATGTAGTAACTTTATCCCAGCAAACAATTGTTATAAATTAAATAAAATTCTTTCTGGTGATAAGTTTTTTTTTTTTTTCTCTTTTTTTATTGGTATAAAACTGTTTTTTTTTGGTAACTTGAGGGTTACACGATCAAGTTTTGCCTATCAAGTTTTAATACACTCATACTTTTAAAAATTGAAACGAACTTGCCTTTAAAATTCTCTTTCCAGTTAGTGTTTCAATTTACGTTCAAGAAAACAGCTGACTTCAAGGTTAAAGAGCAAATTTGTCGTTTGTATTTATAAATTGTTTTCTTGATGACATCTTGAAAGTAAATTGCTCAAAAATTTAATGCAGCCTACGTCACAACTTTTAATTTTTGGAAATTTTGACAAACAGTATATGAAAAAGACTATCAAGAAAAACTTGATCGTATGGCTGCAGAATCAAATAGATTATTTTTTTTTGAATTATTTGATATCGAACTTCGTATGTCGTGACGAAAGCCGTATTACGAAGAGAGGTACATATAGCAAAAACAACATTATTTTGCGTTCAACGTACAATCGTGTTGTGCATTTGCAGTGATTGTTTTATCTTGTTTACATATTAATAAGTTAAATTTTTTAGGAACCTATTTGTCTGTGACTACCACTTTGAAAGTTTTTCAAATATTTGTTTTTCGTAGAGTTTGAAAGCTTTCTGTCCTCTATTTTCTTGGAAATAACAAGATGCGATTCCTCTGCCCGAACTTGTCAAGTAGCTCACGACTTCCGGTTTTGTAGCAATTGTCCCCTGGAAGTGTCACACAGACACTCATCTGTGTAGCAGCTTAAGGGAGAAGGCGATACTTTTTTTGCTTTCCTTAATGCTATGTTCACATTTGGCTTCTTAAACGCGTTTAAGAAGTTCGAACGTGATAAAGCTCTAATTACCCATACATTGAAGTGATTTGTTAATCACTTTAAACTGACATGATTACAACTAAATCACTTCATAACTCACATAGAATCCACTGAACATACCTCAAATGTAGAATCGCCAACATGATCGTGTACAACCGGCTACGATTTCTGCTTAATATTTTTATTTTTTTTCTTAAATAATTCATAAATTTTCACAATTTCATCATTAAAATGATTAAAATAATCTTCTGATAATTTTATAAAAGTGTTTTTATCCATTTTTAATATTTTAAATAAATATAAATTTGTTTGTTGTGTTTTTTTTCTTAATCATCTGTCATCTTAATCATCTCAAATGTAATGTGAACGGATTTGATTAGCTAAATCAACATTTTGCTTAAATGAGTTTAAAAACCTAAGTGTGAACTAAGCATAAGACTAAACATTTTTAGGCTAACTATGTTTATCTATATTGCCAGGGAAATACACGATTTGTTTGGAGCCTCATCCACAAGTCCTCGGTGGAACTAGACCTTCGCATAGGAAGGCAAAGAGCGTCCAGAATCCGCCCCAAAGTATATTGGTTTCCACCAGTAAAACCTCTTACGTTTTTTTGTGGTACTCCATCAGACACTCTTGCGTTTTATCCTTGGTTCTTCGACAGATAAAACACGTTGCAATTTGTTGGTTATAAACGATATCATATGGTAAATGTTGAAACCGCAAGAATTGTAACTCGGTGGGACGCTGCGCCACTAGCCAATGTAAGGTGAAACGTAAAACGCACGAAAAGCAAATAAACAAAAACGGCTTGTTTCTTGTAAAAAGATAACGGCAAAGACGCGCGAGCTGCTTCCCTGCCCAGAGCGCTTTTACGAATGGAGAAGGCGATATGGTACTGAGAATTCTAGTGGCATTGTTTGCGTCTCCACAATTGGTCACTAAAACTCCACTGTAACTCAACCCTTAAACTGTTCACCAGTCTAGAGGTGTGCTGGCTATTCCAATACCAGGGCCCTGTTTATCAGAACTACAAGTTACAAATCAACAAGTAAAATACATTGAAAAATAAACAGAATCAGGGCCGAGGACTGCAAATTATAAATAAATTTCTTTTATATAGTTCTCTGAATAAAACACCTTAGTTTGGATAAAAAACTTTTTTTATACAAAAATATTTTAATGGAGTTAGAATGAATAACTACGCGATATTTTTTGGTTGGACTGACTTCTTAATGGAAAATGTTTGCTGGGCCATTTCCTTACTCATTCGTTGTAATATCATGTTGCTTTTGTTTTAATTTATTAAAAGTGTTATTGACAAAAACACGCCTTGTATAATTTAACATTTGCATTATTATTATTATTTTTTTGTTTAGTTTTTTGTTGGATTTATGTTGACAGATTTCTAAAACTAACTGGGGTAAGACGAAAATATAAGCAACCAACAACATCATACCAGATACAATTAAATTATAACAATATTAAACTTAAATTAAAAAAATTAAGAGGCGGCATTAAATTATAAAAAAAATTAAAAAAAAAACGAAGCACTGACGAGTGACTACTGCGACAGTGAAATGTTACAAAACTTCCTGATTAATTTGAAAATTGTAGATGACTCTGAATTGAATTTGTTGCATTTATTAAAAATGCATTAAAATTCATTAATAATCATGTCAGAATTATTCTCAATATATCAATTACAGTTAAATTTATTTAAGGAACTTCATATTTTTTTTTGGTTGCTTGGCATTTTATTCTTTATATGGTTTGCGAAATACTGAAGACAAGGAAACATTGAGTGACATATTTAAATTGAAGAACATAAAAAAAAGAGTGTGACCTTAATTGTTGACGGGAATGGATTGATTTAAAATGTGGGTTAGTTTCTGGTTTTGTTTAAAAATATTCAGGAAGTTCAGTTAAGTTATACCCGTAAAAATTTATAAATTTCTTACAATGACGGCGAACTTCATAGTTCAGTTATAATAAACTATCAGCAGTTATAACTGTCAAAAACATATTGTTAACTGGAAGTTTTAACTGAACTTGATGAAACTGGCCGAAAGATGCTTTTTTTTAAATTTACGGCTCTATAGCTCAAAGTTCTCCTAAAATATTAATTGTAATTACATCAACAAAGTGTTCGTGCTGATGTGTATAACACTTACAAATATTGGTCCTTGACCCACTTTTTAGTTTACCGATCGACTTAGAATCAGGTTGCATGTGCAGAAGCGAATATATTTAGAAAATCAAGCTTTTAATTTCTTATTTTTATTCAACTAATTCCAAATAAAGTTACGCAACAAAACTTTGTTTAACTTTATGTAAAAAAATAAATGGTCTAAAGGAAAAAACTAAATTCTGTGGTTTTCACGAATAATCGCGTAAGTTATAAAACCAAACTTTTCAGGAGAGCAAAAACAATTATTTTTTTCAATTGCGGCTTCTGTAGATGCTTTTTTAAACTTTTTTCTTCACTATCCTCTTAACAGTGACTTTCTACGTATAATACATAGTTTTCATGAAAAAATCCTCACAGGATCACAATCTGTAAAAGGATTAAAAATGCATATGTTTGATTGACTCATTAAGTGTGTGCAATATAACATCATATCTCCACATAAGTTCTTTTTTGTGAAAATAAATGTTATCATTTTAATCACACATGACGACTTACGTTGTTATTTTTAGCACACAAGTTGGCGACATATTCAGAGTTTTTGATACTTATAGCACAACGTATGGACTTAAAATTACAAACAACCGCTCATCTGCTGTTATTGCAACTAAAGAAGTCAACAATAAACGCACATTTACATATAAGTTGTTATTAATAGAAACATTTTCAAAAAATACTTTCATATTTTTTGCACGAATAACAACATAACATCACATATGCTTTTTATTTGGAAACATATTCAGCAATTTTACAATTTTTGGCGATGTATGTCGACATTAGCAAAAAAAAAAAACTAAATATTTGTATGGGAGCCCACCTAAGAAGTGGTGATAAGGGGCAAGTATGTCTCGAGAAATGGTAATTGAGGTCGGTCATACATTTTATCCCACTACGGGCGACTCCTGCGCCTTTATGGGATTTTTTCTTTAATATATCTCTAGTCTGCATTAAACATTTTGTATAGGAGCCTCCTTAAGGAATGGAGATAGCGCGTAGGTATGTTAGAAATAAATGATTGAAATTAAAATCAAGTGGGGTTGGTCATACATTTGACCCATCTAGGGAAATCCTACGCGCGGCAGAGGCCAAATTTAAGAATTTTATAAAACCGCCATATCTTTATGTTCGAAATTCTTAAATTTAGCCGGTACAGCTCGTGGGATGCAGGGTTGTTATGCTTTTTTCTTAAAAAATCGTCAAAAGTTTTAACAAAATTCGTCAAAATTTTTAATATTTTTAATTAGGCTTAAGTTCATTAAATTAAATTTTCATTAAATTATTTTAAGAAGAAAGGAATTTTACAACATGAAAATTAATTAAAATTGTTATTGATAATCTTTCATTTTCGACCGTGGCCGGGATTCGAACCGCGGCCGGCAGGTTACCAGGTTGTAAAATTCCTTTCTTCATAAAATAATTTAAACTTAAGCCTAATTAAAAATATTAAAAATTTGGATTAAAAACCATAAATAGTTCAACAAAATAACCACAATACTAATTATTCGTCAAAATCGTTACGAAAATTTAACAAAATCGTCAAATGTTTAAATTTTACAAATCAGAGGCAATTTATTGCACTGATTTTTTATTGATTGGTTCAAAAATATAAATTTTTAGCAAGAAATTCTAAAAAGTGATATGGATACGTTTTATTCTATTTATTTCAGCAAGTGGGCTTAGATATTATAACAAATAAGTAAAAATATATTAATCATTTGAAAAGAAATAATTTGCACTCATTTTTCCACACATCTTCTTATTAAGAACTAACTTACTTCCAAACACGCCGAGTCTGAAAGGGGTCTCATTTCAGACTCGGCAAGTTAGTTGCGCAAGTTACTTGCCGACAACAACAAAGTCTGTAGAAAAACTTTTTTTTTCTTTACCCCGACCTTGCCGCTAACGTCTACAAAACAAGAGTTGCGCAAGAGACTTGCAGAGTGTGAAAGGGGTCCTACTATGCTTAGAATAACTAACCTAACATAACTAAAAAGGAATTCGCCTCTTTACACGCAAATAGAAAAATTCTTTACATGTGATAATGACTTCAGTGAAAAAATCAAACGCAAATCGGATTTAACCAATTTTTAAAAAGCGACGCAAATCGAAACGACGCAAATAGGACCGACGGAAATCGTGGCTCTAGTGTACATCTTTTGCAGTATCGATGGCATTCATATAATTATAATTGTAGTATTCGAATAACTTATGCTTTTAATGAAAGCCACCTGGTTTGGGATGGGGAAAGAATTTTTTTTTTGCTTAATTTACAATAATTTGTGTATTTCGAAAAATTGATTATTACGTTTTGGACTGTTCCCAATATAATTGTAAATAATTCTTGTAAGTGTTTTATTGATGCCAGAAAATTGTCATAACACTATTACTTTTAGTAAAAAAATCGTCAATCGTCATTTTACTGTATTTTCTCAAAAAAAATCGTCAAAATGGCGAAAAATTGTCACATCTAACAACCCTAGTAGGATGCTCAACTGAATTTATTTTAGAGAGTCTATTCTTCAGATCCTTGGGCGCTATCAAGAAGACAGCTTACTTGGCTCCTTTATTGGACCCTTTGCAATACCTAGCGCCAATAGCCTTCCTACAGGCGTCACTGCAGAATTCAACCAATCCGTCTTCCTAATGAAGAGAACAAGCAACCTCAGCTCTATCTTACATGCAAACAACGGCTTTCCTATGTATTTCTCCCAAATGTCCTAAATTTCAAGACACTGGCACTAAGAATGAAACACAGTTCTCCCTTTCTCCTCGGCATGACAACTTCTGAAGTAGTCATTGTATTCCAGACCCATTCTAATCGCATGAGTCCCCCGGCCAGTGCCCAGTTAATCCCGAGACCACTGTTCTAATTTGATCACAATTGACCCCAGAGAGAAGAGAGATGGTTTTCCGCTCATCATAGCCAGGCCACAATGCCCTGGTAACGAAGCAAGTGGGTTCAACTGTGCAAGTCTATAAGTCTGAAAAGAGGAAAGTTATTGAACATTGTTGTAGTTAAATGACGTTTAAAAAAGCTTAATTTTTTTTTGAATAAAACTTCGAATCGCTTGAATAAGATCAGTGATAACTTAATCTTTTCCTTGCAATGATAATTTAAGGGATTTCTGATGCTCCACTATATCGGTTCAGATAATATAGTCAACAAATCGGCTTAGAACATTAAAGGTGAAAAAAAATTTGTGCCATAGCTATTTCTAAGAACAATTTTGATTTTTAGTTGAACTGTTAATTTTTAATTTTTGATATTTTTTAATTAGGCTCGAGTTCATCAAATTTAATTTTCATTTTTCATTTTCACTGAGGGAAGGAATTTTACAACTTGGAATTTTTATTAAAATTTATTGATAATTTTTCTTGGCTGAGCTGGGATTTGAACCCGGGTTGATCTTTACATGTTTCAAGAAACACCACTTTCTATCGTCAGAAGATCTTTGTGATCTACCCACTGCACCACTGCGGTGCCCGTTAGCCAACAGTCAAACATTAATCTTTAACCAGTAGTACTGGTGGTTCGAAATTTGCTGTTATTATCACTTAAATTTCAAATTAAATGTTGCCTCCTTTCAACCCGGGTTCAAATCCCAGCTCATCCAAGAAAAATTATCAATAAATTTTAATAAAAATTCCAAGTTGTAAAATTCCCTCAGTGAAAATAATTTAATGAAAATTAAATTTGATGAACTCGAGCCTAATTAAAAAATATCAAAAAGTGAATAAAAATTTTTATATCAAACTGTGGAAAATGTTGTGACGACGTAGTTCTGTGATAATGTTCTAAATAATATTTAACAATTGTTTAAAAAAAAAAATATTCTTGTGTTTCAAACATTCATTCATTCATTCTTGCAAAGAGCGGCAATTTGATCACTTGTGTTGTAGACCTTTTAAACTTCTTTGTTTTAATAGGCTTTCTTGTATTTTCCCAAGTAAATGTATTGTCCCTGGACAATACTATATTCTTTAGTATAGGCAATAGGCCATAAACATAATTTTTCCTTATACTAAGGAAAAGATTATCAACAGGAATGTAGAAAAGATTACAGACTAGGCTCCAAACAAAACTATAATGATGACTATAGACAAGACTATACCCGAAGCTAGTGATAAGACTACATATAGGGTGTTTTTTTAAAATCATAATACAAAGCAAAAATATTGTTGAAACGAATTAGTTTCATGGCATTTATTTTATATATACGATTCGATCGGTTAATTTTTTGACTACTTTTTCCCATAAATGTGGCCGTATGACGTCAAAAGTGGCTTGAATATTGGCTTTCAATGCTTCAAGCGTTGCTGGCTTGTCGGCCTAAGCCAATGACTTAACATCCGTAAAAAACAATTCAGAGGCGTTAAACCGCACAAACGAGACAGCCAGTGAACAGGATCACTTCGGGTAATAAAGTTGTTGTCAAGTACGCTGTAGGGCAAGTTGCATCTTGTTGGAACCAAATGTCGTTGATGTGGTTGTGAAAACAAAAATTTTGTCAGCATTTACCGTAACGGCTGCTCCTTGCTCATTTGGAAAGAAATTATGACCAATGATGCCGCCAGCGTATAAGCCGCACTGTCAATTTTAATGGATGTAATGGCGATCCGTTAACAGCTTGAGGATTCATTATGACTTGCCAAACTTAAATGAAAAGACATTGCAACACAGTTTGACATTTTCAGCTATCGAACCATAGGTATCGATATCGATAGTTTTTATGCAACTAAAAACACCCTTCAGCTCCACTGTCTATTAAAGGGAAGTTTATAAAAGTGAATAATAACATCATGTAAAAGAGATAAAAAACGAAACAAACTTACAACTTGAACAACTTAAACACATTGAAAAATGGCTAAAAGAATCTATATATAAATCGGTAAAGGCAAAATAGTTAAGAACACCTTTCTCCCCTGTATGTGAACAAAATATACACCATTTGAAAGATATTTACTTACAGAAGTGCACAATATATATTTTATTAAAATCTGTTCAATACTTTCAGAGTTAAAGGCGTTCTAATTTGCTACTAACACAAATACAAAAAATTTGTTTTTTTCAATTATCAAATAATAAAAAATAGGGTGTTCGATTATTCGACATTTTTTAGAAACCGGTTTTCGAATATTTCGACAATATAAATCTTATATATAAATCGACACAGGCAAACCAGTGTTCATATTAAAAAAAATTATGGCCGAATTTCGACCTTTAGGCAAACACTTGTAATTATAATATGATTAACATTAACTTACAAACATTGGAATTGTTAAAATCCAACCATAGTATGCTGATCTTAGAATATAGTCAACCTTAACCATATTTTTTCTGCGTGCAGAGACGAAACTATAGACCAGACTATAGGCAAGACAAGACGTTAGACAAAAATAGACAAAAATAGAAAATAGACAAGACCTTAAGCACGAATAA
Organism: Pollenia griseotomentosa; assembly: GCA_963931875.1. Taxonomy (NCBI): domain Eukaryota; kingdom Metazoa; phylum Arthropoda; class Insecta; order Diptera; family Polleniidae; genus Pollenia; species Pollenia griseotomentosa. Next base: position 96,235,022 of record OZ007563.1, on the reverse strand, counting down.
AAACTAAACTACAAATAAGACTGTATGCACTACTAGCCTACATATAAGACTACAGCAAAAGCTATAGACAATATTATAGACAAGACTACAAACGAAAATATGGAAAATAGTCCATTTACACTGCAACGAAAACTAGTACACTGAAAGAAAAATGCTTCATATATTTAATAAATCCTTTTCATAAAAAAATTTTCATTGGTTGAATGAAAATTTTCATTGTCTAAATGGAATTTCATAGTTATAATGAAGTCTTTTCGTTAAAATCGCTTCATTGGATTTCGTTATTACGTTAAAAATTTTCATTGGATATATGAAAACTTAAGTTTGTCCAAGTTAAACAAAAAATTTTAATTGGGAACATAAAAAAACAATATACAAACATAACTACATATCGTTGCCTAAAACGCAAAACGCCCTATCTAACATTTTGAAAATTTTACAGGAGAAGCAAATTACTATTAAAAATGTTAATCGATAAATTGCCTTAAGCAGTTTATAATTTATTTTACTTCTATTTTTCTTGTTAAACCTACCAGTTGTTTTGACAATTGACAATGTTGCATATTATGGAAACTGTTAGTAAGGTCTTTTAGCGCGTAGCATATAATCTTTTGTAGATAGGGCCGTTTGTTTTTTGTTAATAAAATTGCAAATTTTGGATAAAAGTTTCCAAAATTTATTGTGGACATAAGTGTTGATGCAATTCATCAGATTTAATGAAAAAGACGATTTTTAATTTTTTGTTAGTTAGGGCCTTTTGCGTTTTAGGTAACGATATACATATTCATAAATTAATACAAAATTATAGTTTACTTAAAAAAATGTTTAATTGTTAATTAAAAAATGTAAGATTTAATTATTTCATACATCTAATGTTATATGCCATTAAGTTTATGAAATCAAAAATTTTTTTTATAAAATAAAAATAATTGCCTTCATAAATTTAAATTTTCATTATGACAATAAAAATGTCATTATAGTAATGAAACAAAAACTTGTTGTTATGGACAATTTAATCTCATATTTACGCTCTTAATTGAGTAAAAAACGTAGTTTTTTTTTATCCAAAAACTACACTGCCCCGGTAGGCTAGCTGGTAGTGAGCTAGTCTATCAGCACCGAGGTTGCGCGATCGAATCCCGCCAAAGACAGAAAAAAATACAATAAAATAAAATAAAATAAAAAAAATTAAATAAAAAATCAAAAATAAATAAAAAAAAAAATTAAATAAGAAAAAAATTTTTTTACTTTATTGAAAGTTTCCTCCAATGAATAATATTCATAGATCTAATGTAATGTTTCATTAAATACATTTTAATGAAACAGGTTTCATTGATCCAACGAAGCGCTGCATAGGTTCCTTTTTAATGCAATTTTTCATGGGATTAATGTCAAAATTCATTGGAATTGCGAAGAAAATTCTTTCAGTGTACTTACGGAATTTGGTGCAAAATCTAGTTGTTTTTAACTAGCTTTCCGATACAAAACAAAATCTACTTCGTGACAAGATTTTGACGAATCTACTCAGAATCTAGTAGTACTTAGTGATGCAATTGTGGTTTTTCCATATAGCGCTAAGAAATACTTCCCTGCACGAAAAAAATATGACGATTAAAACTTTAATGGCGGCTTGTTAAAATTGTCAAAAAAAATAAAAAAAATTTTGAGAAAATAGTACACTCAAAATAAAAATCAATCCATCCGTACTCAAATCAATCCGAAGCGGTATTAATAGTACGGTGAGTACGGATTTTCTTGAATCAAGTACAGAAAGATTGATTCAAGTACGGATTTTCAATCGCAAAATAATTAAATTATCCATATTCAATTACGATTTTGTACTTGAAATAATCCGAAAATGAGATTGATTTAAGTAAAACTAAGATTGAATCAGTCTCAAAATGCGCTTGATTCAAGAATTATAAAATGTTTTTTAATCCGATTTCGTACTTAAAATAATCCGACAACGACATTGACTTAAGCATTATTAAGTCATGAATTATTTTATCATGAATTCGTGCTTAAAAAAAAAACAACAAAAGAAACTAGAAAGAAAAAATTATTATGATTGATTAACTTACCCGTATAAAACCTTTCAGAATGATAAAACACCAACATCATGCCCGATATGGTTTTTACTTTAGAAATCTTATGTACATATTTAACCAAAAATATAAACTAAATGAGAAGCAAGAGTTCAAATTTACTTTTTAACCCTTTTTTACTTGATTTAAGAATTGTATACTTATTTCAAGAAATTTCGGGATTGATTTTCGAAAGTAATCCCATTTAAGATTGTTTTGAGTGCGTTTTAGTGTTATTCGTACTTGAATTTTTGAGTACGACTCGTACTTAAGGTAATCATAAAAAACTTGATTTATCCCGAGTGTTTTTCTTTCTGTGCAGGGTTTAAAAAGTGAAGCAAATTTTTAAATGACTATTTTCAAATTTATTTATGTAAAAACAAATTATGCAAACAAAATCTCAATCAATCTGGGTTTACACTACGAAAGCTATCGTTCAGAATATTTGAGTTTATTGTTGAGAGGGGAGAGGAGAATAGCGTTTTCTCTTTCCCTCTCATCAATAAACTCAGACTATCTGCAAGAAAACTTTCATAGTGTGAACGAAGATAAATGTCAAAAAAGTACAATGTAAATGCACTCGATTTTGAGGAATATATCAAATCAAATCAACTAGATTTCGTATTGTAATGTAAACGGCATTTATGACCACATTTATTTTTTTTTTTTGGTAAGATCAGTACAAATCGGTACTAATGTGTATTTGTATTGTTTTTTTTTTTAATTATAATAAATAAACAAATAAGTTAAGTTCAAAATTAAAACCACATCTTCTCCTTTTTAAAATGTTTACGTGCAACATTTATACAATATTATTTCTTTATTTATTTAATTTTATTATTAAATCCTTTTTTGATTATATTATTTATTTAAGAGGTGTATTAGTTATTTCATTAATGCAAATTAAAGTTTACATTTTATTATTCATATTAGTTAAATAAAAAACTAAAGTTTAAACTTAGCTTAAAATAAAAATAACAAATATTTACGTTAAAATCAGCTTAAAATTACAATTAGTACATAAACAATTATTTAGTTTTTGTTTAGTATTTTTATATTCGGTTATAAACATTTTAATTTGTTTATTAGTTTAGATGTTTTTTGTTGTTTCGTTTAAGAATTTTAATTTATTAGATCAGACGGTGGGAATGCTTAGAAATTGTAAAAAATTTTAATTAAAAAAAAATTATCGAAGTACCTTTGGAATGTACTAGGTTAAGGTGGACTGACTGGTTTACAGTTTTTACACCAAAAGCGTTAATTCTGGCAATTTTATTTCTCATTCTTTCAGTCGATACTAAATAAATTGAAATTATTATTTCAGTGTTGAAAAACATTTATTTGAGTTTTTCGAATCGACAAAGTATTCGATCACGACTGCCAGAATTAGCCCCCAGACTTTAAAGAGGCAAAACTATAAATTGGACAATAGACAAGGCTCGGCTTTTTAAAAAGAATACAGAGAAGAATAAAAATATGACTTAAGATATAACATATTTCCAAGAGGTTTGCGAAGGAGAACACAACAGATTTTCATTTTGAAATTTTAAAAATTAAAAAAAATATTAAACTTTGAGGGATGCATATTTTGTAAATCCTTTCACTTTGCTTTGAAAACTTTTTCGTATTAAAAGTTTTTAAATTTTAAAAATTTGTATAAAACTATTTTTTAGTTAAGGTCATGGGATTCCGGGCGACAAATTATTTCTCAAGTTACCTCAAAGCAAAAAACGGAGGGAACCCCTGTTATATACCAGACTAAAGACAAAACAAACACGCAAGTTGCACCAGTCGGCATCTAAATATGTGCAAAGCCATGTATATGTGGAATGAAACCATATCGGCACGCTAAATTGAAATTTATAATCGGAATTTATCTAGCACGCTTAGTTTTAATGCAATACGCAATTTTTGTTTCCAATAGAATTGTTTACATTCAATATTGACAGCGGTATTTGTGAATAAGAAACCAAGGCCGCCATTGTTAACTTTCGAAATCTAAGCCCTTACTAAAAGTAAGGCCCAGATTACAGAAAGGAATCTGTTTAAAATAGGCAAAAATATTTTGTTTTTCAGGAAAAGAAATTCCCAATTCTCTCAACTGTTTTCCAAAGATCAAGATTTAGTTTATGGCACTGACCCTCTACAACTTCTTTAAGAACTTCATCTACTTGAAAATCCAATGACTTGGAGGCTCTTCAATGATTAATTCAAACTGAAACTGAAAGCAGTGTTGCTATATAAAAAAAATCAATATCCGTCTGTACCATTAGCTCATACAGTAAATATGAAAGGGGCCGACGTAAACATTAAGTTATTGCTCAATAGAATCCAGTACGATCGTTATGTGCGGAATGTATGTGCCGAATTACACACCGGGTCTCCACGTTGCAATATTTATTGCGGCAAATGTCAAATCCATTAAATTTGCGACGCGTGGACCTCATATTGCCATGAGTGGTAATCAATTGCGCAATGATTGCTCTTCTGGTTGTTTGAGCAATAATTGCTTAGCAATCTGCTGTAAAATCAGTTGGTATTTATTTTATATTTCATTTCTCTGTACGTTTGGTTATTGCTTTGCCATTTACGTGTTCTCCAGCAATATAATCTGCAATTATTGAGCCATTGTTCTGCCGACGTTGTAGTGTCTATGCTAGATGGATTACAAGGAGGTTAAACAAAATGTTGCTGATTTTTATGTGTGTGGTACAGCAGAGCAAAATCGTGTCATTTTAACAACAAAATTGTCCCTTAAGAAGACCACATGCGAATCCGGGAAGCAAAAACATCCCAAATGAGCCTTTAATTTACAGGCAAAAATTATTTAAAAATATGTATTCCAAATTTAATTTTTAGTATTCTTCCATTTTAAACTTTTTTTAATTTATTCAATATTCCTAATTAAATCAAACAGCTGTCTTTACAATGAGCTTTCTTTTAAAATATTCATAAAATACAGTTTTTTTTACAAATTGTACATTAATTAAATAAAAAAAATATAATTGTTAATAATGACGTAGTATTAAATAATAATGAATAATAATGAAGTAATAAAAATTAATTTAAAAATGTTCGTTTTAAATGTTGTTTTTTTTTTTTAATTATATCGTGGGATATTTTGTCAGCAAATGACACCATATTTGTATTGATATTATTTATTTTTCACAGTTTTCAGTTTAATAAATTTTTATATCATTTTGGGATATTTTAAATATTTATCTGTTTTAAAACTTCAAACATGCCTATTTTGACAACTGGCAATGAATGAAATATTTAAAATACTTAACCTGAAATTTTTTATAAAAAGCTACACAAGGGGTTTTTATAGCTACCTCGCGATAAGTGAAGGGGTATTATGCGTTTGTGCTGATGTGTGGAACACACAAAAATATTGGTCCTAGACCAACCTTTTAGTATATCGATCGAGCCAGAATCACTTTTTGAATCGATCTAAATATGTCCATCCGGCTGGCTGTCCATGTAAACATGTTCAGTACACCGAATTTTATTTTCAATTAAACCATTAATCAAAAATAAAATCAGTTTTAATTAAAAAGGTAATCAAGTGAATTAAACGTTTAGTTATTTCAACAAAATTACTGCAGAATTACTGTAAAAAAAACTGTATTTTATAAATATTTTAAAAGAAAGCTTATTGTAAAGACAGCTGTTTGATTTAATTAGGATTATTGAATAAATTAAAAAAAGTTTAAAATGAAAGAATACTAAAAATTAAATTTGGAATAAATATTTTTAAATAATTTTTGTTAATATAAAAACATATTTTATTGATACTATTAATTTGTTAACTGGTGCAAATTTAATTAATTTTTTAGTTAATACCACAAATATTTTAATTAAAATCAACTTTTATTTTTTATGTGTACTCATTTTCGGGGATAAATCTAATTATCTGTGGCTTGGAGTTAAAAGGGCCAATGTCACTTTTTTGCTCTTTTGAGTTAATCATTGCATTAGATTTGTTTTCTTGCTCTCTTTCATTATGTTAAAGCACCTAAAGTCATACTTAACCCAGAACAGCTTCATAAATAAAATGCTGGCCAATGTCACTATGAAAGCATCTACAAAGCATCTATAATAACCTTAAATTCCAAATTTCTCAAAAGTGAATACATATTTTGACATTGGCCCTTTTAGCTCCAAGCCACAGATATATAAAAGAGTTGCGTGAGTAACTGACGGACTGACTCATTCATCATCGCCCAGCCCAAACCGCTGACCCTAGAAACTTGAAATTTGGACTAGCGATTGGTCACTCCCCAAATCGATCCACTAATACGGGATTTTTCGAAATTCGAATGTTAAGGGGGTGAAAAAAAGGTAAAAACGGGAAAATTTGGTAACCTTATATCTCCAAAACTAAAAGAGATGCAAAATAAATGTAATACTTATCGTTGTTCTTTAGAAAAATAAGCGGAAAGGTGTCTTGTACTTTTTTGAAATTCGGCCCTTTTAGGGAGTTAACGGGTAAAATCTGAGTTTTAGTACATACAGTAGACGCTCACAAATTAGAGCTTTCAGTAATTCGAACTTCCAGAAATTAGAATCAGTGTTTGCAATACATTAAACGCTCTAAAATTCGAATTTATAGTTCTAATTTCAGAGCGTTTTTTTTTTTTTTTTGTTATTTGAACACAAGAAATCCGCAATTTATTTTTATTCTGTTTGAACATGTAAAACTAAAAAGGGGAATTACCAAATTTTAGATGTGTTTCCTTATTTGTTGTTTTTTTGTCGCATTTATATATATTTGTGGCTAGTTTATTTGTGAAATTCGAAACATGTGTACATATTTTGGAAGTCTCTATTAAAAAGTGAAAGTGTATCATTCGAAATGTCAAATAAACGCAAAAAACACTTTATCATTGGAAACGAAGGTCAAAATATTAGAAAAGCTTAACAAAGGGTTTGAAGGGAATATTAATGTTACGACATCTTCGATCAGCTATATCAAATCACATAGAACAGCAATATTAAATGCTGTTTTCAACACATATCAGGAAGCAAGCAATAAATCTTTGCACAGCGCTGAATACCCAAATATGGTTAGTCGTCTGTATGAGTGGTTTAAAGAGAAAGCTAAAAAAATATTTAGAGAGGAATATCCCTATAAAGATGAAAATGCATTCCGTGGAAGCAATGGATAGTTTTCCAAATACATATAAGAAACGACACGGTATTTTTAATTTTAAAAAATACATTTAATGTCAATCAAATAAAATTGAATTAAAAAAAATTTAAGTAATTTTTATTTTTTATTCGAAATAAAAACGTCCAGAAATTAGAATAATTCAGAAATTAGAATTGCCTCAAAAACAAAGCGGTTCTAATTTGCGAGCGTCTACTGTATTTGTACTAAATTATGGGCTGCCACTACAATACTAAAATTTTTGATACTTTAATGGGGGAAAAATAAAGTACCCAAAAAATGAAATACGGGAAATTTGATATTTTTCTTTAGCTTTTTGGTTCTACTAAAGTAGCGGGTTAAATGCTAGAATTTAAACAAGTTTAAACCTAGAAAATTAAACTTTGGCATAAAAATATGTCCACGAAGAAAAAGGAGACGCTAACGAAGTAGCGGGTATATGCTAGTAATTAAATAAAATTTGCTTTATACGTTTTAATTGTCATATGGCCATGCCGCCATACAAAATTCTTTTTGAAATAGAGTTTTTATGTCCATAAAACATTTTATTCTGTTGGTATAGTAATAAAATTCTTCTAAATTTCTTCTAAATCTTCTAAATTTAATTGGAGTCGGTTCATATTTGACCATAGCTTCCGAAATTAGCTTTTACTACTGCCAAGATTTCTTTATTAATGTTGGTGAATATTGACATGCAATTTGACGACAATAACTTTTACGATAGACACTGTGTCGTGGCAAAATGCTGTGCTGGTAGGTTCAGAATTGATTACAGATACTATATGAACCCAAAACAGGTACTATATAAATTCAAATCACTTCAAGACAAAAAAAATCTGATATACAGATCTTGATGTATAGATCTTGATATCTATTTTTTCGAAACAAAGACGTGGTACATATATAAATCTTAATGTTATAACATAATTTTGTTTTGGCAGGTCTATGATTGATCATGGGTCCCAAATAGCTAACACTCTCGATAATGAATCTGCAAATAATGTATTATATGGTAATGATATAGTCGGCCTTTACCGACTTTACTTTCTCACTTCTTTTTGACTAGTTTAAAAACAAACTATTGGGATTAATAAAGAAAGAATATTATAGAATATTAAGACTTTTATATCTGTGGTCATACAGAAGAGTAGTTAATGACGATATAAGACAGAATTGAGTAGATAAGGTGTAACTTCTTTTATAAACGGTGGTTTTCAGAGAGTTAAATTTATATTTTTTATTATGATAGAATAATCTATGACAATTATGTGTTAAATAAAATATCGGCCAAATGCTCGCCACGGCTTCGTTGGCATACCTCTATCCAATGGTCCGTATTTTCAATGGCTCTGAAACATAACTGAGGTTTAATGTCGTAACTGTGCCGAATTATATCATCCTTTAGCTCTTGAATTGTTCTTGGCTTATTGACGTACACTGTTTTCTTTAAATATCCCCAAAGAAAGAAGTCCAACGGTGTCAAATCACATTATCGTGGAGTCCAATTAACATTGCCACGACGTGAGATAAAACGGCCATCTGTTGCAATCACATATCGTCTAGGTCCATATCGTCAATTTCTGGCCACAAAAAATCTCTTATCATCTCGAGAAGAAGAAGTGTGGCCCGATGAAGCCTCCAGCCCATAAACCGCACCAAACGGCATACACAGTTGTTTTCACATTTCCTAAACCCCCGCTTGCTGAAATTTGCGCACAATTCTCCCGATTGCGGACAGCTTTGGGCGATTATGCATTTTTATTTGAACGCCCATTTTCGTAAAAGGCTTTAACAATATTAACGCGCTTCTCATCCATTCTTATCTTTTGATCTTATGATATGATAAAATGCATATTGAAATGGATAAGTGGTCGATACCATATACTTTGTTTGTAACACCACCTTAAACTTTCATTGTTCTATATTATTATAGGTTTTGATTGAGGTCAATCAAATTGTCAGATTGGGCCAACTGTTATGTACTTTTCACTTTTCTTAAGAAATACTTGTTATTTGTAAAATTTAATGAATCATAGTTTCTTAGTTTTTAAGATTTGATTAAAAAAATAATGATGAAGCAATATAATTTATTCTATTTAAGCGGAAACTCATGTATGTGTTT